>JAJHSJ010000018.1:1766224-2230550 GCA_021015155.1 Magnolia officinalis | reverse complement strand
AAAAGTTATGGATCAATCTGATATTCATTTTTTTCCTTCATCCAGGCTTATGTGACATTATAAACAGATTGGATGGAAAATAAACACTAAGGAAATATTAAGGTGAGCCCTAGTTTTTAATGGTGGGGCATTCAATCACCAATTTTTATTATGGTGTGGTCCACATGATAATTGGATACAATTTATTTTAGGTATAATGCATTAAAATAATCTATAAAAATGAATGGACGGAGTGGATACAGAATACGTACATCAAGGTGGGCCACACGGTGAGGGTAGCACTGTCTTGGGTGAGTCCGGTGTCTCACTGACATTTCTTACGAAGGCAGGAAGGTTTATAATCAGGGATAGGTCTAGACGGTCAGGATTTTAGACATGTTGTTAACGCATTCCTAGACAAATGACATAGGTATATAGAATCTAGACCGTTCAAATCACTAATTCGATCGCTGATTGGAATGACCTAAAATAACACATAGAAAATGATTGAAGCCTTCTGATTTTTCCTGCTGAATCAGGACCACTCAATGTTTTACTCTAACCATCCATTTGATAGCCACCGTTTGGATGGCTAGGATTGCTTGATTAGCACCGTTTTGAAGATATCGTCTATCTTCAATTTACCCCACAATTCGGATGGTGTGGATAGTCGACGAACATGTGTTACACACGTAAGAAAGATGTACCACCACCATTTTGGCAATGGTGGTGAAGTATACCGTAGGAGCATATGACCTAGACTTCTGTGATGGTTCTGTAGGATTTTTTAAATTGTGGTGACTCTTGTAACGTACACGGGCATACTTGTAAGGCAATCAAGACCGTCCAAACCTCTGACCCAGCTGTCAATCTAGCACAGTAAAAATGTTGTACTGACCCATTTTATTTCACCATCCGTTTGATACTCAATAATTGGATGGTTAGGATTTTCGGCTCAGTGTGATTTTATTTTAGATAAATGCTTCGTCCACAGTAGGGCCCACAAATCGGGCGGTCTGGATAGCTGTACGTTAGTCCCACATTTTTGGATGAGTCACCACCATTTTTCAAATGGTATAAAACTATCATAGAGTCTGGCCTGGAGTCACATAGAACGCGGATTGCCTGGAGACCACTCTATGGGGCCCACAGTGATTATGTATCTTATCCACGCCGTCCATACGTTTTTCCAGATTGTTTTATATGCTAATATGAAAATTGAGGCCGATCAAAAGCTCAAATGGACCACACCATTGGAAAAAGTGGAGATAATGGTCCTCACCGTTGAAACCTTCCTAGGGCCCAGAAAGATGTTTATTTGCCATCGAACCTGTTGATAAGGTAAAAAAAAACCTGGATGAAGGGAAAAAACAAATATCAGCTTGATTTAAAACTTCTGTGGCCCCCAAGAAGTTTTCAACGTTAGACGTTCAATCCCTTCTGTTTTGTGGTGTGATCCACTTGAGATTTGGATTGCCTCGTTTTGAGGTGCATTCCCTTAAATAAGTTGGAAAACGGATGGACGGTGTAGATAAAACACGTACATCATAGTGGGGCCCACAGAGTTGGGTAACTCACAATCACGTCATAGTCTATAGACATAATATGCATGGGAAACTAAAATATTGAAAACGCTTGCGGAACGCGCATAGTCATGCGAGGACGTGACTATTCGCTGACGTGGATGGAGGACTTAATGTGAATCAGATCCACACCGTTCAGAAGGTGTAAAACCATGTTTTTGGATGTATTAAAAAAAATAGACTATTCAAAGCACAGGTGAAATACATAACAGGGCACATTTGAAATGGGAAATTTCACCGTTAAAATCGTCCAATTTGTATGTGCAGTCTACTGAAGTGTGTATATAAAATCCAAGCCACTAATTAATCGTAAGCACTACACCATGATGAATTAATTAAGTAAAAATTTAGAACATTAAAATACTCAAGTAGGCAACATAATGTGAATTTATAGTTTTTGGGCATGATATTACACCTTTTACTATGGTGTGGTCCACATAAGTCTTGAACTAGAATGATTTTTAGAATAAATGGTGAAAACATGGCAACACACCTGATGAATCGTGTGGATCTGATCTTATACTTTCTTCTAGCCAGTCGTGAGAGCTTACCCTAGGAAACCTGCTTAGAACAGGGTTACTTTAGTAATTTCGACAGCTTCTGATGCATGTACATTTTTTATAGGGAGCAGATCGCCTCCTGCCACACTGAACATTCTCAGTTCAGCCAGGGGATCTGTGGAGCCCACTGTGATGTATGGGTTTTATCTACACCGTCCATCAACGTTTACAGAATATTTTATGGAAGTAACCCAAAAATAAGGCAGATCGGACCCTAGGAATTTTTGAACGGTGAGAAACATTATCACCACTGCTTCCTGTGGTGTGGTCCACTTGAGCCTTTTATCTTTATTTTTCGTGATATAATATCCTAAAATGATCTGAAAAAATGGATGGACGGTATGGATAAAACTCATAAAGCACTGTAGGACCCACGGATCCCCTGGATGGACTGAATCCATTCATTCGAGTGTAGGACACAATCCGTTTCCATTTTTTATGGGTTTACGGCCTTGCTTTTCTAAGATTCCGTATAACTATAAGACTGATATTTACATTCATACCCTCTTCGTAAAAATTAGTTTTTATATATATATAAAAAAAAGGAGATACTCTCCAAAGATGGTTTACACCATTTAATTTTTAAAATGGTGGTGACTCATCCACCATAGGCCTAATTGTACGAAAATCCAAACCGTCCAAAAAATGGATGGATGGAAATCCATAATACCCATGCAATTTTCTCGTGGAATTTAACTGCACTGTTTTAATTTTAACCATCCATTTGATAGACACCAAATGGACGGTCAAGATTGCTCGGTCACTGCACTTTTCTGAAGCTATGGTCTATCCACAATAAGAACCATAACTTGGATGGTTAGGATTGACTGGATCTCGAGGCAAAATCACATTGAATAGATGTCAGTAGGCATCTAAGTTTCATGTTGATTTGGTGTGCTTACTGTTTTAATTATAACCATTCATTTGATAACCACCATCCATGTGTGGGCCACATCATTATTCTGATAATGGTGGTGAACTACCACACTCTAGCATTTTCCTTTAAAAAAAAAAAAGAACACAGTAGAAGAAGCTGCTTGGCTACCACCAGCCAGCTTGGTATGGACTGGCATGCAATGCATGCACCATCATCAACATCATCTTCTCTCTCTCTCTCTCTCTCTCTCTCCGCAACCAGAAAAAATCCTTTTTTTTTTTATTTTTTCAATGCAATGTAGTATGTATTCTACCACATTTCCATTCATTTGAATCTCCTGTTTTTGTCTTCCTTTTCCCATTTTATTTTTATTTTTTGGTTGGGGGTCTTCTCATTTTTCTATTCTTTTTTGCTTTGATGCTCTGACAGTGAAAGCTCTCTCATTCTCTTTTGACCTTATTTGATTACTAGTAATACAAACACATTAGCAGCATTGCTGTGATTCAAATCTACAGTCTCTCTCCTTTTCAACCCTTCCCAACCTTTATATATTTGGACCTTTCTTCCCATTCATCCTATCTTTTCTTCTCTTCCCCCTTTGATTGGATTCCTTCAATGTGAGCAAAAGGGTTGTCTTCTTTTGAGTCATATCATCCAAAGCTGTTGTCTTTTTTTTTTTAAATTTGGTTTTTGGGTTGTTGGGTGTTTGAGTTTTGAAGCTCACTTGTATGGTCTGTGCTGTGTTTTTTTTTTCGTGAGTCTTTTTTTTTTTTTTCCCCAGCATTTTGATTTTGGGTTTTGATGTTCGGTTGTGTTCTTGAACAAAAATCTAGTAATTTCTCATTGGGTGTCTAGCATTTTGATTTTTCTTTTGTTTCTTGTATGATGGGAAGCTTTCTAAGTACTGTTTGTTTGATTTTCGTTTGAATCTTTCTCAATCTGTCTGACCAAAAGTTCTAGTCTTTCAATTTGAGTATTGTTTGCGTTTGATTCCTTCCAGTTAGGTGCTCAAATCATGTAACGCATGTGTTTGAATGCTAGATTTAAGGTTGTTGTGACGCAACGTTGATTTGTAAACATAGCATCGATGGCCCGGCATCCGTAAGGCCCATTTCTTGATAGTTTTCTGTGTGTTTTCCGCCCGTTTTCTTTCAAACCATGGAGGAGACTTTTGTGCCTTTCCGTGGAATCAAGAACGATCTTCGTGGAAGGTTGATGTGTTACAAGCAAGACTGGACAAGTGGTTTTAGTGCAGGGATCAGGTATTGATTTTTTTTTCATGAAGAAACCTTTATTCATATGTCTGACTATTGGTGTAGGCCATAGAAATTCAACATTGTTGGATTTTCGTGAATGGTATTGTCCAATTAGTCAGTCTCTCATGTACAATTGATCTTGAATTTTTTTATTTTTTTTTCATGTTCTGTTTAGGAATCTTTTATTAGTGAAATTTTGATATAAGATGATATTATCATAGTAATTTGTTTCCATTATTCAGGATTTTGGCTCCCACGACATACATATTTTTCGCATCTGCAATCCCCGTCATATCGTTTGGCGAACAGCTGGAGAGAAATACAGGTTAACCGATTGTTAGAGTAGTTTTTCATTTCATTCCATATCTCAATCGGATTCCCATTGCCCAGTTTGACTGAATCGCTATAATTCGACTAACATAGAGGAAATGAACCCCATGGAGGTGCGACCATTTTAACTAAAAATGACAATTGGCCCCGAATTGCAATTCCATTTTTACATCAGACTTGGAACTACCCGAATCGCTGTTCGGGTTGCTAGTCTCTCATGATGAATGGGAAGGCTAGCAACACTTGGGTCAGCCCACCATACTGAATTGAATTATTGCATTTCAATGGAGTGTTGAAACACAACGTTAACCTTGCAATTAGAGTAATCTACTATCCGAAATGTTTGATGCTATACCATTTCAGTTATTAGCTGCTCAGCGCAACATCTTTCTTTACAAAATGAAGGGCTCACACATATATTTCTAACTCGGGTTTATATATGTTACCTGGTCATGGCAGATGGGATCATAACTGCAGTTCAAACATTGGCGTCCACCGCAATTTGCGGGATCATACACTCAATCATTGGCGGTCAGCCTTTGCTGATTCTTGGTGTAGCGGAGCCCACGGTACTTATGTACACCTTCATGTTTGACTTCGTGAAAGATAGACCGGATTTGGGACGAAAGCTGTTTCTAGCATGGAGTGGGTGGTATGCTATTTGCTTGTGTTCAATGAAAAAAATAAGGATACTGAATTTCATGTTCATGATACATGCAAAATGAGCTTCCTTTCACTACAGCTACTTGTGTCATTTGGATGGGCAGGGTATGCGTGTGGACTGCATTGTTGCTGTTCTTATTTGCTATTTTGGGGGCGTGCTCCATTATCAATAGGTTTACCCGCATAGCCGGCGAACTGTTTGGTCTGCTTATCGCGATGCTATTCATGCAACAGGCTATCAAAGTAAGGATTTTAATGCCTATTTTGGCGGGCTTCATGTATTATGATGTATTTCAAGAAGACCCATAAACCAATTCTTTCGAATATATCGATGACTATTTTCTACCATTGATGGCATTTGGATAACTTTCAAATTCAGCTAAAACAGGATCTTCAAAAATTAATGGAAAACAAGGGAAATCACTTGTCTTAGTTGGAGATCCTTTTGTGGTTAAAATTGAATAGAATAACATTAAAACAAATCAAAGGGGTTTTTAGGTTTTTATTGTTCTTTTCCACCTTCATCATTTGAGATTTTCAATCAAGCAAAATTTAGAACATGTTAGAAAAATTTGATCTTATTGAAATGTATTTTGTGTCAGTACATTACTATGAGATGTAAGGCGTTACTCTTTTCGTCAATTCGAACTTATCATTAATTCATGGATTGGCTGCTATATAGGGACTTGTGGATGAGTTTCGCATACCCCAACGAGAAAATCGAAATTCGATAGAATTCATACCTTCATGGAGGTTTGCCAATGGGATGTTTGCTTTGGTCCTGTCATTTGGACTTCTAATCACAGCATTAAGAAGCCGAAAAGCACGATCATGGCGATACGGGGCTGGTAAGTATAGCTACTAGATTCGTTTAGGGAGTCCCTTGATAATATACGAGATATGTTCGTAATTAATGCATGTTTGGCAAGCTTAAATGGTTAAAACTCTCTTTTATATTCTACCTACAATATTTGAACTGGGGATTTTTTTTTTGTAGGTTGGCTGCGAGGCTTCATTGCAGACTATGGAGTGCCCTTGATGGTTCTAGTCTGGACTGCCGTTTCTTATATACCTTCATCCAGTGTTCCAAGCAAGATCCCGAGGCGACTTTTCAGCCCGAATCCGTGGTCTCCAGGTGCATATGAGAACTGGACAGTCATCAAGGCATGTGTTTAAAATTGGGTCATTTCATCTTTGACTGAACTGCTTGATCTGATGCTTCTTCATTGGGAATATCTTGGGAGCTGTATTTCATTCTTGAAATTGCCTGTTATGTGTATTGCAGCTGATGATAAGCACTTGAACTTGCAGGAAATGCTAGATGTGCCCATACTCTACATAGTCGGAGCTTTCATCCCAGCAACGATGATTGCCGTGCTTTATTATTTCGATCACAGCGTAGCATCTCAACTTGCTCAGCAAAAAGAGTTCAATCTGAGAAAGCCGCCTTCATTTCATTATGATTTACTACTCCTGGGGTTTATGGTATGCTAACTATATATCATCATCATCATCTAAAAGCCTTATCCAAACAATTGGGATTGGGTTACATGAGTCCTGTTCTGCCATTCTACTCTATCAGGGGCCATTATATATATATATATATATATATATATATATATATATATTATATATATATATATATATATATCACTTCCAGTAGGGAGCTAAAGGGAAACAACATATGACTGGACAAGGTTGTCCTGCTGAGTGTGGCTCATCTATCTATAGGAGCTAAGCATTAAAAGACAATGAGAATCACTGTTTGGTTATATTGAATTTTGATGGTTGGTTAGTTCTATTGTTTCTTATAAATGGCGACTGGTCTCTAATTATTCTATTCAAATCCTCATTTCCTCATGGCAGGTCATTTTATGTGGGCTTATTGGAATTCCTCCAGCCAATGGTGTCATCCCACAATCTCCAATGCACACGAAGAGCCTGGCTACTCTTAAGCATCAGGTAATCCCATGCATACCATCTATGCAACTCAATGAGTTGAAGAGTTATCTCTTGAGCCATTGAATGTTCTAGTGCAACCTAAAACTATTAATTCTGCAGCTGCTTCGCAATCGACTGGTGGCCACGGCACGTAAAAGTATGAGTAAGAACGCAAGCTTGGGACAACTGTATGGAAATATGCAAGAAGCTTATCAACAGATGCAGACCCCATTGATCTATCAGGAGCCATCAGCTCGAGTATGAAATTTTCTCATTCTTAGTTTTCTTTCCCCCCCTAATAATAAAATAAAAATAAAAAAAAAAAAAAAAAAACTAAAAGATGAGTTTTTGAGCAGGGATTGAAAGAATTGAAAGATTCAACAATCCAATTGGCTTCAAGCATGGGGAATATCGATGCGCCGGTTGACGAGTCAGTGTTTGATGTCGATAAGGAAATCGACGATCTTTTGCCTGTCGAAGTAAAAGAACAGCGGTTGAGCAACTTGATGCAGTCAGCAATGGTGGGGGGATGTGTTGCTGCAATGCCAATTCTTAGAAGGATTCCGACATCGGTGCTTTGGGGTTACTTCGCCTTCATGGCTATTGAAAGTCTACCCGGTAACCAGTTTTGGGAAAGGATACTTCTGCTTTTCACTGCCCCAAGCAGAAGATACAAGTAAACTCCATTTCTTCTGTTTCTCTTTCTATGCTTCTCTGCTCCTGCTTTTTCTTTGTTCAAGCGACATCTGGAAATACCTTGGGAAATGGGTTCAGGCAGAATGCTTTCTACCGAAGAAATATCTTTTTTTCAAGTGGTACTTGAAACAAACAATATAGTATCTCTGGGGTGGAAAACCACAAAAATGATAACCTGCCCATTTGGGTTCCTTTTTTCTCCCGCCACTCCAATGCTCGGTAACTTCAAATGCTAGTCATCCCACCAATGTATCCTACCAAATGTTGATTTGGGGTACTTCCAAACATCAATTCATTCACTGACTTATGTTCTGTTTTTCTGGAAGTGGTTGCCACATATCGATATTCATTTGTTATTAATAAGAATCTTTGATTTCCCAGAGTGCTCGAAGAGTATCATGCCACCTTTGTGGAAACAGTGCCTTTTAAGACGATCGCGGCTTTTACGGTCTTCCAGACAGCTTACTTGCTGATATGCTTTGGGATAACATGGGTTCCTATAGCTGGGGTTCTGTTTCCTTTGATGATCATGCTTTTAGTTCCCGTGCGACAATACATGCTACCCAAGTTCTTCAAGGGGGCCCACCTTCAAGATTTAGATGCAGCGGAGTATGAAGAAGCGCCGGCATTACCTTTCAACCTAATAGCTGCTGTAAGTTCTGTTGTCTCATGCTCTCTAAAATAGTCTTTATTGTTGTTTTGGATTGTAATACCATTCGGTACAAGGGTGTGTTTGGTTGCACCAAATTTCATGATATAATGAAAATTTATACCAAATTAGAATGATTAATCATGATATTTCGTGATATTTGGTGCAACCAATGCACCTCAAGGAAATGACTAAAATGCAAGTGGGGTCCTGTTAACTCATATCGAAGACTGGCCCCTAATTGCAATTCCATGCATTTCAAGTCAGATTTGAAATGATCAGGATCTCCATTTGGGGGCTTGTCTATCATCATTAATGGAGTGAGCTGGCCCCTCCACTTTATTCAATTGATTGCAATTCAAGCATGCATCCAAACGCTGTCTTAAAAATTAAATTATCAAAAGCGAGGTAGTAATCAGTAAATATGTTTGGAGCATGTCGGAACACATGCTGGAAATTGTCTCTAGAACTCTCTACCAAGCTAACTGATTAGTACACATTTTTCAGAAGTATTAAATTCTTTTTTATCCTTTTCTTTTTTGTGACCCATATAGCATGCATGTGTTTTGTGTTTAACAATCACTCACCTCATGTGGCCCACCTGTGACCTATCCAAGCCTCAGCAGAGTGGACCACCATCTATCATCAGATGGGTGTCATGTATACAAAGAACTGACAGTTAAGAGAACTTGATGTACAGTCCATATTCAATGTGTGCACACATGGCCTGCTTGATGATCAGCTTGGCCTGATTTTTGAGAGAGAATCTGCAGAGTTTGATCAACATGAGATCCTGATCTGTTGAAATTTTAGACCACCAAAAGTAGATGGTTGGAGATGCTTTAACATGAACATGCGACATTTTCACTATTTGTTTCCCAAACATTTCTGCTGACAGTCTTGCATTGCTACTCTATTCGGAGACGCCCATGAATGCAACTGAAATGGCTATTTTAGCTTATGCTCACTAGATATTGCCTACATTCTCAGCAGGATGTAAACTCTGGTATGAGGGCTTCTTTCGCAGAGGATGGAGAGATCCTCGATGAGATGATTACTCGAAGCCGAGGAGAAGTTAGGCGTACGTGTAGTCCAAAAGTAACCAGTTCGACTGGAACCCCGGTTGCAGATTTGAAAGGCGTTCACAGCCCACGTCTTTCGGAGAAGGCATACAGCCCTCGTGTAACTGAGCTAAGACGAGAACAAAGTCCTCTGGTCGGTGGAAGTGGGCCACACAGTCCAAGAGCAGGTGAAGCAAGACCATCAAAATTGGGACTGGATTCTAAGAACTCAACTCCAAAGTAGATAGGATACAAGTTGAACGCAAGGTTTTCGCAGCAGTTGTAGTTGCTTCCTTTGCTTTTTTTTGTTTAATATGTTGATATTCGGTTGGCGGGTAAATGATACGGTTTCGTCATTGTAGTTCTACTGTTTGAGCTGTTGTTATCTAAAACTGTTTGTAGCCAAAATCTCCCATTTCTCTCACGATATCAACACAAGGCTTGTATTGTAACCATCTAACTACATGAATAATTGAAAGACTAAGAAAATCGTTCTACATTGTGGAGCATTTGCTTTTGTTGTTGGGTTTTCCACCAGAAGCACTGCAATTAGGGCTGAAAGTTGGGCGGGTTCAACCCGACCGACCCGTGACCAACCCGACATTGGGTTGGGCTCGGGCAAGATATATCGTGTCCAATCTCAAGCTTGGGCTATACAAACACCAACCCGATAAAACTTGGGTTGGGCTCGGGTTGAGGTCTTGGGTTGCCCGACCCAACCCAAACCTGATCAATATATAAGTTACTTATAAATTATAATTGAGTGTGGATCGTTTGTGTCGAAGGCACACTAGTGATGTCGGGTCTCATTTGTAGAAGTTATTTCTAAGGACTCAAGCTAACAAAATATGCCAGATTTCTCTCTCCCAAATAGATTGGGTGCTATGCTACATGACTTTTAAAGTAGTCCTATATTTTAGCTTGTTTTTTTAAAGAAAAAAATCAAGTTCTTTATGATGAATAATCACATATATAATTAATAAAATCATAGATACAAAAAATAAGTCCTATATTGAAATATAATAAACTAATGTAATAACGAAAATAGTAGCACGTATACACCCGACCAACTTGATCAACCCGACCGAGCCCGCTTGGGTTGGGCCTAGGTTGAGAATTCCCAACCCGAGGTTGGGTTGGGTTGGGTTGGGTTAGGATTGAGGTATAGGAAGCTTGGGTTGGGTTAGGGTTGAGCACCAACCCGACCCAACCCGCCCGACTTTCAGCCCTAACTGCAATACATGGATTGACCACTTGTCCGAGTCGACTCAGACTTGATCAGACACAATTAGAGTTGGGCATTGAGTCGAGTCAGAACGAGTTAGGGCTGACCCAACTTGATTCGGTTTTGAAATAGACTTGACCTGAACTCGACCCAACTTGGTACCGAGTCCGGCATGCCTGACCCAATCCAAGTCTGGGTCTGGCCTGGACTAATCCAGACCGAGTCCGACCCAGTCACAAGTACCAAGTCTGGTCAAGTCGGCACTGAGTCGAGTCGGGCTTAGCGGGTATCCACGAGCTGAAATCACAAGTCAAAACCTAGGTGCACTTGCCAGAATTGCAGCCTCTCTTCATCAGCTACACGGCATCTCAAATCTGAGTTTCTTTTTATATATATGTATGAGTCGAGTTTTGGATCAAGTTGAACCAGTACCAAGTTGGATTTCGGGTTACGTCGAGTTGAGTTACTGGGTGACCCAAACTCGACTCGGTTTGAGTTCGGATTGGACGAAGTCTACTTGGTTCAGATCGAGTCGGATGAGTCAAGTTTGCCTAGTCGAGTCGTCCCCTACCCAACTCTAGACACAATCAGGTTTGACACTGCAAGTCGCCCAGACAAGTCACCCCCGACTCAGGTGAGTCGTGTTCGACTCTAGACTAGATGAGTCAGCTTGACTCACCCAGTCTTAAACCCATGCTGCAACATAAACCATATAGCACACTGGAGCAGGTGCAGTCCTTCCGAATGTCACGGGACCGCTCGAATGCGTGGAGTTGCAAATACATATTGCATCATTGTCCTTTCACTTATATGGTCTCACGAGTCATGACAGTAAGGTGACAAGGAATATGCTATGTAAGGCTTTGTTTGGATGTACAAGTGAACTGAATTGCAAATTTTTTTGTTTAATCGACAAGAAACAATGAAACTAATGATGTTTCTTAGGTATGGAGAGTGGGGTATCCCACAATTAAGTAGCGGGCCCCATACCGTTGTATTTGTGTTACTAAAGTGACACTTTCTTTCCACTTAATCATGATTTTGGAATTTTCAAAAAAAAAAGAAAAAAAAAATCCCAAAATTAGTAATTAAGCTGAAGAAAGCACCACTTTAGTGACGCAAATATGACATGGAGGGTATGGAGCCCAAGGACGGACGACTCATCCAAGTAAACTCAAACTCGGTTGAGTCGTTCTTGTTTGGCACCAAGAGTCAGCACTGAAAATATGAATGACTTGGCCCAACTCATCTGAGTCAGCCCCTGACTCGACTCAGGACCAAGTGAGTTGGTCCCAAGACGCCGAGTCCTAAAACCATGGCGGGCCCACCTAAATCGAGACTAGACTAAATCCTGCTTTCCGCAGGATCAACGACCCAAATGGCGGTTTAGCATTTATAATTAGTAGTAGCCGTTAAATTGTGGTTTTGCTACTTTCTAGTCCATCTTGAAAAATGACACAAATGTAATTTGGAGCAGAGTCCCTGAAACCTTTGAGACTGATTAATTGCAATTTAATGTGATAGAGCATCCAAACATGCCTAGCAATCCATTCTCTGTCAAAATCCCTCTCATCAGTAATGATAAGAAATGAAGGAAACAAGCAAAATCTTTCAGTGTTTGTCCATCTTCATCTGCTCATCTCAGTCTCACCAACAGCTCATTTTCACTAAAAAGTCCTTGCTTAACAATCCTTTCCGGATGTTTCTTGTATCCACATTGAATGGCGAAATGTGATTGAATACAAGCAAATCAAAAAATCTAAAAACCACATGATTGCATTTTCGTTTAAGGATTCGCTGGCGTGCATGTTCACCACATCAATATGCTGTGGAAAGTGTCGTTGTTTTCAGTTAAGAAGCTCCGAAGCATATATCAATGAAGAGTGATCTGATCTTATCAATGAGAATTACTTTAAGTGTCAGCATTGAAGTTGAAAGAAAGGCCACGCAATGCAGATTATAACTGTTGTTGTTCAATCCGGACACATGGCCACACATGTTACAAACGGCCCAAATTCAGTTAAATGTAAGCGATTAGATTTAGTGTTGGACATCCCAGAGCCGTGTTCAACTCGAATTTGATTCAACGTCTGTGATCCCAGGCACCGAACTAGGCGGGTTAGGACCAAACCTGTGAAGATTGTCTGATTGTTCAGCCAACAATTGTCATAGTGGTCAGGCGATTTTAGAAGGAAACGGCTAGCTCTTTTTAATGGAATCTTTTTACCTTGAAGACGGGGACTTTTCTTCCAACAATGATAGCAAATTGAGTTTCTCAACAAAACAATCAAAGGCTAAATATGATTAAAAATAAAGATGGGTCACCAACTCTATTGATTTGAATAGTATAACAGTACAATCAGCTAATAGGAATAAATTACGTAGAGAAAAGAAGTAAAATACATACAGTGGCTTGTGCTGGCAAAGCAGAACTATCAGACAATCATGAGACGACATGATATGAAGTCAACAGGATGTGACTGGAGATGTATATAGTAAGAACTCGATAATTAATCTGGAGATCCAATGATTGGGTCATGGATATTTAAACTACTCCTAAGTGTGTATTGCAGTTATACACGGGACGGTGGCAAAGTTAAGATAGGAGCTACTGCTCCAGATTTGCTACAGCATGGTTGAACAGAGAAACTAAGCTAAAAAATACTAAATAATTTTTCATGAAGGACGGAAGGAATAGGCAGCGTAGAGCTAAAAGCGATTAATTGATTTTGTGTTACCAAAGACTGGGAGCTCTTCTTCTAGTATTGCTTTTATAGATTTAAAAAGGCAGTGGCTGCACATCAAGTCTGCATGACTTGCCCATGAATCTTTTGATTACACGGACTTGAAATTCTTACTATACCATGTGATCCTCAAGAAGCTCATATCTTTATTAGGAAATTTTCTTTTGGTCGATCCGAACAATCATTCCGTTTATACACTAGTTACAGAAAATTTGGTCATGGCAAGTCTTCTGGGAACTTCTTTAACACGCTATGGGTCACATGGGTCTTGTGCCCAGTGCCGGTCAGTCACATACCCTACTATAAGTAACTGCCTTTTCGGGTGACACCAATGATTCTGAACATCGGCTTCTTTTGGTAGGCTACGTGTCGTTGAGAGATATACGCTGAAAATCCGACACTAGGAGTCACTCGTTGGCTGACGTGGACTGTCTTAGGCCAGGTGTAAATAATAACATTTAGGAGTTTTTTTTTTTCTTCTTTATTATTTTTTTCATATTCCTCCCAGCAACTGTTTATAACTTTTTCTTTCATTTGCTCAAGTTTCCTTGTTGACCCAAAAAATAATAATCTAAAAATGCACTTCTGGATGAGCATTGGACTTGTGGGGGTGGTCCGCTCGTGGGAATCAGACGGTTAAAAAATGCTGAAGGGTCACATAATCAGCAACACAAAGTATGCCTAGAGAAGACCCAAGTTAGCTGAAAAGATTCTAGCCATGGGAAAATGGATGGTTGTGATCCATCCCATCCATGAGAACTGTGAGCAGGCCCCACCATCTTAGTCCTAGGTTTGTGGGTGTTGGTAGGAGTGTAGTTTTCACATCATTGACTTGTTTTTTAGTGGGAACATCCTCATTTAATGAGGATGGTGGCCCACCAATCTAATGATTTCAGCACCCAACACCCTTGCTTTTTCAAATAACTAGTCTCCAGACACTATCATGTGGGCAGATCACATCAGTCGTTTTTTTAGACTCTGATTTTGGCTGATTTCAGTGTATTTTGTGAAAGATTAGTGGACCGTGCATTCTTATTTTCCATACGCTTTCTTTTATGTGTTTTGAATGAGCTTTTACCTAATATCCGTCATTTCGTTCAACGTTTGCTTGGTCCACCAACCTTCAGGCGTGGGGCCCACTTTTGGGACATGAAATCAATTGAGTTGGGATTGCCTGATTAGCAGATCTGATCTCACGCTAGTGCTTCCTGTTTCCACGTGTGGGGATTACACGGTTTTTTACACGTATCCCCTAATCTAATAACACGAGGTTCCACCGGAAGAAGGGGGCATTTGATGATGGTACGGTTGGGATCCAGTCTTCGTAAGCAGTTCACCTGGTGGGTCTTCCAATCTCCCCAATCAAACGATCCTCACCATCTGATTAGAATGGGCAATGATAATCAATGGCCCACAATTTAGTGGGGACGTTAAGATAATCAAACCAATGGGGAATGATGGAGCCCATTGCATGAACCGTTCAGATCACCAAAAAAACATCACGTCCCATCCCGTACGAGTAGGCTTAATATGAACTCTGAACCGTTCATTTATTTCAGCTTGATTTTAAGACATCACATCCACCAAGTACATCACCTGATGAGCAATTCAGATCACAAATTCACTCTAGAATCACTCATGCAAACTTCCATCTTAAACAACTCTTTAGGAGTGTCTTCAGTTATATTTATGTGAAATTCTCCATCAACGTTCAGGTCTTCCAGCCACTGAATAAGTGCCACTTGGCACAATCTTGGCCTTTGATTAAAACCTCTAGATTTCTCTTAGGTCTATACACCGTAGAGACGCCCTCAATTGTAAATCACTCGAGCATTACAAGCCTTGTTCTTTCTAGTGAATTACAAATTCATCTTCACTCTCAATGTAATCTCTTACATTCTTACCAAGACTGATTCGATGAGGGCCAGAAAAAAAATGTACCGATGATCCAGGCCGTCAGGTGGGATGTACTGTGAATATGCATGTCATATACCAAATATCAGGGTAGCAGACTCTTCAAGTGAGCCACACATGCAGGTTGAATTTGGACCGTTGGACCTTTTTCTGTCACCACCCATGTTTTTTTTTAATTTCTGGCCCATGGTATATTTAGGGCCCTGTTTGGATACCACCAAATAACTTATTTTTTCTACCTACAGCAGTATCAAATAAGTTAGGTTTATGATCAATTATAAGTAGCTTTTTTTAATTTAAAGCTACTTAATCACTTCAGTTTAATAAGTAGAAATCAAGATAAGCTGTAGCTTATCTTAAATAACTTACTATCTCTGAAACATTCCATCCACTGCATCTCCAACACATTCTGTTTGGACCCATCAAAGGAAGAGATCTCTAGTTGGATCAGAATCCTTAAAAGAAAAACCACTGCCATTTGAGGGCTTCTTGCCCATCATGAATGCTAGAAACATCATCACCTCTAGGGCTGTCAATGGGACAGGCCTGGAGTTGTCTCCTACTCGGATTTTGAACTGTTTAGGCCAGGTCCTATTCAAAATTTTGATTTTGCCCAGCCTGAGCTCAGCCCATTGACAACACTAATCACTGAATGTTTGTACGCAAAATCAGCATTTTAAACCATCCTTATTGAATCCAATTTGATTTAAATAAGCCCAATCTATTTCTATTTGACTGGGCCACACAACAAAACTTATTATACAAGGCAGCCTCCCTTACGCCCTTTCTACTTTCATGCATAGAATGGCTCCTCTATCGTCCTATCCCACTAATGGTCCTTACTGTTTAAATCCATTATGTTCACGCAAGAATCCCAAATGGGTTGGTGGCATGTGCATGTGACCGGATACGGGTGTTTGTGGCCATACAAACATGGATACGATGCATGCAATGAATACATAATTGCAACGAACTGGATTGTGACTTCAGGGGCAACAGATGTTCCTCATACTAGTTCGTCTCTTCGAAGGGGGAATACATAATAAAAATACCGCACTCACTGTGTTAGCAGCTTCGAGTCACAGGCCACTATTTTCACCCTACCAACGTTTTCATGGCTATCCTCATTTTTGAACGATGCATCTTGTAGGATAAAGGTCCACACATTGTCGCAGAACCTGTAGGTGTGCAGATGTCCCTGTAACAAAACAAGGCAATGGCCCCAAATTGACGCTCAGATGTAAAAAGAGTAAATAGCAGAAAAAGACTGTCTCAGACAAACAGATTAACTTCTAAACAAACCAATTTTACTGCAAATCTTCTATTGGAAGTACTGTTGGTTTTTCATAACTACTTATTTGGAAAATAGGTCTAGATTTATACTCAGTTCACATGCATGAGTAAAACCCCGCCCATCCGCTTGCAGCCACACATGCAATTAAAGACACGGGTGTGCAAGATCTGAGCCTACCATCAGGTGGAAAACACTGTTTAGATCTTATGCCCTAAATCATGCTGTTTTACCCATGGTTTTACTCCTCAGATGGGCCTTGGTGTACACAAGAGATGGATGGATAGAAATTTTTCTTTAAGCCATCCGATTGTGTTTACTCTGTAACCCACCTGAGTAGTTTTAACAGGGAAATTTTTGAGCCGGAAGACCTAATCAGTGTGGCCCACCTGCCGGAAAGCTCACGTGAATGCATGCAGATGGCCAGGGCCTTGTATGCATGTGTGCTTAGCAAACTTCTATGTATCTAATCAAGCACAACACATATTGAACACATCCATTACTCAGAATCACAGAGAATTGAGTGGAGGTGGCCATCCAAATGCTAAAGATACCACAATTTTTAACACAGAAGTTGCATGCATGATAGAAATCAAATAGAGAACCAGAATAAATGGATAAATGATTGAAATCAAACACATTTAAATTGAAATACAAAAAGACAAATGCTACTATTTAAGTTCATGATATGGGAAAATGTGACCATTTGATCAGTTTATTGACATAACAGTCATAGATTTATACCTCATCCAACACCTATTAATTCCACCCTTTCTCCGTCACCACAAACACTGTATCAAAAAGTAAGCGCAAATCCCCTCCCACCATCAAGTCTCCCAGGCCTTCCACCACTTTTACCCCACCTTGAAGATCGAAACCATGATCGGTAGATCTGACAGCACTGTGGAGTTCTTCACTCACACTACCAACATCATCTATCCTGCTGCGGTGAAGGCGTTCAATACCGCTATCACCGCCACTAGGATGATTTCTTTGACTGTTGCTCATCTGAAGTTAAGAGTTTGAACAGGATGGAGGTGTGAATTTTGGGGAAGAAGTCATGGGAAAGGGGTTATGATGGAGAGAGTGACTGATGGCAGTGGAGGTTTGAATTCTTAAAGGGGTGTTTCGAGGAATGAAGAATCTTGGGGTGGAGGTGGTCGGGGAAGGGAGAGTGTTGACTATTTGACTTCCTTTTTCCTCAGTGGTTAGTTTCCTAGTGGGCTACTCAAATGAGTTGTTGAGGACATGAGATGTGCCAACAAATGTATTCATACTGCCACACTTACCAACCCATCCCTGTTGAGCACTGGGGCTGACTTTATTAACGTGTCATAAGGTTTTGTCCCACTTATCTAAGGATGCACCCTTTACCACCATATTGCTGAACATGATTTGTTTTTTTTTTTTTCTTTGAATACACCACCCATGACTAAACAAACAAGGACCAACTACTTCAGCAACATATCATAAGGTTTTCTTCTACTCACCTATGGATGTAGCCTTTATGACCATATTGCCAAACATGAGGCTTTTTAACCCACATTTTGGGTACACCATTCATGACTAAACAAACAAGCGCTTTGGTATTAACAGACTTAAACATCCATAAAACCATCACGCCTAAATGCTTTGAAATAATTCATCGATTATATCCTTCATACTATCATATCTTTTGTATGTAATTAACTAGCTGTTTACCTTTCTCAACAAACTGAATATAATCACATTGTACTCCCATGTGTTTGCACTTTGAGCTATTAGCTCCACTTTCTATTAATCCACTTGCAGCATGCTTAACACAAAACATACGAACTAGCTTGTTGGCTATGTCAAGCTTCACATCCCTGATGAAGCATTTTATCCAAAACTTCCAATATGACCTACATAAATAAAAAATAAAAAATGGCACATTCGGAGGCAAGAAACATTTCTCCAAAAAGTTATATCTTGCAAAGGTTGGAAAAGGAGCACTTTGAGGCATTCAACCTTGATAGCTCTTGAAGAATCCAGATGATGTGACACTAAGAATGATAAATATAAAAAAAAATGTTACTAAGAAGAACTATTTAATTGGGATCACTTATAGCCGAGGGGTGTGCTGCCCATATGTTGATGTCAACGAAGCTGAAAGGATTAACCCAAGAAAGGGAAGGACCACTTCAGCATTCTAGAGAAGGTTAAATTAAAGATTCTATTTCTCAAGGCATTGGAAGGAAGAAAAGGGACTCCCTCAAACTAGACTTTGAAAGAAAAGGTGCATGAGGAGAGATTAAGCGCTGCCAAATATAGAGAGCAACTTGACTCAAGGAAGCCAACAAAAATATGAAGCCTTCTCATGGGATTGCAAATGCTAGGAGAAGACAAAACAGGATTCGCAGCTTAATCAATGAGAGGAGTGGGGGGAGAAAAAAGCCTCAAATGTTGTAGAGGAATTCTTTGCTAAACTTTTAACTGATGAAGAGTGGATTCGTCCTAGCCTTGCTAAATTGCAGTTTGACCATATTAGTGATATATCTGGACCCGCTTTGATAGTGGGGCTGGATGCAAAACAGCCCATACTCAAGATATTTCATTATTTTGGGAGATTTGTCTTGCAGAATCTTAGGATCTTATTTGCATTAAGTCATTAGTGCATTTCTGTTTTGGGAAGACCTTTTAGTTGATATTTTCCTTTATGGATTATGAAGTTAGGTGTCCATCTTTAGGATATGAACTCATTTTTAGATGTCTACCAAATAGGGCCTAAGGTGCTGGTGGGAAGGCTAAGACTGGTGTTGGGAGGAGTCATATCCAGGTCTCAGGGTGCTTTTCTTCATGGCAGACAAATCATGGATGGGGCATTGATTCCTCGTGAATGCATTGACTTGAGACACAGGGAAAACCTGAGTTAATTTGAAAATGGATATGGATAAAGCTTAAGATTATATGAATTGGGACTTGGTACACACAAGTTGAGATTTGGGGTGAGACGGACACAATGGATGTCTGAATGTGTTGCTTCTGCCCATTACTCGGTTATGGTAAACAGATCTTTGAAAGTTTTCCCAGGGGTAAACAGTTACTCGGTAGGGTGATCCCTTGTCCCCGTTATTACTCATTATTCATTTTTCGTGGCCAAGGATCTGGGTAGGATGATAACTAAGCTACCAAGAGAGGCTCATGCATCAGTTTTAAAGTAGGTCAGGACGACATGTAGGCCTCCCACTTTCAGTACTCAAATGACACACTTTTCTCTTGTGAAGAGAACAAAAATCAGGTGGTTAATTTAATAAAGGCCTTAAGATTATTCACAGTCATTTTTGCTCAGAAAATTAACATGCCAAAAAGCGAGATGATAGGAATTCGATTGGGGGAGGATGGTGTGAGGGCTTTGGCAAATGAGTTCGCTTGGTCTATATGGAAAGAAAGGAAATATAGATCAGCTCCTGGTGAGGTTGTTCATCGCAATGCTAACGGCGTAGTCATATACTGGGGGATGGGATACAAATACTTCGTGAATTGTGTGAGGGAAAGTGGGAAAAGGTGTTGTAAGATCCCAATGTGAGGAAAGGAATAGGATAGGCCCTCACCATCATCTCTCATCTCATCGCTCTCTGTTACTTTTTTTTTTTTTTTGCTCGATTTAGTATACTTTCATAACCGTTCAAAAGAAACTATTCAATTCATCCAAATAATGGCTATTCAATTCCTTGCCGACTTGTAATATGTGTTCTCGTGTTCTCCAAGACAATATGCAAATGGGTTAGCCTTCATGTCGACTGCTTCATGGGCCAGAAGTTCATTGTCTAACATCAGACACTTTTGTAAAAGCCTATTCAATTAGGCATAGATAGCCTGTGGATGATTATATTTAGGTTGTGTGACAGATTTTGAGTAGGATTTGATATATATTGCCGCGAAGACTCATGCATCAAAAGGAATTGGAAGTTACAAGAGACCCCTTGAATTATGGAAATCGGCGTACGTTGGTTTCTATATTCCCTGCTTTTCTTTTTTCTTTTTTCTCTTTTCTTTTTTTTAAAGAATAGTAACTTCACAAAAGCATCGAAATTACAACAAGAGGAAAAGGGATAGCAGAAGCTGCAAACAACAAGCCATCATCCAAACACAAAATTACAAAAGAAAAGGATCCATATTTGCACCCATTGGTGCAAAAAATAAAAAATCTTTCTTCAAAGTTCAAGAAAAACTTTGCAAACCTACCACCAAGCTAATGACTGCATGTACCCGAAGAGGGTCTGGATACAGCCAAATGTGCGCCATCCGGGCACAAACTTGCCATTAGAATCCCCAATATCATAGAGTTAAATGATTTCACCAAGAATATTCCATCCTCTCAAGAATCCACCTGAACGTCCCTTTCCCCCAAGTTCAAAACATAACCATTCAAGCACTTCATTCAGCTGACAAATTCCTCAATTTCTTCATCATTAAGGGCCCGTTTGGCCGGTCGGATTGGAAGGGATTGGATGATATTGGAAGGAATTGGAAGTCAATTCCCGGGATTGGCCTGGCGTGCCAAACAGTCGGTGATTTGATCCCAATCCCATGGATCTTAAGACAATCCACTGACAACACCATCATTACCTTTAAATCCCATCCAATTCACCCTAATCCTTTCAAATTTGCCTGGGACATGTTTGGTTTGAGGGATTGGAAGGGATGGGAAGGTTTAATCCCGGGATTGGCCGGGCGTGCCAAACAGACTGGATATAGCAATCCAGGGATATAGCAATCCCATGGATCTCAAGACAATCCACTGACAACACCATCATTACCTAGAAATCCATGCCATCCACCCTAATACCATTCAATCCCGTCCAATCCACCCGGCCAAACGGGCCCTAAGGCCCTGTTTGGGCAACGGGATTAGAAGGTATTAGGTGGGATTGTATTAAAAAAAACATCATTATTACCCATGCCAGGATGTCCCTGATTCCATGGGATAGATTAATGCTCTGCTTGTTGGTAATAACAGTGGTACATTGAATGGATATACCCACCATCATTTGAAATTACCAGAATAACCCATGTATTATATCTAAACCGTTCATTGTTTTGTAACCTCATTTTATGGTATGGGCCGAAAAATGAGGTAGATCCAAAACTTATGTGGCCCCAAAGAAGTTTTCAACGGTAAGTATTCAATCCCATTGCTTTCAGTGGTGGATCCACTTGAGCTTTAGAATTACCTGATTTTTGGCCCATGCTCTAAAATAATCTCAAAAAATGGGTGGACGGTGTGGATATAGCCCACACATCAGGGTGGGACCTACACAACTTGCTAGCATTGAGTGAAATTGGCACGGGACCGAATGCAATTCCATCCATCTAATTCCAAGCTTTTCCAAACATGGAGTGGAATTGGCACGGAACCAGATGAATCCAATCCCACCTAATCCTTTCTAATCCCGTTGCCCAAACAGGCCTAAGGAACTTCAGAAAATCGGCAACCACACAATGACCTATCCTATTATAAACCTGAGAAACCATAATCTCCTTCTCGCTACCTACCTAGTCAAACTCGGGATAGACTCAGCAAAAAGCATGGATGCACTCCATGCATCCTCCAGAATTGGAACCAAACACAGTCTCCAATACTCCCCGCAATGGCATTTAAGAACAAGTTCTCACCTCCACAAAATCCAGTGGCCCTATATAGGGAAGAGGCTTTAGCACACCACCCCCCAGGTTGGGTCCCATATTTGGAGGAGATGACTTGCTTTCACATCTTCCTGTCCCGGATCTCTGGAGCCATTTTCCAAGCCATCCAATTTTCATTTGCCTCAACAATCTAATCCCCACCCCTACTTGACTTTCAGCTTACAGACTTTCCCCCATTCAACTAGATGGAACTTGTGCTTCTCTTCTGCTTCTTGCCACAGGAAATCCCTTCGGATCTCCAACCAGCAACCAGTAAATTGCACTCGCAGGGAACTGGATACAAGGACATGAAATTGACTGGCATATAGGCTACAGCTGTGTTGGTGAGAGTGATTCTACCCCCAAACGGAAAATGTTTCCTTTGCCAACCATTGACCATGAAGAACAGGAACATGGTCATTACTCATTACGAATGTTTGTATCTTAGAAATTTGGAATGAGGAGACAGTGTACCATCTATTCTTATGCTACGAGTTCTCATGAGTCACTTGGGGCAAATTCTCCAGCCTCTTCAGGGTGGGTGGATCAATGAACTCCTCCAAACAATTGACAAGATGTCTTTTTGGGATTTAGGAAGAGTCTTTGCGGCGCCTCTCTACTCGTGGTCCTGTGTTCAATATGAAAGAAGTGCAGCTATCATGTTCCATAATAACGCCAAGCAGAGAGAGGTTCCCTTCAAAGGACTAGGTGCAGGGTTCTTTGCAAAGCATCAGGGCACAAAGCATTCCAACAGTTACAAGAATTTTTGGAAGTGTGTCCTTTGTAAGATGATTTCTCATCATCTTTGCTTCTTTTTTTTTGGCTCTTTGAGCTCCTTTTAATAAAATTTGTGTTGCCTTTCAAAGAAATCCAAACATGCAACTTCATAAAACTGCATGGTAATGAGCAGAATGACCATTACTAGAGACAGCGTAATGTGTATGAGTGATCCAGGGTTCAATCCCTGGTAACTTTACCTTTCAAAAAAAGAAGAAAGCAGAATGACCATTTGAGTGCTTCTCCAAACACATCCTATCTCCCAAACAGTAATATAAAAGTTGGTGGGAGAGCAAAACCTCAAGCCAGTGAACCATCTCAACAGAAATGTTATGAATATCTAGAAATAGCCTCAAAATAACTAACATGAAGACTCGCACCTAAAAACATGGTGGCAGGCCTCACTAAAAATCCATAATGATAATCTCAATCCAACAAAAAGAAGTTCTAAGAATAAACTGTTCCTCAATTGTTGTCACTACCGACCCCACTCAAATGTGGAATAAAGTCATACCTAGGCAGGAGGAAATATCAATTGGATCTCTAAGAGCAATATAGGGTATATGGGGTGTTAAGGGATGATGAAGGTGTCATCAAAGCTCTCCTTTTTAGGGATGGTGGGTTCTAGAAAGCTTAAACAAGGGAATTGGAAGCTAACAAATAGACATCAAGACTTTTGTTAGTAAGGTCAACAGACAACAGCCCTGTAATAGTGGAGGGTGATTCTTGGAATGAATAGCTTAGGCATTTAGGAAACGGCCCCTTGGAACATAATGTTCATTTACAATAGTATTAGGCTTTTTGGTGATCCCTGGATATATCCTTTCCACCATACACCTAGGGAGGCTACTTGCATTGCCAATTCTCTAGCCAAGGAAGGGGAACTTAGACCGCCTTTATAGGGAGTCCTATCCATTACCTTGATGAATTGTTGTTGTTTCTCACCTTTTCAACACTAATGAATATGTTGTTATTGATGTAAAAATAAAATTTTGAAAGAAAAATAAAATAAAATAAACTCAGTCCAACCGAAAATCAACAATTTTTCCACCAAATGTTTCGAAACTGGAAGGAAAGTCAAGTGCTGAGGGCTCACGCATTTTCATTTTCTTTTGGAAGACAGCAAAGTAACAATGTTGATAGTCAAAGCCAATGATTTCCGGTTGACCCAAAGGCTCTCTATCAAAAGTTATTCTTTATGTGACAGTGGTATGAAATCCGTCATCTCTAATTTTGAGACCCGAACCAGACCCAATCACTTAACAGTTCGACACTAGAAGCCCTTTCGGGAAATAAACAATTCAAATCACCCAGTCCAGCGATCCTGATCAAGTCATAATTATATTCATTTATAATGTGGTGAGTCAGATTGGTTTTGACCAAACCACCCAAAAGATGGACAAACTGTCCAGTCAACCCATCAAGCCTTTATTTTATCCTTTTGTGTGGCATGCTGACATCATGGATCAGACTGACCATACCATTTTGACCGAACCACTCACAAAAATGGGTTCTGGCACCCATCTGGGTTTTAAGTTATCAGTTATCATAAAGGTAACACCCAGCAAAACATGCAATCCTCTATGTTTAAGATGGTCGTTAGTAAAAATCATATACATGCACCTCTACGTTTCTTTAGAAAAGGTGACTTATGTGCATTGCACGTTGAAGATGAAATTTGCATAGAAGACCCAAACAATTAAATTCTGCACAATACTTATGTTTTCCACAAGTACAACATAATTTCATAGACCACAGTGGTATAGGCAGGCAAGGCCCGCCTTTTGGTGATCTAAACCACTCCTCTGCCCAGGCCACCATGTTTTCTTCATGCCATAAGATCTTCCCTAACCTTGTACAATTATTCTAGTCATCTGACCAGTGGCTTGTAAATGAGCAATACGACCAATGTTAGACATTCAATGTAGTAAATCAGACATCTTTTCAAGGTTCATCCTATCTGTTAATGGCACATCATCTGTACAATTTGGACCACCAAATGGGTCCAACATGTACAGATTGTTCAGCTGAGCAGGTTGCTCAACTGCCCTCTTTGATAATACACATGAACAGATGATAACGTGTAAGAATTCAAGCAAACACACCGACAGGAGATAAATAATCATAGAATCAAAACAGAATTCAAAGAAAAGAAACTCAGAAAACTTACCTTGATCGTGACCTTGCTTTTCACTTGTGATTCCAGCGCTTCCGTCATTGACTGCCATCCGTAACCCAACAAAAAACCAGTCATTTATCATGAAATTTCAGATTCTCAGCAATCGAAAACCGGATCCATCCTCACCTTGTCGAATTGCACAAGAACTTGGATCGCGAGCTCCGGACTCAGCGTCCCGTTTGAAACCATCTCATCTAGGGTTTCCGTCAAGCACATGCCGATCGTCGACCGTCGGTACAATTCGAACGTCGCCATTACTCAGCCCGATCTGTCGATTTCTTGATATCAGAGCCGTCGATCGGATCCAAACCGCGGTCAATCGAGAAATCAAAACCCTAGAAATTTCAAGAGAGCGAGAGAGAGGTGCTTGGGAGATGAAATTACCTCAGTATATGGGGAATTTTTGTCTGAAGATTGTCCGAAGGAGGAGAAGATGTGATTTCTCTCCTCGCCTTTTCCTGTCTGCTTGAATTTGAGCTCTTTATATATCAGCCAGATTTTTCCGCCTTCACGGCTTATGAAGGGGAGGAGATGGGCTGGCTCACGTGCGACGCACACGTGTCGCGTGAAGGTTGTATTCGGCACGTGGGTACGTACTGGAATCTTGTACAACCCTTGTTTTACTGAATAAAACACGCAAGCCTTTGGGGTTCACCATGTTGTGTAGACAAAATCCATCCGTCCATCAGGTTCTGTTCTTGATTTTAGATCTCATATCAAATATCAGCTGGATATAAAAATTAAATGGGCCACACCACGTGGAGAAATGGAAATGGGATGCTAACCGTAGGTTTGAGTTTGGTGCCAAAAAAAGTGTTCTTCTTTCATCTAACCTGTTAATCAGATGTAAATCATCAGGATGAAGAGATGATACCAAAATCGTTGTGATAAAAGAAAAATTCAAGTGGACCACACCTTGTGAACTTAGCGGTTTTACGAGAAATTTTAGATTTTTTTTCATTTATATGGCTTATTTGAGTTTACAATCGGTATTATCTTCTACATATACGGTCAAAAAAATGTTTCTCATTTGATGGACGGAGTGGATTCAAATATACAACATGGTGGACCCCACACGGTTTGGGTATTACGCGCTGCGTAAAACAGGTGTTGTATACGATTCTAGTGCCGTGGGGAGATGGAAGATCAGCGCGGAAACGGATTGGCTACTCCCCCTGCCACCAGCGCCGTGGCTGGTGGTCGGTGATCTTTGGGCCTTACCATGATGTATGTGTTTCATCCATTCCGTTCATCAATTTTTAAAGATCCTTTTAAGGTTTTATCCTGAAAATTAGAGGTATATAAATCTTATGTGGTCCACACCATATGAAAACAATAGCGATTGGATATCCACCATTAAAATCCTCCTAAGGCCTAATATACTGTTTATTTGACATCCAATCTGTTGATTAGGTCATAAAGGCCCAGATGAAGGGAAAACACAAAAATCAGCTTGATCCAAAACTTTTATGGCCACCAAAATGTTTTTAATGGTCGACGCTCATTCAACACTGTTTCCTGTAATGTGGTCCACTTGAGATTGGGATATATCTCATTTTTGTCTTGCATTGTAAAATTATCTTTAAAAATATATGGACGGCATGGATGAAACATATACGTCATGGTAGGGCCCACATAGCACCGACCACCAGCCATTGGCTGGTGTCAGGGGGGAGTTGCCAATCCGTTCCCGATCGGCGCTTGCGGTGGAAATGATATACGTGGGGCAGAATCTTTATATAGTATACATGCGTTTTCAATTCTGGAGAGTGGGACCCATTTTAATGAAATCTAGACCATTAGTTTGTTGAATTACACCGTAAATAAATAAATACAGTAAATTTTATCATATTATGATATTCAAGAGACTAATATTATTGTCTTTTCATTTGAACGTACAATGTTGTTGTATTTTCCCTTCATAACCGTCCATCTTCCGATGTAAGATATAAAAGTACAAAATCATTTTTAAAACTGTAATACTACTGATCAATGGTCTGGATAAGAAAAACATGGGCGGTTTTTGGAAAATAAAAATATGTATACAGTGTTGAACGATGCGGGGCACGTATCGTATATTTCGTCGGAAGATTCTGGCCGCGCTGGACAGACTCAGTACAGCAGGGATTATGTGGGTCCCACCATGATGTATGTTTTTATCCACACCGTTAATATATTTTTCAATATAAATTTATAATATTAAGGCAAAATTAAGGAATATCCAAAGATCAGATGGACCACACATTGGGTATTGAACGATCACCATTAAAACTTCTTGGAGGGCCACAGAAATATTATATCAAGATGAATATTTTTAATTACCTTAATCCATGTTCTTAATACCTTATTAACAGGTTGGATTGAAAATAAACATCACATTGGGCCCTAGGAATATTTCAAAGGTGGACATCATTATCACCACTTCTTCCTGTGGTGTAGCCATATAGAACCTTTTATATATCTAATGTTTTTGAACCATACTCTAAAATGATCTTTAAAATATTATGGACGGAATGGATGAAATAGATAAATCATATTGTACCCTACAGATCCCCTGCCTGGACCGAGCCGCTGTCCATGCAGGATGGACGGTGTATTATACGATAAAAACTTAGAATACTCTGGCGGATTTTGATGCTTGGTACGCATATACAATGAAATCGTAAATTTTTTGTAAATGTAATTCAATTTAAACCGTTCAAATTGTTTAGACCTCTTAGGATAGATCATTTTTTCAAAATTTACGCTGAATTAACAATCTAACTAACGGAATGATGGACACCTATTGGACGGTTCATAGGAAAAAAAAACACCTTGAACCATATTTAACCTAGACGTGTCCATCAAGAGAGTAGGACCTTTAGATCAATAAAAAAACTCGTGGGTACGGCACCTACAACGCAGATGGAGAGAGGGCCACGGATTAAATGCAGACAGAGGTGATGAGGGACACACGACAAATAGAAGTGAAGGTGTTTGCTCCACCCAAGGGGGTGAGTGCGAGCCATGGCTGTGACATGGGTGGGTTGGGTTAGAGGACTGCAGGCCGGGTTTAGGGGACGCGGATTGCGTCCGTAATGTAAGGGCCTGTTTGGTTTTCCGAATGACTGGTGGTTGGCGGTAAAGAGGGCATTAACTACAATTTACATGTAATGGTAATGATTGGGTAAATTCCGGTTGATTGCTATCTCCGTTTGATTTCCTGACATGTAATGGTGTAATAGACAGACTTTCTCTAATCCTGTGTTTGGGCGTGCGGTGTTATAATCTTGTCATCCCAAATTAATGGTATGGTGTCCAGCACTTCAACTCTACAACGACTGCATACCACTGTTTGATTTCCACAGTTGTATGTACCATTCAAGGCGTACTGTTTTGTACCCTAGAAGCTATTGTTGATGGACTACGGTCACCGTGACATGCTGGGACCCACTATCTATGATAAATCCAACATCCAACTGTGCAGTAGTACATGTGGGGCCCATATGGATGTATGTATTTTTGTGCCCACACATGATATACTAACGTACATACGAAATTATCAATTTTTCCAAAAACTTAAACAAACCTTGACTGACAGATCATTGGTCAGTCACCTAAGCCTGGATAAACGAATTATAAACAAATATCATCGTATGGGGCAGTATGTTCTCTGACCATTTATCGGTCAATTACCACATCTTCCTACCGTGTGATCCACCTGATATTTGAATCTACCTCATGTCAAAGACGAATCTGATCAGGAAAAACTCAATTACCCCACTGCATGTAAGGTCAAAAAGTCATGCTATTCTGATCATTGGTAAACATAAATGGAGAAGACACAGTCCGAGCTACAAACATTAGGACGCATTATCAACATCCTAGGTAACGTCCAAAACAGTACATGTTTAGCAATTTCAAAAAACAGAAAAAACAAAAACAGGAATTTAAGGTATCCATATCAAACAGGCCAGTTCAGTTAACACCAATACATGATGTGAAAGGTGATAATGAAAACTAGACAACCAACGATAAGCCTAATCAGTGCCCCAAATGACTCTGGTGTATCTTTCATAGCTTCATGCTGTTTCCCGTTGTAATCGCTGAATGGTCGAAAATTGTAAGATGCTAGGGCAGTTGCCGGAGGCATCGGGTAACTGCAAGCGGAACCCAGTCCATCATTCGCCATATGATTGTCCTGTTCCTGCTCGACAACCGATCCAGGTGCATTTCTTCGCTCTAAAGACTCGTAATACAATGTCCACTGAAAGAAAGCCTCAGACGTTGATTTGTATCCCCGGAAGTGGGCCATTGAATAGCCCTCGACATTCTCCCGGCACTCTTCCCATGTATAGTAGATGTCTGGTCGTTGTCCGTTAAAAACAACATATATCTTCTTACCCATCTGCACCTATAACGAAAATATGATAAACAGCATCAAACAAATGGTTTTACTTTTATAACATATTAATATGAACAATCGAAATTTCAATCTAACCAAATAAGCAATTCTTCAATTTTGTAAAGATGATTCAATACCTGAAACACGGAGTGAAACTTACTTTGACATACTTGTGTACGTATCCGTTTCGTTGTGTACATATAACCATCATAGTCAACAACATCAAACATGTAATTAATATGAGGGAGATTATAAGCAGGTTAACAGTCATTCGAATGATTAAGCAGTGATCGAACATCCATATCCAAAAAAATATATATATAGAAAACACCCATATAATCCAAAATTTTCAACATATCAAGAGCTAGTATGCTTCACTAGTAGTAGAAAACCAGAAAGTTCTGTCCAAAAAATCAAATGGTTGTCCAGCCATATCAAGCATGTTGCGAACAAAAAAGGGCAGGAAATCTGTGATCAGTCAGAAGACTGATCCGGTGCGAGCAGCATCAGTACAAAGTCCAACCTCCTGTGCTCAGGAAGAGAAAGGAATGAGGCAGATTGTTGTTCATCTTTAGATAGGATCCTTGTTGCGCGTAGGATCTCATTACTTGTAAGGCCCTCAATCTGCTCTATACGTATCATGTCATTCCCTTTGTGTATGGTTATAGCTAGTGACTTAACAGCTTCTGTAATGTCACTCATCCCTTTGCTAATGACGTTGCAAGGGCATTCCAATCTGGCTCTCTTCCTGGAACTGTTTGTGTTGCCTGTGTTCACGGAGTGGTTTCCATTGAAATTCGGACTACGGTTTGCAACATGAGTACCGTCATAACTTTGAAATGACCACTAGATGTTATGCCCATAGTCTCCCAACTCGTCACTGGATAAAACAAGTGTATCGTCATTAAGATCAACCGACGTCGTCGGTGTAATATCATCATCGCGAGACTTTCTCAAACGCATCTTACATCCCATATTCCTCGTCGAAGCACGCATTCCAGTAGCTCGGTCATTTTCAAATAAGTACGTGAGGTCGTCATACCTTCGCACAGGTTTACCCCGAATATGTTGCGCATAAGGATATGACTATTGAAAGCGACATAGAAAAATATTGATTAGTAAACACCATTCGAGCAGTTATGGACAATATAATTGAATAAATTTACCAATCTTACCCATATGTAATCATCCCAGACATCATCTGGCGCGGTTACTAGCTTCTTGTCATCATCTCAACCAAACTCATTGGCATTCAAGGTGTCTCTAACCTCAAAATACAATCTCTTCAGTGTCCTGAGGCGATTACCAACATTCTTCTCCTGAACTGATATCCCCAGTGCACTCTTCACTGTTTTGACGACTGTTTTATATGTCTCTTTTTTAAATCTGTTGGCACTCTTCCGGCCGTTTGCAACCACATCCATCAACGTATCAATGAGATGGTCATCCATTTCATCTGTCCAACGCATTACACCACCAGACATAACATGTTCATCAAGCGATTTGGATTTTGTATTTGCGTGGTGTCCTTCATGGTGTGATGCACCGGCCTTGCCCAGGTTGTTTCGTGGGTGTAGTCTGGTTGTCCTGCCTATTCTGATCCATTTCGTCATCACTATTAACTTCGATAATCTACAAATAGTACAATGAACATATTTAGTACAGTTAAACGCAAGCAAAACATTCATGGTCATGCGAATGCAATATTTTGCCAAATCTGAAATATAATACACAAATAGGTAATATGGTATATACATCTGGGGGTAATGATCATCTTCGTATAAGCATCCAAAAGAGAAATGTTTTCTAACATAGGCCTTGTAGGCCATCTGAGTACATTCATGTGATGGTATTACATACTATAAAATGACATTTTGCAATTCAAAAATCAAACGACACGACTCACAGGATGAGATTCATTCCACATCCTAGTTGCAATATTGTCTCAATAAATCGCTCATTCATCCTTCTCACGTTGTGTAACATTAGTATCGCATGATGATAGATTTATACTCTCCGTGACATCTGTAGATGCAAGTACATCTTCTACCAAGCTATCTCCTCCAGATATACGGATAAATTTGTGTAAGACACAACATGCGATGACTATCTTCACCTGTGTTTAAAGGTTGTAGGGTGGAGCAGATTTCAGGATTGGAAAGCGGGCTTTCAATACTCCAAAGATTCTCTCTATAACGTTTCATAGTTGAGCATGCCGATAGTTGAATAGTTCTTTCTTGTTGGAAGGATTGCGACCGGTGCGATATTCATTGAGGTGGTACTGTATACCACGATAAGGAGCCATAAATCCAGGAGAATGAGCATAATCAGCATCAACTACGTAATACTTCCCTACAATTAATTATGAAGAATTATCAATCTAAATCCAAGAGAATCAGCGTAATCAACATGAAACATATAAACACGAAGTACCCGCGGGGATAGTAAAGCGATCGATGGAATGTGTCAAAGCACTTTGTAAGATGCATGCGTCAGAGGCTGATCCCTCCCATTCGATGAGCACATATACGAACTTCATGTCAGATGTACATGCACCCATTACGTTATGAGAGAGTACCCCTTTCCTGTTACAGTATGTTGCACTTTCCAATGCCGGTACGTAGGCGGGTATATGAGTCCCATCAATTGCACTAATGCAGTCCTAATTTCACCTTGAATAATCAGAAAAACAAATATAGTATATGATGTAGGCCAACATTACATAATGTGTTTGAACATACCTGAAAGTAATCACTCCAATTGGGATTAACTAGGATCTCGACTGGTGTTTCTGGACTTACGAGTTTCACCAACTCCGGATATAATCCGACAATGGCATCCACCGCTTTACTAAAATATCGGCTTATTGTTTCACCAGATCTTATAAACTGATGCCCGATGACACGATTTCTAACATTATGCCCTACCGTGTGAAGAAAAATGACAAGTTGTTCTTCCATAGATACATGTTTGTTGTCTGGAAGGAGATTTCTATCTCTGATAAACGAGCATAGGTTGAAGAATGTGGCCTTGTTCATTCGAAGTTGTGTTACACACTCATTATCACCCGCTCTAATAATCTCATTTATTACCTTATTTCTTTCAAAGTCCCCGAACCTCGAAAGTGATTTAAATATTATATTATTACAATATTCTCTGATTGCAATTGTTGTCGTTGCTGCAGCAAGCATAACGGTAAAGGCAGTCATTTCCTCCTCCGTCCATCCATGGCCATCCATAATACCATTGTTTTGTTGTATAATACACCGGATGGAACTGATTCAGTAGCATCACCCACATCAAAATTCAGCACTAGTTCCATATTAATGGAAAAAAAATTCTAATGTTCCTCAAGATATACGAAGTTCAATCTTTCGATTAATAGTTGGAATCCTATATGTTCTGATTCCTCCTTTGTTAAATTACTGATTTATTCGAAATGAAGAACCCATGGCGTCATTCAAACTGTAGATAGGAAGTTGTTCGAAGCACATCAGTTGTTACCTTTAACATGTACATTATGTATATTTATTGAAAATGATCTTCATACTGTATTTGTTGAATCTTTTTTTTTTTGTATGCTATTTTAAGGTGTTGTATCTTTTGTAAACAGAAAGAGTGGTTTCTAATGTTTCAACGAGGTAGTTATTAGTCATTTCTCTTATTTAATGAATCAGGCAGAGGTGAATCAATAATGATCTCAGCTGCTCACTATACATATCATTTACAACATACATAGTATGGATAAACGGGTGCATTTATAAAACATTCCATCCTGATAATAAGCAAATAGCACAGACAATTTTGGAGCTTTTATAAGGTATGGATACACAGCAGGTAGAATTCAGTGGTTAAACATTTTCCATTGGTAAGGAGCACATTCATAATCAAATAAGAAGAAGAAGAAGATGCCAATTTGGCTGTTTAACAGCAATATAGACATAAGCATTTGAGCCACTGATTATTCCATCTGTAACTTATCATTCGGTGGTCATCAGGTGAGCGAAAAAAGAAAATCAACAGAGATACATCCCACCGTTGGTTGTACATAAGACCCAACGATAACCACCTTCATATAATTTAACAAATCATAGCACCAAATAGTCATGAACATATTTAGTTCCCACAGTCCGCGATAAACTAAGAAATTGCGCGAGGAAAAATGTATACATAAAGCGGATATTATATTTGATGTACACACGATATAACAAAAATATTGGAAGGGTACAAATTAAACATGCATGTGACAATGTTGATGACACTTCAAAGCATTCTAATATCATGTAAATATAATGATCCGAAGTATACATTAACTAGCCATCTAAACCATATTAAACATGTTGGGACAAGTCACTCTAATACATTAACTGGCCATCTAAACCAGATTAGGCATTTCAGCAGATGGTGACTACAGTAAATTATCATTCTCGACATACTGGGTAGCTGTGTGTGTGCATGCAACTTAGGTGGGGCGTGCCTTGTATACGCAGGTCTGATCAGACGCGTCTTAGGTCATCGGTTGGGTCAATAAATAAAAACACAGTGTATCGTTCTACTCTTGGTCGTCTGGTGGACCTAATGAAATTTGATTGAGAAAATTTAACAAATGATAGGTACAGTCACAACTGATCATGGGTCCCATTGGGCTATTAGATTGGGAATTTAGCAAGGATATGAGACATCCAACCGGGATGTGGTTATTCAATGATGGAGAGCAATCCAAACCCATCGGATAGAGGCTGGATATTTTCCAGCAGCACAGTCATAGTAAAAGTAATGGGAGAAGAAGAAGAAGAGGTCGTTCGGCTACCTACAACGACATCGGCTGGCCCACAATTCTTTTGTAGGAGAATGAATGTCAAACATGTGGGCCATATGTGCCCGACCACATCCAGAACAGGACGATTCCTCTCTTTCCACTAACCGCATTAGGCATAATATCTGTATGAAGACACTAAATACAACAGATTACCTGTTTTGAAGTTGTCGTAGCTGGTGGATGGGGGGATGTCAGTCGCAGATGGCAAAGAAGATCGCTGCATGATAGCGGAAAACATATACTGTAAATGGTAAAGACTACGGAAAGTTCTCATAAGCTATTTTCAACCGTATTCAGGTAGATTTCATACCTGTTATGGACTTGCCGTAGGTTTTGGACGGCAGAGAGAACCGCTGATGGAGAGAGGAAACAGGTACAACAAGGGGTAACGAAGACGATAAAAATGGAATACACGAGATTCCAACAGCACGCAAGGCTGATTACTTCATGTTATATGTAATATCATGGATGGCAAGAACGATGGAGTAACATGCAAGCCCAGATTTCTTGAAAAACATACGAAATGTGCAAAACTGAAGAAGATGAATCCAAACGCAATGAATAATCTGAATCAAGCTGAAAATGTACCTGCAATCGGATATATGTGATGCGGAATCTGTCGATGATAAAAGAAGCGAACCCCTCACATTCGAGAATAGAAACAGAGTAGAGGAATGAGAAGAAAAGAAAAATAAAATCCAAACAACATAACAGAAGATCAGATGCATTGTCCCAAAGCCAGGAGATTCCTCGTCGTCTACCTTACAACCCCTATTCGCTCGTTGTGACTGGATATCGGAGTCTCGTTGTCACGCCCCAAACTCGGAAACCGGGCTCACAAAATTCTCGATCGCCAAATCTGGCACCGACAGCCTCCGTAGAACCCCATTCTCGGCTCCTAGCTCCCATTCGCCAGGTTTCGATCCTGAGATGCTACAAGGAGGATTTTCAAGATCAGTTTGAATCGTGATAAGCATAACTAAAGGCATAACCCACAAACAACAACCAAAAACTCCATCACATTTCCACTATGATAAAAAACTTTATAAGTATAATGAGCATAAAGGGAAATACAATGATGATAGACAAAAAGCTCCAAGATGATCTGCAAAGCGCTCATGCCTCAGTGCTACTGCGCTCCAACGTCACCTGCATGCAATGGTCATGCATAAGCTTATGGAAAGCTTAGAAGGTGGTGAAAGTGTGTGCGCAAGGTAGTAATGTAGTTACGCAGTATCAGAGTAATGCGGAACATGCTGATGAATCCATGAATACCATTAGCCGTACCAAGGCTATGCAATACAAGGCATGAATGATGTCGGCCATACCAAGGTTATGCGATGCAAGATGCAAGTCAAGTATACAAATCCTCATCTAAGTCCACATATCAATACAGCTCAAATCTGGGATATCACCGGGGTCTAGTACACTCTAAACCAGATTGTCGCCCCATTGCGCGCAATAAGGTAAGTGGAAGAGACCTCACTATCCGCCTGCCAATATCGGGCTCGGCTCGGCTAGTCGATAGCGGACCCATTCCTCGAGCTAGTCAGACTCAGCCTAGCTTTGCCCCCCTCTCGGGCGGGTAAGGCCGTACCCCCTTCTAACCGACCATGACACAGTTGAAAGCGCTGCCGTCTGGTAATCGGCACTCGGCGCTCCTGCACCCACTCGGTCTAGAAGTTGGAGCAACCTCTTGGTACCATAAGGGTTTAGGGACTTTCACTCAGAGATATTTATAGCACCCCATGTAGAACAAGATTTTTGGTATCCAATCCTGCCAACCACGATACGCCTGTGGAGGCTATGACCCTGATGTCGCTAGGGCGTACAGTAACTATGTCACACAATGCGAAATACATGAATCATACTATCCAGTCATGCAACAATCCTGCGCGTATCGTGCGCTCATGTGGGGCAACACCGCCTAACCGGGAGCCCCTAGACAATCTGCCCGAAGGCATATGCTATGATCAGTCATTCCTCATATCAAGCATACATATGATGCGTATGATCATGAATCATGAAACTATACTAAACATGTTATATGGTGATGGATGTTGTTCAGAATGACGATGGGCCTAGAAGGTTTACAAGTATGGCCTAACAATGGGCCCTAGGGAGAATTATAATGCGGACGTTTACCAACATTATTCTTACAATGTGAACATTAAACCAACATTGCTCCCAAGGCATGGTTGTCATACACCTCATTACATAAACCATGTTGGGATCACACATTGCAATGGACCTTAGGTACATTCCATTGGGCCTTAAATACACCAAATGGGCCATATCACATGGGCCTTATATTCATCAAGTGGGCCACATCAATGGGCCGCACCAATGGGCCTTATGTACATTGCAATGGGCCATAACCCGTGGACCTTAGAATGCATCAAAATAGGCCTCGTAACATGGGCCTTATATATCAAAGTGGGCCTCAACCACGGGCCACAAATACATCGAATGGGCCTCATAACATGGGCCTTACATTCACATCAAAGTGGGCCTCAACAACGAGCATAATTATGGCAAGGTGAGCCTAATCACTTGGGCCTTATGTATGCCAAGGTGGGGTCCACTTGAACTATAGATCTGTCTTATTTTTAGTCTCAAGCCGTTAAGATAAACTTGCCAAGTGGTTGGACAGATCGGAGGTAACACATGCATCATGGTGGGGGTCCACATGAGGGCCCACCATAATGTATATTATACATAATATAATATATATATATATATATATATATATATATATATATATATATATATACAATATTATATAATATATATATATACACACACACACACACACACACGCACACCACACACACAGGGGTGGGTCCCACCGTCCAGGGTGGACGGTGGTCGGTGGGGATAAAACACAAACATCATTGAGGGCTCCACCGTCCGCCTGGACAGTGGAATAAAACACATATCATTGTGGGTCCCACGTGGGGCCCACTGTAATGTTTATAAGCCATCTAAGCCGTCCATAAGGTCACGCAGACCTGGATGAAGAGTGAAAACAAATTTCACCTTGATCCAAAACTTCTGTGGGCCCAAAAAGGGTTTCAATGGCAGACGGTTCAATTCACACTATTTCTTGTGATGTGGGCCACCCGAGCTTTGGATGGGCCTGATCTTTGGAGGGGGCCCACGTCAGGGAGGGGCCCACCTAGTGAACGGGTTGGATGACAAATATACATCATGGTGGGGCCCACGACTGGAGCCGTGGGTTCCTGCCCGCCCGCCCACACGCCCGTGCACAGCAGGCGTTGCCTGCGCCTCTGGCAGCAGCAGTGTCTGCTGCCTCTTTTGTTTTTTTTTTTGAAATTATTATTTTCTTGTGGTTTTCCTCGTGTGGGACCCGCATTAGGTGAATCCACCTCGACCGTTGGATTCCACGGCTCATGACAGGCTATATGAGCCCAATATTGAAGGTATTTTGGTGTGTGAAAAATCTCAGGTGAATTTCAACGATACAACACATCGTTTGCCATGCCATGGCCTACCAGAAATTCAGATCATTTTCATTTTTCATCCCAACGCTTGAAAGGACCTGGAGAATGGAATGGACGGTGTAGATTAAACACATACAGCAAGGTGGGGCCCACATGAGCGGCCCACCCAAAAAGCACAAAAACATCAAAGCTCATATTGGTGTTTTCATGTCCACGTCCAGAGACGCTGGACTGTTTCCATCTCACGTTCGGACGACGCTGGATTGTTCTTGGCTCAACAAAATATTCAAGGTGGCCCCGCTTTGGTGGGCCACTACACGGTGGATGGCGTGGAACATACATACATATAAAGTGGGCCCCACCTACAAATGGGTTGGATCCAATACATGTTCTATGATGGGGTCCATCAAGGTGGGCCACATGGCCATTTCATCACACAAAAAGGAAAAAGAAAAAGAGGGAGAGAGAGAGAGAGAGAGAAAGAGAGAGATCGAGACACGTGTGATGGAGGACCCCGACACTATGGGCCCTCCCTTGCATCCAATCATACATCAAGTGGGTCCCATTGCATGTGGGCCCATTAAATCACAATTCAACGGTGGAGATTCCTTCTCCACTAAAATAAACGGTCTAGATGACCATTATTAACTAGAAAGTAAACATCATGATGGGGTCCATGGAGATTGGCCCCATCATGGAATGATCATGATGATCAAAGTGGGTCATCGGCCACATCTTAGGGTCCCAAGTGAGATCCAAACCATTGATCGGTTGGCCTCACTTGGCCCATCATAAACACATGAAAATCTAGCCTATAACGCACCCACCGTTTGATCTTCTTCCTTCCCTGGCTTCCTTAGCTCCTTAACTTCGATTCCAACGGAGGAGATGAGGTTTGGATGGTTGAGATGGGAAATCTTGGGATGAAAAGGTGGGCCTCACACATGCATTTTTCTCTCCATGGGAGGGCTTGGACATGTGGAGTTCTTCCTTGCTTGGGAATGGTTTGAAAAAAAAATGAGAAAGAGAGTTGTAAAGAGAGAGAGAAAGAGAGAGTGATGGGTGATAGAGTGATGGATGTGGTGAGTGATGGGTGTGTAAGAGATTTTTGACTTTTGTGGCAAATGGTGTAAGAAAAGTATGGGCTTTGTAAGAACTTTTTGACTTTTGGGGCTTGTTTGGGAAAAGGTGAAAGGTGATGTGTACTTGACATGTACTTGACAAGTTGAGATTGATGGATTAATGGATTGATGGATTGATGTGACATTTCGTAGAGATTCTCTTAAGTTTTGCAACGCGCGGCGTTTTCCTCGCACCGAACACTGGTCCACATCTCCTGACCAGGGTATCACCTCGGTACGCGAGTCGCGGCATCGGAACCGCGATGACAGTGCGGTCGCTAAGGTACTAGTCTCGGTTTGAGTTGACTTGGGTTGTCGGCGTATGAATCAGGGTTCCGCACAAATACCGGTTAAGGGTCGAAGGTTGCCGAGATTCGACCGCGGAAGTCTACGAAAATACGGTCTAGAATACGGGGCTTACACTGGTCCTCGGACGATGGAAATGAAGTCAGTTATGTTTTTAAGATCAACAAGTGCGGTGGAAATCTTGCAGTCGTGCTCCTGCGAACCACGTTACCTGTTTTGCAGGTACTTATTACATCGACTACCGATCCTTGTATTCTGCAGAGAGGAGTAAAATTGGGCGGCTCTTTTACGTCGGATTACCACCAAATCGGACGGGTCAGTAATGCGTCCGAATGCAGCCTTTTTTAAACAAGCGTTAGATATAATGATTGCTTTTTTACCGCCAACTGCCTGTAATTCGGAAAACCAAACAGGCCCTAAGTGTTTTAACCACGCCATTCATCGATTTTCACAGATCATTTTAAGGTATTAGCATAAAAATGAAGCAGGTTCGCATCTCTAGTGGACCACACCAAAGGAAGCTGCAGTGATAATGACACCCACCGTTGAAACCTTTCTAAGAGCCACCAAGATGTTTTTTTACCATCCAAACTATTCATAAGTTCATGTATATGTGGATGAAGTGAAAAAACAAATATCAGCTTGGTCCAAAACTTCTCCAGCTCCCAAGAAGCTTTTAATGGTGGAAGTTCAATCCCCACTTTGTGGTCCAATGGAGATGTGGAACTGCCTCATTTTTTAGCTCATATCTTAAAATTATCTTTAAAAATCTATGAACAGTGTGGATAAAATACTTACATTACGGTGGGCCCAAAGAGCCCTACCTGGAATGATTATCGTCCGGGCGGGGTTAGGACGCAATCCACGTCTGGGTTTAGGTGGACGCAGATTGCGTCCTACCCCCGCCCGGACGGTAATTCGTCCGAACAAGGCTCTGTGGGACCCACCATAATGTAAGTATTTTATCCACGCCATTCATCATTTTTCTCAGATCATTTTAAGGTATGATCTATAAATTGAGGTAGGTCCAGGGCTTAAGTGGACCACAAAGTGGGAATTGAACTTCCACCATTAAAAACATCTTGGGAGCTAGAGAAGTTTTAGATCAAATTGATATTTGTGTTTTCACTTCATCCAAGTCTACATGACCTTATGAATAGGTTTGATGGTAAAAGAACATCACGGTGGCCCTTAGAAAAATTTCAACGGTGGGTGTCATTATCATTGTAGCTTCCTTTGGTGTGGTCCACTGGAGGTGTGAACCTGCTTTATTTTTAAGATCATACATTAAAATGATCTAAGAAAATCTTGAACGGTGTGGATGAAACATTTACACCACGGCAGGGGTAGGACGCAATCAGGGTTTAGGTTGGACAGCTCAGGTTGGAATTCGAGTCAGGTGACTGTTGCAATTGGGTCCTCTTAAGGTCAAGGTCAGGTTGACCTTGAGCAAACCTGCCCAAGTTGCATCCTTATCACGGACGAATGCGGATTGGATACTACCCCCACCAGGACCTAGCCAGAGAGACGGTCCTAGAGAGGGCTATGTGGGGCCCACCTTGATATATGTGTTTTATCAATTCCGTTCATCCATTCTGATGGGTCATTTTAGGGCCCGAGCCCAAAAAGAAGGTAAATCTAAGGCTTACTTGAACCACACCACAGGAAACAGTGGTGATGGAAGGCCTACGGTTAAAAACCTTAAGGGGCACAAAAGTTGTGGATAGCTGATATTTATGTTTTCCCTTTATCCAGGTTTATCCGACCTTATGAACATGTTAGATGACAAATAAATATCACAGTGGGCTTTAGGAAAGTTTCAACGATGAGTGTCATTATCACCACTAATTCATGTAGTGTGGTCCACTCAAGCCTTCTCTTTTGGGTCATGCCTTAAAATGATCTATCAAAATAGATGGACGACATGGGTAAAATACATGGTGTCATGAGGTGTCAGCTCTATTCTTCCTAAGGTCACATCTAAGAACAATGAGCTTCTAGTAATGGAAAAAAAGTCTCACTGATAACATAAAGCAATTAGTTCAATTTGTTTTTCAATGGCACCTATGCAATCTCTAAAATTTGCAAATGTAGTTTTGAAATTCCTGAATGTCATCCATCCATTAAAAGACATGAGGAGTATTACAAATCGAAGAGAGGTCGTTTAGGTAATTTACAAATTGGAGGTGCATTGTATTCCAAAGTCTCAGATCTGGGTCATGTTTGGTGGTCCAAACCAGCCACGGCCCGGAGCCAAATATTCTAGTCCAAGCTTAACATGAAGTGGGCTAAGCTTGAAAGTCCAATGGACCAGCCCATCCCATTCACAACCTCAAATGAGATACCTAGTTATGATGCAAGTGACAACTCTTCCACACTATTGGAATTTTTCCCTTGAAAAATAATATAAATCTTCTCCATTTATTACATGGATGTTATTAGATGATATTGATAATTTAGACCAAAAATCATGATAACAATGGGTTGTAAATGGATATGTGATTATGCTATATTTAATATGTGAGAGTATCACAAAAGTACATAAACATGTAAAAGGAAGTGGATTCCTCTAGTTATTTTTGAGAACTTGAGAATGGAGACAATGGTCACTGACCAAGGAAGAATTTTAAGTCGTAAATTTTAGTACCCTGTTATACCGTGACCACCTAATGGGTTATAAGACAACTATGTAGTTATTTCTCTATATGATGCCATCTCGTACGAGGGGACTAAAGTCTTCACTATCATCCATGATAGCAAGTCGGTGCAGATTTTTCTTACCTAACATAAGAATGTGAGTGTGTGAGACTCGTATCATAGACCGTACTGTTCCGTCGACTCCTACGATCCTTTCCGTCGAAGTCCGGCAACCTGCGACGTATAATCAACGTTTGCGATCAACCCTAAGTTGTATCATATAGATTTGAGTCAGCTGAATCCGAAACTTGTACCATTGCGACCGCACCGTCGTCGCGGTTCCGGTGCCACGTCTCGCGCACTGATTCGATACCCTGGCTAATAGATGTGAGCCGGCGTTTATTTCGAAGAAAACGCCGCGCATTTTTAATCTCAAGAGAATCTCTACAACATGTCTCATCAATCAATCAATCAATTACATCATGTCAAGTACAAAAAATAACCCATGCTTTTTTTCTCCACAAGTTAAGCAACCACCAAAGTCAACCCATCTCTCACCTCACCCATCACTCACCTTACATCCATCACTCTCTCTCCCTTACAACCCTCTCTCTCTCTCTCTCTCTCTCTCTCTCTCTCTCTCTCTCTTTTCTCAACACAAATTCCAAGCCAAGCAAGGAAGTGCACGTCCAAGCCTCTCTAAGAGAGAAAAATGACTTTGTGTGGCCCACCTTTCTCTCCTAAAAATCCATCATCCTAGCCCTTTATTTCTCACCCTCTCCATCAAAGTGAAACACTGGGAGATTAGCGTTCCATCGGACCAAGAAGATCGACTGGTGGATGCTTATTAAGCTAAATTTTTCATGTTTTTATGATGGACCAAGTGAGGCCTACCGATCAATGGTATAGATCTCACTTGGGACCCTAAGATGTGGCCGATGGCCCACCTTGATCTTCATGATCATTCCGTGATGGGGCCATTCTCCATGAACCCCATCATGATGTTTATTTTCTAACTTGAAAATGGGTCATTTAGACTTTACATCTTGGTGGAAAAGGGATCGCCATCGTTGATCTTTGATTTGGTGGGCTCACATGCAATGGGACCCACTTGATGTATGATTGGATGCTTGAAACGGAGGGCCCATAGTGTCGGGGTCCCTCCATCACGCGTGTCCCTCTTTCTCTCTTTCTCTCCCTGTTTTTATTTATTTACTTTTGTGTGTGATGATATGGCCGTGTGGCCCACTTGGATGGACCCCACCATGGAGCACGTATTGGATCTAATCCATTTGTAGGTGGGGGGGTCCACTTTATATGTGTGTATATTCCACACCACCCATCATTTAGTGGCCCACGTGGGCAGCCCACCTGAAATGAACAATAGTCCAGCGTCCAGGGACGCTGGACGTTGAAATGAAAACACAAATATGAGCTTGTTTCAAAGCTTTAGGGATGGCTATTTGTATGGGCCTCACCTGGATGAATGGATTCAATCCACGCCGTCCATCCTATTTACCAGCTCATTTTAGGCGTTGAGTCGAAAAAATGAAGCTGATCCAACTTTCTGGTGGGCCATACCTTAGCAAACACTGATTCTCACCGTTTAAAGCCACTTGAATCTTTCTACGCGCCAAAATATACTCAATATTGGGTTTGATGGGTTGGTAATGGACTGTAAAAGCTATTGGGTGAGTCAAATTCGCCTGATATGGGCCCTACCATGAAAAAACCACCATGAAAAAACCGCGAAATTTCATTTAAAAAATAGCATTACATGCAGCAGACGATGTTGCTGCCAGAGGCGCAGGCAGCGCTTGCGGCATGTTGGCGGGCGGACGACAGGGTCCCATGGCCCCCAGCCGTGGGCCCCACCATGATGTATGTAGGTCATCCAAACCATTCACTAGGTGGGCCGCTCCCTAGAGTGGGCCCCTTCCAAAAATCAGGCTCATTCAACGCTCATGTGGCCCACATAATAGGAAACAACGGTAATTGGACGGCTGCCATTGAAACCATTTTTGGGTCCACAAAAGTTTTAGATCAAGATGAAATTTGTTTTTACTCTTCAACCAGGTCTGCGTGACCTTATGGATGGATTAGATGGCATATAAGCATTATGATGGGCCCCACGTGGGACACACTATGATATATGTGTCTTACAGCCACCGTCCAGGCAGATGGTAAAGCCCACAATGATGTATGTGTTCTGCTCCCACCGTCTACGGTAGTGGACGGTGGGCACCACCACATATGTGTTTTATTAGTGCCGTCCAGGCACTTGCTGGACGGCCAGTAGGCCCCACCTTTGGTGTCTGTGTTATATCCACACCGTCCATTTAATTGGTGGGCCCCACCATGATGCATGTGTTGCATTTGGTTAGCTTGCCTATAGACCCCACCATGATGCATGTGTTGCATTTGGCGAGCTTGCCTGTAGACCCCACCATGATGCATGTGATGCATCCAAGCCATCCAGCCCTTTGAAAGCTCATTTGATGGCAGGAGCTAAAGACTGAGTCAGGCCCATAGTTCAAGTGGACCCCACCTTGGTATATATATTTGTGGCCTTCCATTGAGGCCCACCTAGGTATATACATATGGCCCAGTTATCATATTTATGGCCCATTATTGAGGCCCACCTTGATGTGTATGAGGGCTCGTTATTGAGGCCCACCTTGATATGCATGAGGACCCGTTACTGAGGCCCACCTTGATGTGTATGAGGGCCCATTATTAAGGCCCACCTTGATGTGTATGAGGCCGTTGTTGAGGCCCACCTTGATGTGAATGTAAGGCCCATGTTATGAGGCCCATTGTAATGTTTTCAAAGGCACATGGGATATGACCCATTGCAATGTACATAAGGCCCATTGATGCGGCCCACTTGATTGATATAAGGCCCATATGAGGTGGCCCATTTGATGTATATAAGGCATATGGGTCGAGACCCAATGAGATGTATATAAGGCATATGGGTCGAGACCCAATGAGATGTATATAGGCCCATTGCAATGTGTGATTCCCCATGGTTTGTGTAATGATATTTTATGGCGGGCCATGCCTTGGGAGCAATGTTGGTTTGACGTCCACATTGTAAGAATAATGTTGGTTTAATGTCCGCATTATAAATCTCCCTAGGGCCCATTAATAGGCCCTTACTGGTTATGTGTAGGCCGTCTAGGCCCATCTTTGGTGTAAGGATAGTTTATTACTTTATAACATGCTTAGTACACTTCCATAATTCATGCGCATACGCATCATATGTATGCTTGATATGAGAAATGTTTGATCATAACATAAGTCGTTGGACTGAGATATTTACGGGACTCCTTATGAGACAGAGTGCCCCACATGAGTGCGTGGTACGCACAAGAATGCTGCATGACTGACGGTGTGTGACTCATGCATTTCGCATTGTGTGTCGTGATTCACTGCACACCCTAGCGACATCGGGGTCGTGGCCTCCACAGACAAATCGTGGATGGTCGTATCGGATACCGAAAATATTGGCTCTAGCATTGTGGGCACTTAGGATGTCCTTGGGTGAAAATCTCAGAACCTTTTTGGTACCAGGGGATGCTCCAACGTCTAAACCGAGTGGATACACGAGCGCCCGAGTGCCGAATACCAGTAGGCCATTTTTCCACTGTGTCATGGTCAGTTGGAAGGGAGTGTGACCTTATCCGCCTGAGTGAGGGGGCTATAAGCTAGGCCGAGTTTGACCAGCTCACAAATGAGTCCGCTATCGACGAGCCGGGTAGGTATTGGCAGACTACTGGTCAAACGGATAGTGTGGTCTCTTCCACTTGCTTGACTGTGCAGCTAGGGAAGAGGCAGTCAGTGTGAGGTGTATTAGACCTCGGTGATATCCAGAGAGGAACTTTACTGATATGTGTACTTGATGAGTACTAGCACGTTTGCTTTGCATCTCGCATATGACATTTAGCTACATAAGCCTCGCATCGCATGGCCTTAGTATGACCGATAGCATTTATGCCTTGCATCACATAGCTTTGGTATAGCTGATAACATTCATGGACTTACCGTTTATTTCCGCATTACTCTGATATTGTACACTTGACACTCGCCTTACACACGCTTTCACCACCCTCTAAGCTTTCTATAAGCTTATGCACGATGGATGCGTGCAGGTGGCGTTAGGTTGCAGCAATGTTGAGCTTGGAGCGTGCAGGCGAGCTTTTGGAGTTTCTGTTATTTTCATTATATTGTATTTCCCTTTCATACGCATTGTACTTAAAGTTTTTGATATAGTGGATATGTGTCGTTGTTGTTTTGTGACTTGGTTATACTTGTGGTTATGCTCTATTAAAAAAAAAATCATACTGAAAATCCTCCTTTTAGGATCCAAGAATCGGAATCTGGCGTATGGGCACTGGGAGCCGAGAATGGGGTACTACGGAGGCTGTCGGCACCGGATTCGGCGATCGAAAATTTTGTGAGCCCGTTTTCCGAGTTTGGAGCGTGACAGTGTACTAAGGGCATGGGTTTTCGAGCTAGACTTGTTGGATAATGGCATTAGTAAATTGAGGTCAAGTCTTTGGGAAAAGCGATGCATTATGCCTAAATGATAATCAACTTAAAGATGTACTGCCTATGATTAATCCTTATACTCGAGGACATTGAGAAATCAAGATCTTCATTATACATATTTTAGCTGGCTTTACGATGTCAACATGGGGCCAATGAAAGTAAGTCTAGTCGGATCCTTACTCTTGCTCAGGTGGTAGACTCTCAGGAGTTTCAACACCTGGTCAAGGGTTCGAGTATCCATAGGTGGTGAAATTCCACTACAGCATGAGTGTGCGGGGGTGTGCGTAAAAAAAAAGAAAAGAAAAGTAAGTCTAACCGGGTGCATTTATTAAAGTCAATTGGAACTCACATAGACTAAGAAAGAATTCACTAGTTTCTTGTAAATTTACTTATATATTAGATATTAAAAATTAAATATTTATTAAGTGGTTTTTTCCATAGGCTCAATATTTAAAAGATTTTAAAAAGTATTATAAATATTTTCACCCATTAGGCATTTGTTTTAACTGTGAAAATAATTTTAATCATACTAAATAAAAATCTAATGACTTAGATTTAGTGCATGAATATCGATTTGCATGACAATGACAATGGAAAAATCAAATCATTTTAAATACATGAGATAAAGCAAAATCATAGACTTCTAATATAATAGAGCATATTGATAGAATTATAAAATGCAAATTAAGCTTTTAAAAACTTTTATTTCTTTCTACTGTGTTTTGAAATCTCAACATGCACGTGGCACTAAACTCAAATCCGAGCACTTAGTGAGTAGGTCCACTATAAATGTTTTATACCTAATTTACATTGAGCCTATGTAGAGTTGTACACAAGTCGAATCGAGTTGAGCTTAGCGCGGCTCGACTCGGCTCGGCCAGTAGCTGACCCCATCTTGAACTTGGCTCAGCTCGTTCCTCAAGCCTAACTGGCTAGCTCGGCTCGGTTCGGTCAACAGCTCGGGCCAATTCGAGCTGAGTTCAAGCCAAGATCAAGCCTCTGCGACATTTTCTCAAACACATAGAGTGCACCTTCGATTTCTCACGGAATATAAAACAATAGCATTGGTTTATAGGTATTTCATCAAACACTCAGTAGGCAACGTAAAAATCAAGATACAAGAGTATTGGTGTCATATACATATCTTCCTCGCCACTAGCTGACACTTCGTTAAGTCATTTCATCAAACACTTGTTGAGCAACATCAATATCAAAATAACTGAGTCACCGAACTATTTCGATCTGAGTCGAGTCAAGCTCGAACTTGGCTTGAAAATTTTTTGAGATAAAAAAATCAGCTCAACTCGCTCGAACTCAGTTTGAACCGAGTTGAATTGAACTTTTTCGAGTTGATCAAGTAGAGTGAACTAACTCAGTTCGTGTACAGCTCTAAGCCTATCATCAGATCCTGGACAGTAGATTGGTAGACTTATAGTGGCAACAAAACCAACAACACATAAGCAATCCAAATTTAGCAAATGTCATTTATCAAGGGTTAATATTTCTTCTTATCAATTTAATTTGATCTGAGCTACATATCACTTGTCTAGTTTAAAAAAAGGTACAACGGACTGCATCCCAAAATTGTATTTAACACTGACGTCTTGGTATCAATCCCTAGTGGGGGTGGCATCAGGACATTAGAATGATCCAAACCATTTATTTGATGGGTCTCACCATGGATGGGAGTTATTCTAAATATAATCTCTCATATTGAAATATTTCAACCTTTTGATGATTTGATTCTTTTATCTTTATATAACATGATGACAACATAAAACTTAATAATCACCCTGGATGCCAATTATTCTGTATATAATATCCCATGAATTGGAATATTTCAACCTTTTATAATTTAATTATTTTTCTTGAAATTTTAAGTAATCAACGGTTTGAAATATTGCATCCACTACCCGCAGTGCCCATCTTCTTTTTTTTTTTCTTTTCTTTTTTTCTTTTTTTTGGGGTTAGTTTGTTAGTACTTAGTACACACCCATGTCAGTACACACTCCATGTTAGCCACCCCCACTTGGGATCGATACCAAGACATCAAGTGTTAAAACGAGGTATCTCCACTCAGTCTGCCAGTTGAGCTATGGATATGGGTGTCCACGGTGCCCATCTTATAAAAAGGTTTAGGACTTTGAAAAGGTCCCTCATCCAATGGAAGGTCTGGATTCTAGATCAGCCGATCTTGAAGACTTTTGAGTCAGACGCCACCAGCTGCGTATCCGGACAGATCAACGGTTTGGATCAACTAACATGACCTCTAGTCCCTATTCTAGAGGCATCCTAATTCATAAACATAAATTATCCACCGTCCAGCATCCTAGAAAACACAAATTCATTGATGGGTCCGGCCATGATGGTTAGGAGAGCGAGATCCACCTGCTTTAACTTTTTAGCCGGTGATGGGACTTGACGGTTTGAATCTCATATCTATCCTATTTCCAGCCCTATACATCTCATCATCTCCTTCTGCCCTGTCGCTCGCTGATTTTGACGGTCTTGATTGCACTCCGCCAGCTTTTAATTTTAGGGGGGAATCACATGCATTTGGGCCCACCGTGATGCTTGTGAGTTGTGTGCCATCCAATCCTCCATCAGACGTGGAACTAGGGTTGTACATCGATTCCAACCCTAGTTGACCTCGGCTCGAATTCGGCTCCGTCCCAAGCTTGACTGGCCACCTCAGCTCGGTTTGGTCAGCAGCCCCCGCCAAGTTCGAGCAAAAATTGTGCTGATTCAGCCATTGAGACATTTTCACAAATACCTGGATTGTACCTTTAAAATCTCATTGTATTTGAAATAGCAACAATGGGTTTAGGAATTTTATCAAACGCCTTCCAAGCAACAATTAAAAAAAAAAAAAAAAAGAGGTGTTAGTTATGTATACCTACTTTTCTTTTCACAGGCAACACTTCTTTGAGTCATTTCAACAAACACTTGGTGAGTCACCGAACTGGTTTGATTCGAGCTGGGTTCGATCCAAGTCGAGTCAAGCTGGGCCAAGCCGAGTCAAGTTGGGGCCAGGTCCTTACTCTTGCTCAGGCAGTAGACTCTGGAGTTTCAACACCAGGTCAAGGGTCCGAGTACCCATATGTGGTGAAATTCCACTAAGGTGTGAGTGCACGGGTGTGTGTGTGCGCGTTATTAATTTTTCTTTTTTTAAAGAAAGAGAAAGAGTTAAGCTGGGCCAACTCGAACTCATTTTCAAGCTCCAAAAATCAATTCGACTGGCATCGAACCGAGTTGAATTGAGCTATTTCGAGACGAGTCGAGTGAGCTAACTGAGCTAGCTCGGTTCGTGTACACCCCTACGTGGAACCCGTTCTACGATGTGGACGCCCGCCATAGAAAATTCCAGATGAAATGTGGGGTCCATCTGTGAGCATTTCATTCTCTAGTGACGCCAACACCAGCCAGCTAGCTGGTGTCAAAGCTCCCATGGCCTCACCATGATGCATGTGTTTTATCTATGCCGTCCAAAGGTATAAGCCCAAAAATGGACGGTCCTCATGGTGGGGCCCACAGAGCTTTGACACTAGATAGACCGCTAGTGTTGAGTCACTAGCCAAACTGCGTCTAGAACCACCGTGTGGAAGGGACCCACTAAACTCGGCCTATTTCAAAACTTAGGTGGACCGCAACAAGGGAATGTATAAGTTTAAGGCGTGATTGTAGATTGATCCATGTGGTGTGTTGCACCTGATTTTTGGATCGGGGTTCATTATCAGGATCTACGGTTGACATAAGAGGAGCACCAGATGCACGGTTTGGATTCCACATACAAATCACAGGTGGCCCCACACAGCTCATGTAGGATCATTCCCACCCGGTTGACTAGTACAAGATTGGACAAGGATGAGATGTGGGGCCTACACATCCCATCACCTCTTGTAAATGGGCCCCATGTTTACATAGGGGGAACGGATTCGATAGATGCCATCCTAACCGTCGGGCAAACTTTGTTGTATGTATTCTAGATCTACACTGTCAATCCGATTTGCTAAATCTTTTTAGGCATGAATTCAAAAAATGAGGTAGATCCAAATCTCAGATGGACCATATCATAGAAACAGTTGTGATTAACGGTTAAAAATATCTCATAAGTCACAAAAGTTTTGGATCAGTATTTGCCTTTTCCCTTTAATGGACCTTATTAATATATTAGATAATGATCACGATCTGCTTGGTTGGCTCATGTCAAAGTAGATGCAGAATCAAGGCAAGGGTTTCACCATCTTGGTTGAGATCAAGTGGCCTCAATCGCCTAACATGATATATGTGTTATATTTATATTCTATTTATCTATTGCGCCGGCTTATATTAAAATATAAAAATAAAATAAAATTAATTTAGATTAACAGTAGGATTGGAATACTCACCATTAAAACCTTCCTGATACACTGGAGTTTTAAGTTAAGTTAAAATTTATATTTTAACTCCATGCATGTCTATGTGACATTATTGGCAAGATACTTTGCAAATTAACATTACGGTAGGCTTAGGAAGTTTCGAATGAAGAACATTCGTTCATTACTGTTTTTTATGGTGGGGTCTACATGAGATTTAGATCTACTTCATTTTTTTCTGGCTTATGCCTTAAAATGAGCTGAAAAAAAGGACGGAAGGCATGAATATAAATCACATACATCAAGGTGGGCCTTACGGTCACTGCCTGGATTTATTTTTTTTATGTGCTTCAATCAGGACCACTCCCCTCGGGAGGAGCCCGACAATGCCATTCATCTCACCATCCAACTGATGGTGATGATTTGACGTAGCCCACCAGCTCATGAACTGCTTAGCATACGACGTTATTGAGGTGGGCCCCACATCAACCATCATGAAAACATGACGTGTGGACCGTGTAACTGCAGCCACTGATTAGATAAGTATCATAGAAGTCGTAATCATTGTAAATGCATGCCCGTCTTACATTCGTTTGTTTAAGTGCGCTGCTCGTTATCCGACGCTTTCATTAGGGAACAATACAGTAGAATCGATAGCACCGAAATATGGTGGCCCCACCACTCCACTGTACGCGTGGCAGGGTGACGTGTTAATCAGGACAGTACATCTAAACCGTCCACTCATAGATGGTCCTTAAGAACCATGCCTGTCAGATAATCTCATCGGTCCGTTGTTTTCACTTTCGGTGGTGATGAATGTCAACCATTAATCACATTTGTTTCTAGTATTTCTTTGGAGGCCATTGATCAGATGGCTAGGATTATCCAATCTACATGTATTTTGAAATATTTCCCACTCGCACTTGGGCAAACTCGATGGACCGTGCATGATGGTAAGCTGCTCTGGCAAGCGTCCACATGTTCTGCAAGGACCGCTTGGACAACGAAATGAAAGGGCAAGATTTAATTGGTGGCCCTACGCGGACAGAGATGACCAAGCTTTTTTAGGGGATGTTTGGTGCAGGGTATTAGTTGGGATTGGGTGGGATAGAATTGCATTTGATCCTTTACAAATTTCATCATGCATTCCGGAGGATGAGAAAGGTTGGGATTAGGTGGGATGGAATTGCATTTGGTCCATGCAGGATTTCCATAGATTTTGAAATCCACTACATGTGTGGGCCCTACATTGATGCATGCGTTTATGTATGCCATCCATCCATATATATTGTTTACACGTGACATTCTAGTTACATGTGTGTACAAGTGAAAGGCATTTGTTGTAAATTTGGTCTATTGATTACAATTTCATGGTCTACCAAATAGGATTTTGCTTAATGTAGTTTTTCATGTGGTAAGAATTTTATCCCAAATATGGAATTAGATGGATAAAATACTATGATATTTCCATACATGCAATCATTATGCAATAGCGATGTTAATCCCATCTAATGTAATTTAATACCATTTTATTCCACGGACCAAACTAAAATTTAAAGTTTCTCAGCCAAGCAGTACTATAACTCTGATAGCTAGCGTGGATTGCCTGCCACTGAGCTGCGGCCACCATAATGTTTTCAAGAAATTCACTCCATCCATTTTTTTCTTGATCACGTTAGGACATGACTAAAAATAAAGTAGATCCAAAACTCAAATCCATGGTACAATATGAAAAATGACTTATTTTTTGATGTGTCTTATTTTTAGCCCCACGTCCAAACATGATCTACAAAATGGGTGGATGGGACGGATTTCTCACAAACATTATGGTGGCCCCACATTGCTTTTTTATCAAATAAAGTTCTCATGTACTCGACAAAAGTCCCATCAATCAAATCTCACCACATCATTTCACCACTAAAATCTTAATCATTTCATCACCAGAATTCTAATCCTTTCACCTCATTTAGTAAAATTGCTTTACCAGAGGCTTTTCTAAATCTACACAAATGTACCTTTCACCATACTCATAGCTATAACACATGGGTGCAACTCAACTCATTTGGTTCAATTTTCGTGGAGGGTCAAGCTCCAACTCAAAGAGGAGATAGTCTAAGGCTCAACCCTATGTAAGCATAACTAAGGTATTAAATACTAAACCGTCTAACTCAATTTGAGTTGGGTTAGGTCAACTAAAGACCTTCAATTAGTATATTAATATATAAAATTAGACATTTATACGTCAATAATACATTCCATATGTATTCTCGTTATTAGACTTTGTGCAGCCCATCAAATCATTATTGGCATGTATATATATTCATTCGATTTTATTGAGATTTTCTTATGTTTAAGTTTAAATGTATAGATGGGATTGTTTCATAATTCATGATTTTTGTTAGATTTTGTGTAGTCTATTATATCATTATTGACTTGTGTACATATTTGTTAATTAAATTATATTAAGATTTTTTTTATGTCTGAGTGTATATGTATGGATGTGATCACGATGATATATGCACAAATATTCACACTGGCCTTCACAATAAGGTGTAGCTAACATTTGTCGATCAAAGGCTTAGTCCGCTTCTTGTAGGATGTAGACCATTGTGTAGATATGTACTACGTAAGTGATGTATATTAAGGTGCATGTACATGTAAGGTGTATTTTTATCATGATTTATGAGAATATTAAGATATGATTTTACAAAGATCCGCATATTCGACGTTGTATTTAATTAGATTGTATTAGCTTATATATTGCAGTGAGGATGAAGCAATGTTCGGATGTATCCCATATGATGATTGCATAGATGAAGAACGTTTGATCGTTCATGATGTATGACTTGAGTCACATGTGTTGTAAGACTAATTACAAGTAATGGATCTATTATAGTCTAATCATTATATGAGCATGTTAGTTACTTGTAAGACTAATTACAAGTAATGGATCTATTATAGTCTAATCATTATATGAGCATGTTAGTTACGTAAGTGACTCTTGCATCCTCATCACTCAAATGTTACGTGGAAAGGTCGTGATGAGGTGACGTTACTTCTGTGTTGTTACTTTTATGTGCATTCTTAAGGCTACATACAGAAATTCAATTAGGTCTAAAGGTATGTCGGGAAAGCACCAGAGTCAAAATCAAGATATGAAGATGGATTACGGGAAGATCATATATAATTATATAGTGGTGATGATGCACATAAGATTTATCTAAGTCGCGCGCCCAATCTAATGGATGGTCATATTTATTATGAATTATTTTTGAAAAAATATTTATATAATTATATTAATATTTTAATAGACTTTGATCAATGAAGTTTGTTAAGATAAAATCTGTCTTATTTAAAAGTAGATAAGTGTAAGTCATAATCAAAGTATTAAGATTTGTGTGCATACACTCATGGAATCAATATATGCTCAATCGACTGTGGTCAAATTAATAATCTAAGACAAGCAATTAAAATTTGGGATGAATTGTTTCTAATTTATTTGTGGATTTGGTATAAGCCATTCTTGCAATGAAGATTATAGTCTCAAATGTCTCACATTAAATCTACCTAGTCAAAGGGTATAGATTGGATTTTCTTATCATGATGAAGCATGGTTCGGTATACCTTATTACAACAATAACTTAAAAGATATTGGAGTTAATCTGCTTTGGTTTGAAACACTTCTATATTTTACTCCTTTCCAACATTAACCCTAAAGAAACCACTTCCATCCTATAAACTCATTACATCAAATCTAAAAATCTCATTGTATGTAGTTCTCTTTCACCGTAGTTGATCATAACATCTCTAATATATTATTTGTTATCTCCATGCTTATTTCCATGCAACGAAGAAGATTTATCATAACTAAGCATTCAAGGTAATTTCATACATGAAAATTTAAATCTTAACAATTTTTCCTGTATTTCCCACTTTCATTTATTACTATCGAAACTAAGCTATCTTTTTATAATCATGATTCATTAATGATTTTAACATTTTGAAATTTAAAGTGAAATGCAAGTTATTGAAAATTTTCTTTTTAATCAATAAAATTAGTCTCAAGCTCTAGACCAAGAGAAAACACGGAAAACACCAAATATTTTCCATGGTGGCAATTTATCCACACTTTTTTCAATGTTATAATTAATTCAAGTTTTAAATCTTCCTCTTCTTTTGGACGTCTTAGTGTGTGGTGATACGATAAAAAAAACTAAGTAGATTCATACCTTCATCCCGGTGAGTTTCCTACTACTATCATAGAAGGATTACATGAAAAAAAAAAAAACGACTATGAAAGATTTATTTATAGGTAAAATCTACGGGCCGTTTGGCATTTTTACAAATAAGAGCATATTGATTCTTTTTTTTTTTTTAATTTTTTTTTTATTTTTACAATTTGGTAAAAATTTAATAAGAGTACTTATTTATTTAAAAAGTAGCATATAAGTTCCGATTTGATTAGAAAGCTGCTCAAAGAGTGGAATATGAATAGTGTGTTTGATACACCATATTTTTAAGTTCTCTAAAAACCCCTTATTTCATTTAGAATGTATACATTTGCCTTTTAATATTCAAACTCCTCTACCTATAAAAACTATTTGCAATGACAAAAATATTAGAAGTCTAATTGCATCATATATACATTACATTCAAATGAATATATATGTATGCTGTGTAGATTTACTAATATTAGAAAAGGAAGTGCCATTAAGTAATAGATCAGAAGGATTTTGCACTCTAAAATAGAGTATTTTCTTTCTCTATATTAAAGTGTATCTTCCAGAAGTATAACGGTCCAGCTATCCAGCTATGACTACTAGAATCAAGGATTCTCCAATCAAGGTCCAGCTATGACTACTACAATCAATGACTACAATCAAGGATCCTTTAATCAATACAGCCGCTTGTTTCTTTTTTGGGGTGATAGCCCTTTCATGTAGCTGATCTCTCTCCTTAATTTTATCTATTTGTGTAATCTTTTATATAAGTGTATATATAGGGATTAAAAAGAAATAACAATCTCCATGCTCTCTCTCTCTCTCTCTCTCTCTCTCTCTCTCTCTCTCTCTCTCTCTCTCTCCCCTCTACAAACTCTATTTCCTTAGTTTTAACTTGGTATCAAAGTAACGTTAGTATTTTATTTTATTTTTCTCTTTCCCAGGGTTGATAATCTGGATTGAATCAACACCTGGTGATATGATTTGATTTTTTTTTTCTTCGGTGCCAAGATCTACTTGTTGTTTGTTTGTTTTTGGTGATTTTTTTTTTTTAAATGGAGGACGATGGATCGTCCATTGGAAAAACTGTTGTTGCACCCATATCTTCTATACAGCCCATTGTAATTGAGAAAGAGATTCCGACTCTCCAGATTACCACCGTCAAATTCGATGGAACCAATTACTTGACATGGGCAAGATCTGCGAAGCTCTATATTTCTGGACGTAGGAAGATAACATATATTACATGGGCAGTTAAGGCACCAAATATATCAAACTTGGTAGTCGTTGAACGATGGGAATCAGAGAATTCAATTGTTATGTCTTGGTTACTTCATTCTATGAAGTCGGAGATTGAAAATACATATATGTTTCTGCAGACTGCAAAACAGATCTGGGATCTTATGCAGTAGACAAATTCTCAGAAGAATAATGCTTCCTGCATCTATCAGTTAGATATGGAGACCTCTCAACTACAGCAGGGGGAGAAGACCCTATCGGAGTATTATAATACTCTTCGACAAAGATGGGAATAACTTGATCAATATCAGACCTTCGATTGGGAAAGTCCTAAAGATGGAGAGATTTTTTCAAAGTTTATTGAAGAGAAGCGCGTATATCAGTTCCTTGCAAGATTGAACCCGGAATATGAGACTGCTCGTGTGCAGATTTTGAGCAGAAAAGATGATTTTCCACTTTTAGGAGATGTGTATGCTTATATTTATTCCGAGGAAAATAGGCGTAACTTTATGGGCCAAGAAATGATCCAGCCTGGAGATAAAGCGGAATGACTGTAAACAGACAGGGTTGGAGAGCACTGGTGACACCTACGGTATCATCGCTACCTATGTTTCCTTCTCGCCCAAGCAAGAATCAGAAGAACTCCCAGCGTTTTTGTGATCATTGCAAGAAATATGGACATACCAAACAATTCTGCTATTTTCTTAATGGATTTTTACATAAAGGGCCTACCTTGTCACAAGCGAATCGGAGTATATCCTCACCGTCCGCTAAGACTGCATCTACTACTGAGATTCCGGTTCAGAATCATGCCCCTCCTGCTGCACCATCTGATCGTGTTACTATATCTCGAGAAGATCTGGATCAATTCTGGGTCCTAATGACACAGTTTGACGAAAAGACAACTACCTCCACTTTTGCACAGTCAAGTACATTTGCTTCAGCGAACACTGTCTCCATTGTTCCTTCCCCTTCCTGGATCATCGATTCAGGAGTATCTGATAATATGAGCGGTATGCCTTCTCTTTGCCGTGTATATTCTCTTTGTTCCGGTAGAGATAAAGTTCGGTTAGCGGATGGATCTCTTTCTTCTGTTGCAGGGAAAGGACTCATAAATGCTACCCCCTCTCTACTACTCTCTTATGTGCTATATATTCCTCAACTCACTACCAATCTTTTATCTATCAGTAGTATTACACGGTCGTTGAATTGTAGTGTTACATTTTTTTCATCTTATTGTCTTTTTCAGGATCTGGTAATGAAGAAAACGATTAGCAGTGGACGTGAAGCTAATGGTTTATACATCCTCGAAGATCCGCAAACTCCAAGTGTGCTTCAACCATGTGCATTGTAGAGTCAGCTCGTAGTAGCAAATAAACATCAGATTATGTTATGGCATAACCGGCTAGGTCACATTTCTTTTTCATTTATGAAACATTTGTTTTCAGATTTATTTTCTGGTCAATCAGTTTCTGACTTTCAGTGTAAAATTTATAAATTGTCCAAACATTGTAGAACTACTTATCCCTTGAGTTCTAATAAAGTTAGTAGTTTTCCTTTTTCACTTATTCATTCTGATGTTTGGGGGACCCGCTCCTGTACCGTCTCTTTTGGGTTTTAGATACTTTGTGTTATTTATTGATGATTTCAGTCTTGTGCCTGGCTCTTTCTTATGAAATGTAAAGATGAAGTTTATTACATCTTTTAAAAATTTATTATCATGGTTCAGACTCAATTTGATACAAAAATTCGTATGTTTCATTTTGATAATGGAAATGAATACGTGAATTCTGGAATCCAAAAATGATGTGAAGAGCATGATATTGAGAATCAAACATCTTGTGTTAGAACTCCACAACAAAATAGTTGTTCAGAACGGAAGAATAGGCATATCCTTGATTTGGCTCGTTTTATCTCCATTGCGATGAACGTTCCCAAATTCTTTTGGTCTGAAGCTGTCTTGACAGCTTGCTACATTATTAACCGCACACCTTCTAGTGTACTGAATTTTCAATTTCCTTATTCTGTTCTTCGTCCTCGTGACACAGAATTTATTCTTCCACCAAAGATTTTTTGTTGTGTTTATTTTGTGCAAGATTTGGATGAAGAACATTCCAAACTTGATTCAAAATCTCTAAAATGTGTGTTTTTGGGTTACTCTAACACACAAAAAGGATACAAATACTATCATCCACCCAGTCGACGGAGGTTTGTTTCCAAAGATGTTTCTTTTTTTAAAAATCAGTCATACTATTCAGGTCCAGTTTCTTTGCAGGGGGGGTGGTTTGCCACTTGTCGTGACCGTGATGTCCAACCATCACAGGTCCCTCTTCTAGTTGTCATCCCAGATCCGCCTGTATCCTCTCTAGAGTTTTCCATGTCACCTATGTCGGTTATACATCATGAACATACTACTGGTGACTCAGTTGTACATGCAGGAACACATAGGGACTTGCAGTTTTTGGAATGAAGTTCTGCTTCACAACACTGCAATGTTTCTCCTACATCAAATCAGTCCATGTCTTTCTCACCTGGTGAACTAGAATCTTCTGATGTTCCTCCTCTTGCTTCAGACCTTGATATTCTCATTGCTTTACAAAAGGGTAAATGACAAATTTCTACTAAATATTTTTTATCTGATTTTGTCACATATCATGCTATGTCACTATATTATCGTACGTTCTTAGCTTCTGTCTCTTCTGTCACGATTCCCTCTACTGTCCATGAAGCAATGTCTGATCCTAAGTGGAAAGCTGCAATGGAGGAAGAAATGAGAGCTTTGACTCACAATGATACTTGGGAACTAGTGTCATTACTCAGAGGGAAGAAGGCAGTTGGATGCCGTTGGGTGCTTACAGTTAAACATAATTCATATGGTACCGTGGATCAGTACAAAGCACGACTGGTTGCAAAGGGGTATGCACAAACCTATGAGATTGATTATTATGAGACCTTTGCTCCTGTTGTAAAGATGAATTTCGTTCGTGTCTTACTGTACTTGGTTGCAAATAGTGATTGAGAACTTTATCAATTGGATGTTAAAAATACATTCCTTCATGGGGATCTTCAAGAAGAGGTGTATATGACTCCTCCACCTGGTATCTGGTTTCCTGGTCATGAAGGGCAAGTCTATTTCTTAAAGAAATCCTTATATGGTCTCTGCCAATCTCCTCAGACTTGGTTTGACCGATTCGGTGGGGTGGTTATTGGTTTTGGATATCGACAAAGTACGGCAGATTATACTCTTTTTATTAGACGCATTGGTGATAATTTTACTGCTCTTATTGTCTATGTCGATGATATAGTTATCACTGGAAATGATCCAATCGCCATTCAGGAGTTAAAATCTCATCTTCGACATCGCTTTGAGATTAAGGATCTTGGCCCTCCGAAGTATTTTCTTAGCATTGAAGTTGTAAGATCAAAGTCATGTATTTTTATCTCGCAACGTAAATATGTCTTGGATATTTTAAAAGAGTGTGAAGGATGTCGTACAGCTGATACACCTATTGAGCAAAACCATACGTTGGGTGATGTGGAAGGAGAGCCCCTTGTAGATGTCTCACAGTATCAGCGTCTAGTTGAGAAGCTAATTTATCTCTCCCTTACTAGACCTGATATTACTTATGCTGTAGGAGTTGTCAGCCGGTTTATGCATGCTCCTCGCTCAATTCATCTTTAGACAGCCTTTCGTATTCTTCGGTATTTGAAGGGTTGTCCTGGAAAGAGTCTAATCTTTCGTAAACATGATCACAATCGGATTGAATATTGGATGGATGCTGACTAGGCCGAATCAGTTACCGATAGACGTTATACATCGGGATATTGCACTATGTTGGGTGGTAATCTTATTTCTTGGAGAAGCAAAAAACAGAGTGTGGTTGCTCGCTTTAGTGTCGAGGCCGAGTTCCGTGCAATGACACATGGTATTTGTGAGATGATCTGGCTATAGAGACTGTTGCAGGAATTAGGAGTTGATGTTCCAACTCCAACAACTCTGTACTGTGATAATAAAGTGGTGATTAGCATTACTCATAATCCAGTACACCATGACCGCACAAAACATATTGAAGTTGATCGTCAATTTATTCGTGAGAAGCTACTTTCTGGGCAGATTTGTATGGTGTTTGTTCCTTGTAACGTCCCGTCCAACCAGCACAGTGTCCTGGGGCGTCCACGTAGGATTTATCGCAGGACCGTTCGTTTAAACCACTCGTGGTGGGGCACCACGAGTTAATCAACTTAGATTTAGCCATTAATGTAGACCAGTCGGGTCATAATCAGACCAAGTGCGGCCCGCCAAGCCAGAGGGCCTGTTTACATTTAACAACAGCCCGTGTGGGCCGCCCAACGACCGAGGAGGGTCAGAAAAATCCGAAAGTCTAGGAAATCATAGATCTCACTAGGCTTGTGGTCTATCGCGGACTATGGACCCAGTAGACACCCAGAACTGGGATCTGGCACTAGCCGTATGCACCCCCACCAATGCCAGAATTGAGATCTGGCACTTACAAATGAAACCGAGATACCAGGCGTTCCAGCCGTCGGCTTTCTTCCAAATTTGCGGTAATGGTTTAATATATTTTTCTACAACCGTCCACTAAAACTGGGACCTGATCGTGGAACGGTGACCGTTGATCGCAAATCGGACTCGTACGACCAAACCCCACACCCGATCGTTCCTAAATTTTGTGTGGCCCTTCATCGGGCCATGGAGCACCTATCCTACAAGTTTCATGGTTTGAGGGCCGCCAGAACTGCTCCAATCACCAGAATGGCCCCCACAGGGCCATTTAAGGGTCGGAAACGCCTTCTCAGATCATATATCCGTTCATCCGTTCGTCCTCAATTTTTGCATGGACCCTAATTGGGCCATAAGGCACCTACACGCCGAATTTGGTGGCCGGAGGGGTGTTAGGGCCACCCCAACACCAATGAGAGCCCCATAAGGCTATTTTGGGAAGATGTTGAAGCTTGGGGCCAAAGGACCCAACTCTAGGGAAATAAACCCTAACTCTTATCTCATTACTCCCACCACAACCACCACTGCTAGGGGAGTAAGGAGAGAGCAAGAGAGTAGAGAGTGTGAAAGAGAGCTAAGGAGTACCCTAAATCAAGGTGGGGCCAAGGAACCTCAACCCTTTCAACTCCCTACCCCTCCTCCAAGAAAAAACTCTCCGCCACAACTCCGAATTCGTCCGTTGGCCATCTAGGTAAGAACATCTCACCCTTTCTTCTTGAGATCCGAGTATTAAGAAAGGATTGACATGAAATTTCTCACGTGCAAGGATTGGTTTTAGGGATTCTGGCCGATCTACCCCGAAATCCACATTTCTTAGGTCGTTTCCAAGCCTCCATCGAATCTCAGGTGCGGACTATTGTTCTTAGGTGGCCTAACACCAATTTTAGTGTGGGTTTAATAATTTTGAATGCTTGGATGTTATATTTGAAATTCTAGAGAAATCCTAGGGATTATATGTTGTTGGATTTGTTTGGATGTGCATGCTTAGCTCTCAAATTTGACGTAGATCTTGCCTTTCACATGCTATTGTGTATGGATGATAATATGCTCATGTTTGTTTGATTCTTTTCCCTCATATGTGGTGCTTCATTGTGTGTATGATTATTTACACTTGTACTCATGATTTCTCAAGATTGAGGAAGTGCTTAACTTCCTCACACAACCCACACACTCACATGCACCTTGTTTTCGTGATAATAATTTGTTTGCTTGGTAGAAGTATTCGTTTTGTATGGATGAAATGCATGAGAATATGATATTAATGTGCTAGTTGATAACATGAGTAGTGGGCATGTTGTAGATCCCTTTCACCCTCTTGGGTTGGTCAGGAACCTGACGAGAGATGGTAGCCCCATCGGTAGGACTACACTAGGGCTAGACCCGTGGATTGGGCGGGAGTGTTCGGGTGACTGTAGTTCGACTACATGGGTCCCTTGTGCCCGAGGTCATTCGTCTCATGCTCGCCTGACTCGTGCGGTCTAGCCTACTGTCTGACCAACCCTGTTTGTTAACCATGTTCGCTCACATATGTATGGAACCTGGAACACCTTACAACCTTTGTGGCCCATTGATACCTAAACTGCAACGGGTCCACAGTCTCGTGAGCCTGGCATAGTGGAATGGGACACTGTGTCGGAGCTGTCGGCCTACGCTGGGGTACCGCGCCTCCCCGTAGTGACCGTGAGCGATCCCTTCCTTTCGGCACTCCTCATGTGCTTGGAGTCGGGGATGAGGAACCCGACGGGATCACAGACCGCGGGGACTCGGCCTCACGCGTTGATGGGGCCTTGGCCTGGCAAGCACATGAGGAGTGCCGAAAGGAAGGGATTATGTCAGACATATATGTCTAGACATATAAGTCTTCGACATGATTATGTCAGACACTTGATTCGAGATGAAATCATTGCTATTTCCTATGTGAAATCAAGCAATAACCTGACAGATCCTTTTACTAAACCTCTACCGAGAGAGGTAGTAAAGGCTACATCTAGAGGGATGGGGTTGAAACTCTTCAACCAAAGTTTCACCAGTGATGGTAACCCAACCTGAAGTTAGAAAATCTCTAAATTTGGGTTTAATGGGTAAAAACAAGTCACTGATATGTGGAAAGTTTTTCAGCACTAAATTATAAAACCTCATCCATAATAGATAAGTGCTGAGCGTTACGAAAGAGGGTTGAGTCTGAGAACTCTTAATGAAATCCAGTCTAAAGGACAAGTGTCTTATAGTAACGGAGACACTGGAAGAATTTCACCTATATGAACGTAGAGATGGTGTCATCTCTCATGAGAGTTAGGAGTTTTCTCTCGGGATCGTTCATGAATTAGGATAAACACATGACCATTAAATGTGCTGAGCAAGATTATGGGAACTCTAACAAACACATTACGAATATGTGTGTGGTTTCTCCAACTTTGTTATCTAGGAATAACTGGTTCAAAGCTGCGGCTACCAGTCATTTCGACAGAGTTTTGAGATACTTACACTAAGGAAAGATTAAAATCGAAAGATATCTTTCTTTATGCATATAAGCTGATCATTCTGCCAGTATTGTTTAACCGATAAAATATTTTTATAAAATCAAGTGGGGGATTGTTGCAAAAATATTGATTTTAATAAAAATATATTTTAATAATAAAATAATATATAATATATAAAGGTTGTTTTGAAAAACACCTTTTTGTGGGTTTCTGAGAATAGTCCCACATGGGAAAGGGAAGAGAAAAATATGTGGTTTATATGAAAGATGTGGAGTATTATGATATTTGCCTACCTAGTCCGTTGGATCTTGCGTGTTCCAGTGCATAGCACTGGAACACCCGGGCACGCGCTCGCGCTCGCGCTCGGGATCGGGCACGGGCACGGGCATGGGCTCGGTTCGGTCTCGGTCTCGGTCTCATTTGGTGCGGGCGGCCACCTGTTCAGGTGTGTCGTCGTCGGTTGCTTCATGTAGCACTTGCAAATTTGGATCTAATATATAGTAGATCTTTAGCGCCGTTAGGAGAAATTTCAGCTTGTCTTGCTATCTCGTAAAATAGGTTCCATCGAACCGATCAAGACGTATCAAGTCCTGATTCATCAACTTGATGGATAAAACACTGTCGGCTTCCATTATCAAATAACGCTTTAAGATTGTTGGAAATTATACAGATTAATGTAATTTCTGTATAATATGAAAACCAAAAAATCACGATAATCAGAAATAATGACAGGCTGAAGCACGTCTGAAAACGCTATCCTTAAAGCGTTATTTGCCCCTACTCAAGTGAATTGAGTAAGCTGATAGGTTACAGACAAATAGCTTCTAGGATACGACGAGCCTGGTGTGGGTCTGCGTTCAGCAAACACGAAGGCCCACCTATTGGAACTTAATTTCACAATTTTTGGCAGTATTACAATATAGAGAAAATCCCAAAGAAAGAAAAAAAAAAAGAGAAAAAATGGTTTCGACCACTGCTCTGGTCAGTTCAAATCTTCAGCTATTGGTTCAGTTGAACCGTCCTAGACCACACCGCTGGTCTGTTCTTCAAGCTAAGGTTCAAGCCTTGCTATGTTGCTGGAAGCACTAGAGTATTTTAGTTGAGAGGGGAAGGCTGTCTCAGTTCGTATGGTTTGCTGGAGTGAGTTGAGATATTTTGGAAACCCATCCAGGCCCTCCTTTTATAGGCTATGGTGGCTAGGGGGTTATGGTCCAGAGACTTAAATTCCATTAAGTCATTTCTGGCTGTTGGAAAACTAGCCGTTTTATGTTCGTTTTCTGACTGTTGTGCATGGATCATTAATCTGCTGCATGCTGACTGTTATGAGACAGCAGCTAGCCTTTTTCTGACTGTTGGGCTAGCCATGCAACAGTTATATCTAGCCCCTGCACTAATGGCTTAGCTGTTACAGTTTCTTCTGCAACAACTCTTTTCAGTCAGTCTATATATACTGAGAGATCTCTCTCTTAGTTCTCTAGTCTCTCTGCCAACTAGCCACCCGCCTAAGCCACGTAGTCGCATCGCGACTCGCATACGTCTCGCTCCAGTTCGCTCAAGGTCGCGAAGGAGCGACCCTCTACGACACAATGCGGACGTGCGAAGTGCGCCTCTACAGCCACACTGCCTCACATGCCCATGCCCTCGCGCCTAGCCCGAGTCCGAGTCCGAGTCCGAGACCGTGCTCGAGCCTGAGCCCTAGCGCGAGCGCGCGTGCGGGTGTTCCAGTGCATACACGCAAGATCCATAGTCCACGGACTAGGTAGGCAAATATTATAATACTCCGCATCATTCATATAAACCACATATTTTTTTTCTTTCCTTTCCCATATGCGACTATTCTCGAAAACCCACAAAAAGGTGTTTTTCAAAACAACCTTTATATATTATATATTATTTTTTTATTAAAATATATTTTTATTAAAATCAATATTTTTGCAACATTTACTACTGGAGAGGAAAATCTGATTTAGTTGGGTTGAGCCCAGCTTAGATTGGCTGGGTGGATGATTTTCGAGCCAAGCTCAACCTAACCCAAGCGAAGTCAGGGGTTGGCTAGTTGCGACCTGCACCCTCTGTCACACGTATGTGGCACACGTGTAAGATTCATCCCACATTTGCACTCCACCAAGACCAGGCCACACGTATACATTCAAACACTCGATGTGGTCCACCGATGAGGTGCACCCACATATATGCTGAGCAGACCAACGCCCCGTTTTCTTAGACTGTCCATTTTCTTTTTACGCATGACCCATCTGACGGACGGCAGCACGTGTGGCAGATTGGCACACGTGTGTGCGTGTAGGGGGTGGAAGAGAGTAGAAGTGTTCTTGGAAGAGTACAGAAAAGACATTTAAAAAGATGACGGAACAGAAGAAATTTCATCTAAAAGAACTACATATTCTCTCTGTCTCTCGGAAAATCTATCCCTTTGATACAAGGCAAGACAGATTATTGGCTGATTTTCTGAGGTAAACAAGGAGAGAAATCCATGAAATTTCGTTTTCTGGGATGTAGATTTTCAATCTAGTTTGTCTTGCTACTTCACTCTTCTCTTTCTTTTTCTGCAGTGAGAATTTTGGGTCTTGAATTATGTGATCTTTTGAGGGCTACATCTGCTTTTCATACTCAGTTTCATCTGATTCCGATTGGGTTTTATGATCTTAGCTTGATTATGGTTTTTCCCTTATCTTTTTTTGAATATGGGGTTTGATTTTTGTGATCGTTTGTGGGATTTTATGGGCTAACTTCTCTAATTCTCTTTGATTCCAATTGGGTTTTTGTTGTTTTGCTTGCTTTTGATATTTGCTAATGAGGTTTTGGGTTTTAATTTTTGTGATCATGTGGGATTTGATACACTGCTCTTCTCTAATTCCGTTTAATCCCAATTGGGTTTTCGTCGATTTGCTAATGGGGTTTTGGGTTTTGGTTTCTGTGATCATTTGTGGGATTTGATCGGTTAATCTTCTCTAATTCCCTTTAATTCCAACTGGGTTTTTGTCGTTGTGCTTGCTTTTGATATTTGCTAATAGGGTTTTGGGTTCTGATTTTTCTGATCATTTGTGGGCTCTGATAGGCTAATTTTCTGTAATTCTGTTTAATTCCAATTGGGTTTTCATCATTTTGGTTGTTTTTTATTTTATTTTTGCTAATATGATGTCTCTCTGTGTGTGTGTGTGTGTGTGTGTGTGTGTGTGTGTGTGTGTGTTGTGGAGCTTTTGTTTCGATCATGAAAGCTCTTTTCTTTGATATTTTTTGTTTTTTTGGGTATTTCCCTAGCATTTCATGTTTAGGGCGTTTTTGGTCACACCAAATATCATGAAATTTCATGATATTTTGCACCGAATTAGATCGATTGTTCATGGATATCATGATATTTGGTGCAACCTTTAATCATCTTATCGTTTGGTGAAATATCATGATATTTGATTGGACCCTTAATCATATGATGCTATGTACACATGGCTTTACATCATCCAATGTCATGTTCAGTGCATGTGACAATTTTATGATGGTCAAAGCTATCCATTGCGCTCCCCACCATGGATTGGCCATTTTGACCAGCAATCACCTTGATCAGACAATAATCCAAACCATCCAATAGGTGAAAATACGCCCCCCCCCCCCCCCCCCCCAATTGAATGTCAACCATTGAGAGTATTTCTTTCCCAAGTCCATTTTTAGGCAAACAATTAGATGGCTAGGATTGCTCCTCCAGTGTGCCTTTTGGTCTGTGTCCCATTCACACTCAAACCAACTGAATGATCAGTCCATGTTGTTTATGCCCACCATGTGCTCGGTTTAGAATTTTCAATGGTGTTTCTTCTCCTCGACCATATTACATCGAACTATCTCCCTATGTAGATTACTGGCTTGGGAGTTTTTCTGTTTTCTTTTAGTGCACTACTGTCAACAATCCGAATTTGGTCCCATGGAAATTAAGGTTCATGATAAATGAGATAAAAAAGAAAGGAAATATAAAATCGTTCCCGCTCTTATCTGTTTGGTTTCTTACCATTCCTAGAGAAGCCTCTTCTATTGTGGATGGCAAGGGCGTCTCATGCCTCAGCCTCACCCTTTCTGTTAGTATGAGCATCCATTACTTTAACTGATGTTAGTTTGTATTTTATTTCCTCATTTCTTAAGTTCCGATTCATGAGCACTATTTTCCCTTGGATTCCGAAATAGAGGTCTTGTTTGGATGGCAAGTGAAAGTTTAATATTTGTGAGACAACGGTCACATAGTTTCTTATGCTACTGTGGAAAAGTGTAATGATTTCTGTATGGAGTCCTTTATTTTCCTTGTTAATTCAAACACCCCAAAGTATTACGTCAATAGAAAACCTTCTCCCCGTCCTTTCTTTTCCCTTAGATTCCATGTATCCAAACATGCTCTTAGGGTGCTATTGTTTTGTGAGCTTTCCCAGCTCTTCAGGGGGGAAATCATTCCTAGGAAAAGCTGAGAAAATTGGACCCTTGAGATATAAACGAACCAGGAAAGAGACGTGCCCGAATACACCTTTTCTGGGAAAAGTTGAGATTTTGTTTCCAGAAACAAAAACATAAAAAGAAAGAAAGAAAGAAAGAAAGAAACCAAACGGGCAATTTTAATGCATTCATTGTTCCTAACTGTTTTGCTCAATTCGGATGAATGGATTCATTTCCTTTTTTTTTCCCCCCCTTTTTTGAGGCAGATAATGGGACATTAAGAACAGTACTGCTACTGCAACACATTGGTTATTCATATGTTTTATTTAAATGGGGTCAGAGGGGCCATCGGTTACAACAGTTCATGTGACTGGGTTTAAGAAATTTCATGGTGTTGCTGAGAATCCAACAGAAACAATTGTCAGTAATCTAAAAGAGTTTATGCGGAAAAAGGGATTGGCTAAGGGCTTGGTACTTGGGAGTTGCAATGTTCTTGAGACTGCTGGAAATGGGGCTCTAGCTCCCCTTCATCAGATCTTGGAATCAGCAGTGACTGCATCAGATTCTGAATCTTCAAATGTCGGACGGGTTATTTGGGTCAGTTGTGCCTCTTCTCTCTTTTTCACTTTGAGTAAATCTTCGTATCCTGTAAGTTCATTGATTTCGAGAAGGTAAGGTGACGATGTTGAGTGTGTTTGAAGGGCTATTTATTTAAACAATGAGAATATTGCAATGTTTGATTTTGTTACACATGCCAACCAGATTGCTTAAATTCAATTCCACACCTTTGGATGTTGCGTTAAAATTAGAGAAAAACTTTGATACTTGGGTAGAGTGTGATGGATTATACTTAGGCACTCAGAAACTGCACATTTAGCATATATGCAACTCGAATTAAACCGTCCAGATTTCGGGACCCACTTTGGATGGTTTATGAAATGACAACTAAACTGAATTGATGACTTTACTGGTTGATTGGTTGATATCTAATCGACAGTCAACATAGGAAGGAAAAAAAATAAAAATCAAAGGTTAAAACTCAACAAGCAAATTTTTTTAAATCAGAGATTAAAGTAATTGAATTCATATTGTTTTAGGTTTATAATCTATCTACAATGGGTTCCACAATTTGGATGGTTTAGTTTGAGTTACATATATGCCATGTATACAAATGCAAGAGCCTGTGTATCATCCATCATACTCTGCCAGAGTATCAAATGGCTCCTCTTCGTCTCATGGGCGGCTGCCATCTGCTTTCTACTAGATGCTCCAACAAAACTGTTTCCAATTAGGTTTTGATATTTCACTATAATTTTATTCTAGGAAGCCCTCAATATCTAAGAATTCATCGACTTGATTTACTTTTAGGAGGACAATCACCTTCACATCCTTACCAATTCAATCACATCAACAAACTGTGGATTTCCAACATTCAATGTTCGTAGATTTGACTGTTAGAAACATTAAGATCAGTTTGGATGTACAGTGAATTAAATTCTGATTATTAGTCCAATGAAGTGGAAATGATGCAGGACAGTTAACTACTTGCTTTAAAAGCTCGAACTGATAGAGCATGGCGAATTAATACCTTTATCTCATAGCCCGGGCTTGAAATTCATGGGTTAGTCATCGGCTGAACCCTCCTCGTAGGCCCCAAATCCATGAGTTCCGCCTCACACGGCCCCCAAATTTATGGGTTCTGCGAGCCGCCCACCCCGACTATGCCCCTGCATCCCACAAGCCACCCCACTCGAGCCCAGTGTGAAAATGCCCCTGCATTAGGAAATGATCGACTTGTTGTTACCTTCTTAGCGTTGATTGTTTCTTGCATCTATAGGTCGATCTCTGCTTGATGTGTGTCCTGATGATGATTCATTAGAAACCACTCTAGAGCTTAGTCGCACAATCCTTCTAAATAAGTTCCGCTCGTGCTTCAAATCGCACTCCTGCTCCCACTCCTGCTCCCACTCCCACTCCCTCTCCCGCTGCCACTTCCTAGCTGTTTATACTTGCGAACATTTTGAAATAGATGCTTCCCCGCTCCCTCACCCAAATCCATTGCTGCTTCACTTCACACTCTGTGCAACTATACTCTGGAGTTGCCAAATCTTATACAGATGATGGGTTTGCCCTAGTCGACTAACGATAATGGCCTACGCAAGTTGGTCCGAAAAGAGGCAAGCTTCCTAGAGTCTCTAATCTCTCACCTGTGATGAAGCTTCTCAAACAACCACCTATACATCATCACTACCTTGTAAAAATCACTAGAGTAGACACAGACCCTTACGATTTGATTCGGATGGTCTTCCTTTGGAAGGGGTTCAAATGTCCTTGGAACTGGCTGCAGCACAATGGTCATTAAAAAAGCCATGGCAACCTTGTTTCCAACAGCAGATGGGAGATTCTGGGAGGGTAGGTCTTTGGAAGGCAAGGGTTTCAGGAGAAGGGGGAGCTGCCGCTCAGGGTGAAATGAACCCCGGACTGTCTAAGGGTGACTCTTGGGCAATGACAACCCTTAGAAATTCTTCTTGCAATATGAGTCATGGAAGAGGGTCTGCACCGGTGAGTGTTGGTTGCCTACACGGAGCACCATCATACATTAATGTTGAGGGATCGAGTTCCAAGTTGCAATGACATTACTTTCAAACTGGATTCAAAAGGGTTGTAACTGTAATTTGTGGGTTTAAACTGATAGTTTGCAATTCAGTTCACTAGTGCATCCCAAAGAAGCATAAGTTCATTTTCCTCCAATTCACTATCATAGCTATTCCAGCTTTCCTGCATGTTTTAATAGCTTTCTTTCAGCTCCACTTGGGTGTCAATAGTGGTGCAACGAGGTTTGCGGTCGAGCATCAGGCGGTTAATGAAGCTACTTTCCGCTGTCCCGATGAACTGGGATGGAAGCCTCAGGTTAGAATTAGTCTCGTAGGCTGTTTTCTTAAATACCTTTTGAAGCCCTCATCAACTCAAAATCTCTTGGAGTTTCTTACTAATCGATCAATTTATTGTCTGTTTTCTTTGTAGAAAATCACCATTATCCCTTCAGATGGAGGCATTTCACGGACTCGAGAGGTACTCTTATTCTTTTCATGCTTCATTTGTTCTCAAAAACTGCATGACTGACATACTGAAAAAAAAAAAAACTGCACTCGCTTTGTTTTTTTTTTTTTTTTTTTTTTGTTTTTTTTTTGAGAGAGAGAGAGACAGAACGAAACTTTTATTGAGGAAAACAAAACTAAGCTACAAAAAGGGAGGGACACCAAGGAGGCGACTGGGAAACTACCCAAGAAAATCAAAATTACAATCCCTCATTTTAGGAGAATAAGAGGCCCATTTGATAATTAATGACCTCGCCCTATGGGGTGTAGCCTCCACCGATTTCCTGGCATTGTTGAAACATCCAAAATTTCTTTCTTCCTACACTGCCCACCAAATAGCAATCAACGCCATCCTCCATAACATGGCCTTCACTTTTCCAAGCCCCATCCTGTGCCAAGAGGTCCACCCATAACAGCCCCACAGAAGGGCAATGCACAAAACTAGCCCAAGAGGTCCACCCATAAAAGCCCCATAGAAGGGTAATGCACAAAAGTAGCCCAAGAGGTCCACCCATAACAGCCCCATAGAAGGGCAATGCACAAAAAGATGATCCACCGTCTCCTCATCATGCATGCACATGATACAAATATTGGGCATCACCATAGACCTTTTCTGAAGATTGTCAATGGTGAAGACACTCTTCCTTGCAACTAGTCACCTGAATGCCGCAAACGTTGGAGTGATGTCATAGTGCCACACAACTTTGGTAACCCTGGCCTTGGGTTGGATGCCATCATTGTGGATAATGGAGTAGAGGGATTTAACCGAAAAGAAACCCAAGCTATCAGCCTTCCACATCATCTTGTCCAAATTGGCGTTAAACGGAGCATAGAGATGGATGCGATCTAAGAGGGCTGCAAACTCGTCGACTTCCTCATCACGGAGAAGTTGCCTACAAGGAGGCTCCCAAAAAAATTTGATCCACCAATGTGGGAAATGTAGTCTGCCACCAAGACAGTAGGGTCAGGCACCAAACGGAAGATTCTAGGAAACTTGGTTTGTAATGTAGAGGTCCCTACCCACACATCTTCCCAAAACTGAATTCTTTCACGATTCCCCAATGAGAAACCAACACCTTCCAAGAACACCGACTTCACGAAAGATACCCCCTTCCACAAGAATGAAGCTCTATAGGCTGACAATTCCCTAGTCTGCCTGTGCCAAGCCCCTTTTGAACACCCATGTTTGCTTTTGACCACTGCCTTCCAAAGCCCCCATCTTCCTCACTGAATCTCCAAAGCCATTTTCCTAAAAAAAGTTGAGTTCATGGATTTAAGATCCTTTATGCCCGCTCCTCCCTCATATGACTTGCATAGCTCATTCCAACTTAACAATTGGGATTTCTTCTTATCCTTTGCTCCTTGCCACAAGAAGTCCCTCCTCAATTCTTCATAAGACCTGCACTCAATTCTTCATATCCTCCGCTCCTTTCCACAAGAAAGTCCTGCCTCAGTTCTTCATATGACTTGCACTCACTTTTTTCTGAGGAAAAATAAAAATAAAAACCCCATTTGGGAGAGGCGGCAGTGATTTACCGCCTCCTTCACACATGCAAATATGTGCCACATGTATGAGATCCAAACTGTTCACGGGACACAGCATTACAAGAAATGAATCCTTTGAAAAATCATTCCATGTTGGGCAAATAGTTGGGCCATAGTCATGGACACAATCTTAACCGTTGATACAAGTTCGAACAGCGCTGCTAGGCCTAGTTGACCAGTTCAAAACCCATGCCTAAACCAACCACCGGCCTGCCAGTTTCTAGGCCCAGCGCTAAGATTATCGGAGAACTCCTTAAACCCATTTGTATGTGGGACCCAAACACGGTCTGAGTGCATTGAAACATACAATAAAATCGTCGCCGTTGTCGCTCTTCTTCTTCTTCTTCATCATCATAGCCTTCTCCCAGCTATTTGGGATCAGATTGACAATAAAAATGGATGGTAGAATTAATTGACCAAAGATTCACAGTCATCCAACAAATGTGGCACATTTGGAAAAAAAAAACACTTCTTTTGGGCACATGACAGGGTTGTTTGTGGAGGCGGAGCATTTGGCACATCCTACAAAATGCCAATGGTGGGATGCACTAATCTGGGCACTTGATGTGATCCAAATCAGTAGTCTGAACGGTTGAAGTGCCCAAATCTTTAATCTGGATGGTTGGATCTATCAGTTCTTTGATCAAGACCTTTTGATGGGCACCTGATGGATTGAACTTCGATCAGCCAGATGTGGAATCATCTGGGACCATCTAATGATGATGTCCGGCATGGGTGCATCAATGCAAATGCACAACACCATGCATTTAGCATTTGTCAACAGCCGGAGATAATTTTTTCATCTTCTACAGCTTTGGAGTTTCAATAGACTACTTGTGTCAAAACAAAGGTATCGGCTGGACCCGATAAGATTCAACACCACGAGTCAGAACTCAAAATAGGGGGTGACTCAGCCCGAGTTGGCAAAATCCTGACTCGACTCAGGATACTGAGTTACAAAATCATGTTCAAATTTTGTTGTTGTTGGGCTTCCTTATTTTCTAGCTTGTTTTCAAAGGAATTATCCCATGAAATGTATACACAGACTTCTCTGCCTGTCGACGAGATTACCAAGGCATTGGCGAAGATGGGTTATGAAGTGATGTCTTCTGATGACGCCGGTCGGTTTGTATGCAATTACGTCTACTACCATTCTCTCCGGTTCGCAGAGCAACATGGTATCAAATCTCTCTTTGTACATGTCCCCCTCTTCTCAACGATACACGAAGAGACCCAAATGCAGTTCATCGCTTCCCTGTTGGAGATACTCGCTACCTTAAATTAGTACACATTTCGAGCTTTTTGAGTTCCCATGCGAAAGTGCTTTTTCCTAGAGGACTTTTAAGCGGGCCGCACGGATCAAATGCAAATATCCATTGGAGATCTCAGCTTAAGCAAATTTTAAGAAGGTAATCATGCATGGTAGATACAGGTTCACACCCGCAATGTCAGTATCTGTGTGTTTGTGCATGAAACTCTTGTTCATGTATGTCTGTGCAGATGGGTGTATCAGCACATTCATGCATGTATGCGTGTATTTGTGGATAGACTGATGGACTTGTGATGAATAAATTAATAAATTAGCTAAGGGGATTTCAAGGTTTAAGGAATTAGAGAAATTTTGATACTCTGGAAGAGTGTGATGGATGATATGCAGGCACTAATAAATTACTTAGAAATTGCGGGTGGACATTTATTGGACAGTTAAAATGAAAATATCCGAAGGTCTGTTTCAACAAACAAGTGTACACCAACCAGTCTGATTTTGGAGCTGTGACTTGGTGATGGTATGAGTCTCACAATTTGGTTTGATTTGAATGCATGCATATCAAGCATCATAGAAAGCCAGAGTATTAAATAACCCAGGAACAGCTCTTCTTGATACATTGAGAGTTGGTATCATGGATTTCTTACTCGTCTGAGTCGACTCGGATATCAGAGCTGTCCATCAGGTGGGCTCCACTGTTTAGATGGCCTGGCCCACTCATTGCTGGAGCCACACGTGTATATGGAAGTACCATGAAAAGTTGCCCATTCCTCTCTTCCCTCCCTCCACATTTTAAGTGAGTTCGTTTTGGCTCTGTCGCGACTAAGGATCCTGCGTGTCACTGCCCACTGGGGCCTACGTGCTGAGATGGTCCGATGATTTGAACCGTCCAATTTCTCATTAATGTCATTAGTAGTCTATTACTCCGTAAAAAGCTTCAGAGTTAATCCTATCCTTTGATTTTTAGAGCTGAATACATGCCATTGAAAGTTTTCTTTGTGGGAATAAAATCCAATGGTTGCTTTCACATATGAACCAGCGATCTGGACCGTCCGGATTGCTGTACGACTATGCCATGTGTTCAGTTGAAGAGTCACCACCATTTTAACATGAGAAGCTGTCTGGCCCACCCGCCACTTGCGTATCCGTGTGTGACTATATGGCCCATAGCTAGGTGATCCCAACCGTTAATAACCGGTTCCATTTTAGAATCTTGAGTGTCGCGGTATGACCCACACCTAATGAATGGTTTGGGTCACTCCCACATGCGACACATTGACATGTGTGCGGACCAGCGGATGATCCTCTCTACTCTAGTAACTGAATTCCACGCGAAATAGGATGTTGTAATTTTAGTAGAGGGGGAAATATTTATATTCTGGCGGAGTGCAATGCTTGATACTCGGCCATTCCAACATTGTACACGTGGCATACATTTAGTCAAATTAAACCGGTTAAGCTGGGAACCCACCGTCTCCAATTCACAATTAATGTTTTTAGTTGAAATAAAACTTTAGAATATTTTTCAAATCTAACATACCCATTACTGTCCACGAAACCGATAACTGGTAATTTGTACAGTTCACTTAAAGACTTGTATGCCACGTAAGCAATTTCTAAATAATTTGTAAACCCGCATATCATCTATCACACTCCACAAGAGTAGCAAAGTTTTTCTCATAGTAAAAGGTGAACGTGTCAATTGTACATTCGAATGTGGCCATATGTTAGATTATTCAAGCCTTATTCCAGACCCTGAGGGTTTGGGGTAGAGCAGGTCATGGGTTACTCATGTTGTGTGTGTGTAGGTGTAAAACAGCCTCATTGACGAAGAGGCAACACTGCAGTGCAGCTATCAAGCGTCAGTGCTACTGACCTGATCGCAGAATATGTTACATCCATCAAGGGGCCATGCCTGGGGTCCACCTAGGTGTGGATTGAACTAGTTGGACATGCCCTATTGCAAATTTGAAATTTGCTTGGCCATGGCCAGGCCCATGTGTAATCCAGATTTAATGGCCATAAAAATCTGATCGAATTTGGTAAGAACACTTGAGACCAGATCATTAATTAGCTGCATAGTACTTCAACCATAGCCATCTGACCTTGGTGGACAATTTGATAAGATATTATGAGTTTTAACTCTTGATACATGGCTCAAGAGTTTGCGTCCCAACACTCCAAGTCTTGGGTTCAAATGCCCATGTGGGGTGCATGCGCGGGTCGCGGGTGGGTATTAAATAATAATAATAATAATAATGAGTTTTAACTCTCACAATGCCTTTCGATGCACCAATGAAAGGATCTCCTCAATCATCACGATCTTCTTCTTTCTTTCATTTTTTTCCCCTTAATTTTTTGAGTAATATAAAAATCAAAGAGGGGAAATGCAGCGATTGCCAGAGACAATTTGGTTATTTTTATCAGAGACTAAATGCAATCCAACTCAATAGTGCATCAAAACACCCTTGGACGTTACACGTGCACAAGGCAGTAGTGTTACAATAATCTCCTATTAAAAACAGCAAAACAAGCTGGCACATGTGGGACGAATTTACTCATAGCATTCCCCAACATCATCTGATTTCAATCCACAGTGCAACAATAATGGTCAGACAGTGATTGCCCACAGTCAATGGTGAAAACACTGCACAACATCAATGCTCCCAACCCAACCCATTCGAATCCCTTCTTTGCACCAGCGCCCCCCCCCCTCCCCCCAGTGGTAATGGAAGAGTACGAAGGCTGAACTATTGCACTACCAAAGTAAGATGGATCTATCATATATGGAGAGTTTAAATATAAATTCCCTAACTTAAGTCACATAAGAGGAAACCCCAATCTCTCTGTTCTATGTAATGTTACAATCTGTGATTTGGAAACAACAGGGGTTGGCAAAACCCCATTTGAGTCTTTGGGAGGTTAGCAGACCCCTCTAGATCTCTGCTATTACCAAACAAGGCTATGAAGAACAACAAAGGACGGAGGAAGAAAAAGAAACAAGGTTTTGTGGGATTGTAGGAAACTGCGGCACTAACTCTTACACTGGAACTTCCACAGCAGACGAGCATATATGGCCTACTAGTAATGGTGGCAGTAATAATTCATAAACGAGTATGCAGACCTCTCATCACAAACCAAGGAAGGCGCATTGCTTTCTTGCATGCTCCGGGATCAACTTCAACAACATCTCCATCGGTACCCCCTTCAGTTCTGATTGTTGTCATTGCCACATCAAACAGGGAAAAAAAAGGGTCAATTCCTTTGAATTATGCATCTAGGTGCCAATCTCATTGGTAATAACCAGTTGTTATTTAGATTATACATACCATGAGGCTTGAAGTTGAAAAGTGGAGGAAGAAAACGTCCATTTGGTAGGCGGGCATTTGGATCCCGAAGCTCATTGAAGAATGGATGAATCAATGCTTCCAACTGTATGGCATCAGGCATTAGATGTTCAATGTTACTATTGAGAGGAGAAAAATAGGAATGCAGAGTAGAAGAAAAAGTACGCAATAAAACCGGCAAATTTGCATTGAGTAGGTCACTGGGGATGTTTGAATGAGGGATTTGCAAAAACCACAGATTTAATATCTCTTCATTTTTCGTTGGGGATTTTCCCAAATCCATGGATCCCGAATCCTTACCCCCCATATATCCATGGATTTGGGTCAAATCCAAATCTTGTCAAATCAATGAGAGACCAAAAAGCACAAAAGGCTATATACACTTGCGGAAAATGCTCCCCAAATCCACGGATTTGTAGGTTAATTACTAAGTAGTGGACTTCAGGATTTACCACATCCAAATCCAATGCAAATCCATGAATAAGACAAGTTCATGGATTTACCAATTCCATATTCTCATTTCCCTGTTTGGGCATGGGTGAATGCCAACTCATCTGAATTTTTTACCCTAACGGATTTGAATCCTAGAGAAAAAGACAAATTAAAAGGGCAGAAGCAGAAACAAATTAAAAGGGCCTTCTTTCTCAATACATTTGCTTTCATCTCCCTGCTGGAAACATAACAGAAAGGACTATCCTATCTGATCTGATTGGCAGGTTCCCCACAAACAAACACACATCAAGTTGAATCTTATATGGATACTCACCGCAGTGCACCGTAGGTTTGGGGAGTACTGCAGGAGTCTTGAGACAAGATCCACTGCTTCAGGTGGCATACGCTTGTGAAATATCTGACAAGAAATTAATAGCAAAAACATCATCCTTTAGTTGCTAAAGAGGGAAAAGGAAGCATTGAGGACTTAGAAATTGATCGGGTACCTTATGCCATGGATGAGCTTTTATTTGTGGGAATTTGAACTCCGTATAGTTGGGATTCATACATTTGATTTCCTCTCTTGTTGGTGTACCCAAAACCTGCAATGGAAAGATACAACATGTGAAGATACAATGATGAAAGGGAGAGATCACAAAATATTTCTAGACATACTGGGACTCGAGCACGACCACACGTTACAATATGTTTGCAAGAACCAGTTATCTATCGGGTTAGCCTCACTGTGCAAGTGGCATGCCCACAACTCAGGCCAGTCCAACTATCTACGTATGTATGCATTGTGGGGTCCTTACTCTTGCTTGGGTGGTAGACTCTCAGGAGTTTCAACTCCCGGTCAAGGGTTCGAGTACCCATAGGTGGTGAAATTCCACTAGCGTGAGTGTGTGGGGTGTGTGTGCGTGTAAATTTTTTTTTTTTTTAAATGTATGCATTGAATGTGATCACTGGCCAATTTCTTTGTACCTATCCATTTTCTTATGTACAGTGGCCCACATGATAACTGGACCATCCTGATTCTTGGACCCAGGCAAGTGTGGGTCTGAGCACATCCTAACAAATATGGGCTTTGCAGAACTCCATCCCTAATATCAAATACATTAATATTACCACTGTCAATTGGCTAAAATATAAAGCAAGCTTATCACACCTTAATAATTTCAACCAGCTGATCGACTCCACTCTCTCCAGGAAAAAGAGGCTGTTCAAAAATAGAAAAGCAGAAGGAAAAACTTATAGCTTGCTTTATTATCAAGGATCGATTTTTAAATGAGTGAAGAAAGAACCCAGTCAAGGACTGTTACCTGTCCGAGGAGGAGTTCGGCTAGAACACAACCAGCAGACCAGATGTCAATGGCCGTAGTGTATTCGGTCGCTCCAAAAATAAGCTCCGGAGCTCTGTAATACCTAGAGCAGATGTATGATATGTTTGGCTCCCCCTTTACCTGTAAAAGATGAAAGGTGGATTAGGATCATCATAAGTTTCAAAAGCAACTAATTTTTATTCCAGGATTCAAAAGCATACCAGGACTTTTGCGCTTCCAAAGTCACATAGTTTTAGCTGGTGTGTGTGAGGGTTGACCTGTTACAGAGGACTTTTGAGTTGTATTATCTTGTTAAAAACGGTAAAGTAATTTGCAGACATGACTTTCATAACAAATAGATCAGTCTTTTACAGCAGAATACAAAATATTCCAAAGTATTCAAAATATTAAAGTAAGCTCCAGAGAATTATATCTGCCAGTTTTAAAGAATGGTACACTTTCCTGTGGCTTTGGGTTAGTATTAAGAAATAACTTGGGGAAAGCAGCGGGAGGGGGGCTTTTCCCCTAAAATACCTTTTTTCCAACTATCAGTTGGGAAGTATAAAACATTGTTTCTGTGATCAAAAGGCATAAACACAAGTATTCCATAACGGTAACAGTGGCCATAATGGCCACCAGCATTACCTTTACGATACGGGTCGTAAATGGCTCTTACAGCCCCCGTAACGGCCGTTATGGTCTCTTTTTTTATTTAAAGAAAAAAGCCAAAAGCCTGTATCTACCCCGTAACGTTGAAAAAAAAAAAAAAAAAAACTGAAAAACCTATATTTGCACCGTAACGAACTATTACGGGGATGTTACAGCCTTTACAGGGAGCATAATGAGCTGTTAATGGCGGTTACATGTCATTTTTTTTTTTTCATAACGGCTGTTTATGACCTTTACCACCCCGTAACGTGTAACGGTTGCCACTGTTACCTTTACATAACAGCCTTTATGGCCTCGTAATGGTCCTTTACGGCACATAATGATACAATACCTTCCTCATTGGGTTTTATTTTACACCGTGCACCAAACAAGCAGTCAGTTCGAAACAAAGTCACTCCAACAGATTCAACCAAAAGTTCATTTTTTGGCATACTAATTCCAAGCGCTACCTTGACTACAGCATATCAAAAGTACTTTTGCATGGTGAAGAAAGCACTTCGGTTTATGAGAACATTGACAACATGGCAAAATTAGGACAATCATCTTCATCTTACCAAAAAATATACATGAACAAAACAACGAGACCAGTCAGCAGTCAGTACCAGAGCTCCTGTCCAAAATATTTACACTTCTTCGCAAATAATATACATTCGACATTTTTTGGACCTCTAAAAGATTACAGACATTTCATCCTTTTGCTAAATGATGATGAAATCTGGTAAATCTTAAAGTTCAAAACTGCACTTCCCACTTCTCTATTAGTTGATGCAACATAGAATTAAATGGTAAGTTAAGCATTAAAGATGCATGTAACCCAAGAGAAGAAGCAATAATGCACTTGGTAACATACCAGAAGATTTTGTGGCTTGATGTCTCTGTGGCATACTCCAATACTACCATGAATGTAAGCCAATGCCCTACATATCTACAAAAAACCAAGCCAGAAGTCAGAATATTTTCGATTACAAAACATCTCATACAGTTTCTTATCAGAAAATGAATCAACATAATGCCAGCAACTCGAACACAATGAAAATTATATATCGATAACTTGTATTAAAAATTTAAAAGCTAACACTAAAGGAGCATTCTTCCAGAAGACTAATCATAACAATATATAGAGAGAGATTTGAATATAATGTAATAAACGGGAATACATGATCATGAAAGGACGTAGAGAAATGGCAAAGTCTTCTGCCAAACTCATCAAATGTCGATGAAAGATAAAACATTAGGGCAAAATCACATGCAACCAGCAATACAGTGCCATAGAACCATCTTCTTTCAGGGTACAAAAGGCGAAATAACCATAAATGACCACAAAAATGGAATGATTCTCATATGAATACACTAATCTGGGACACAGATCATATCATAACAAATTTCTGTCAAATTCTTTGATACTGCAATAATAGAGAAACAAAGATAGACACACGTACCTGGTAAGTATAAAGTTTCACATATATCAGTGGCATCCGTTGATTCATCTTGTTGTAGTGTTTGATCACACGATGAACAGTCTCAGGGACATATTCCAGAACCAAGTTAAGATAAAGCTCATCCTTTTCAGTTGTTGAAAAGAAACAGTGCTTCAGTGACACCACATTTGGGTGGTCCAGAAGACGCATGGTTTGCAGCTCACGGTTCTTATACCGCTTGTCTTGTAGAACCTTTTTTATTGCTACTGTTTCACTTGTCTCTAGGCACTTAGCCTGTCAAACCACCCAAAAAAAAAAGAAAAATCTAGTGTTACCTTCAATCATTATATTGTGATCCCAGCACCAGATAGAACCCAACCACACACACAGAAATACTGATAGAAGGGGCGGCTATTCAATAGCCAATGTATTCGTAGGTTGGCAATGGGCTGAAGCAGGGCTGAGCAAAAGCAGGATTTGGATAGGCCCACTCCTCAGCCCAACACCGGTAGTTCAAAAGAAGGGCCTGGAAAGGTATCAGGCCCCACAATTGCAGTCCCTATTATCAGCAAGCACGAAAACAAAACACTCTTCTACACATGCACAAGGACACAGATGTTTGTGGCTGCACACACGCACACCAAAGCAAATCTTTTCCACGGTTAAAAGTGGAGAAGCTTACCTGGAAAACAATTCCAAATGATCCATGCCCTACAACACGCTCGGCCATGTAGCTTATTGTCTGCCATCAAAATGAACAAGGTTTATCAGATAAACCATGTGTGATTAATAAAAACATCAAACACATGATAATAACACTACCAGATACTAAAGGTAATAAATGGAAACATACATAATGACATTTATCACTCACTGAGCACCAAAAAAAGACGTGCTAATCTATATTTCCACGTACTAATGCTAGTGAACATGAAATTTCCTAAAATAATAATGTAACAACTCATAGAAATAAAAGCAAATCCTCTTTGCACCACACACTTTCCAATTATTCAACACTTCATTCAACTTAAAAAGATTAACTCCTAGTGATTACCTGCTTTGGTTGGCCATTTCTACCCCCAATAGTCGTCACAATTATATGACCCGTCTCTGTGCCATTTCCATCGACCACAGCAGTTTCCATTTCCTGGAAGAAAATTTCACATTATGAATCAGATCATAGAGAAGACTAATATGCTATCAAGCAGAGATAAGATTATATTAAAACCTACCTTGTCATCCCTTATCTTCATATCATTCATTTCTTCAGGCAACCTATCCATGCTGATAGCATTTCCACTTGTGTTTCTCAATCCAGCCGCAGGCACCACACTAGCTGATGCCATTTGATGCAAATGGGGAACCAAACAGATTTAGTTCCAGTACGTTGCAGAATCACCTTTTTTTCTCTCAATAACACCCAATCCTTCACCTGCTTAAAAAAATGCAGAGGACCATTTCAGTAAACAAAACAAGTTGAAAAAAGAAAACAGTTGATTCTTCAGGCTAATCCCTCCCCATATATATATATATATATATATATATATATATATAATATATATATATATATATATATATATATATATATATATATAATATATATATATATATATATATATATATATATATATATATATATAAGGAAAGAATCTGAGTCTTGCAACAGAAGTCCAATGCATGGACCACTGCAAACTGGTCAATGACCATAACCATTGTTTTAAATATCGACGATATCGGCCGATATATCCCACGATATATCTTATATCCCATCTGTGCGATACAAAACGCACAAGTAGTGTGGTATATCCCACATGTTCGATCTAGTGAGCATTTTCGAATTTCGATGCTCTTATTTTTTGTAATTCATGTTAAATTAGTATCAAATTGTTACAAATTCATGATTTTTTCATGTTCTGTATGAAAAATCATGGATTGGGAGCTTTTATTTCGAGATTTGGAGGAAATGGGCCGAGTTGCGAAAAATCGAAAAAAAAGTAATGAAAATTTCTCAATTTCTCGCAAATCATTTGCAATCTGTGTTCAAACATCACATTAAAAATGTTTGTAACCTGATTTAGTGATTCTTCTTTTGCTTTTGAATGTATTGCTTGTGTTTCCACATGTCTTCTTACATTTATAAAGTATATGAATAGACATTGAATATACTTGCATCAATTCAGTTAGACAACGTATAGATTTGGACCCCATACAAAGAAAACCTATTATGTGTACTTGTTTTTGGTAATGTTTTGATTTATAAGTGTATTGATGTCTTTTTTAACAATCACCGAAGTTTCATAAAAAAATTCAACCAATTTCCCATTGTTTCCCCATGTTTCCAACAACAGCGATACATTACACGATACAACCGATATATCCCATGCGATAACCGATATGTATCCGTATCCCAAGAATGCGATACGTAATGTGATACCGATATTTCGAACACTGACCATAACTCAGCCAGCCAACACAATGTAGTGTTTTGAGGAACCCTGACCAACATTTTGTAGGGCTCATTTGGCTAATGCATTGGAATCCAAATCATAACTACACTGGAATCAAAGTTATTTGGAATCTTCATTTGTGCTTGGCAGCCTGTAACTGAAATCCCGTGGAATCCAAAAATTGTATCCAGCGGCCTAGATTTTGGCTAAGGGGAATTCTGTAATCTGTTCACAGGATGATGAATTGGATAAAGTAAATCATCTTTACTACCCCAAAATGACATACATGTGTGACATGTTAGATAATCAATGCAATAAGCCCATTGAAAGATATACTTCGGCTAAAAATGAGGTGATTCCGAGCCTCAGGTGGCCCACTAATTTTCTAGTTGTAGCAAAACCCTGTAACAGGTGGGGCCCACTGTTTAGTAATCCAAACCATTGATCTATCACAACCCACTACAGATGGAGAACTGCATGGAAATATCCCTGCAAGATGCTCCACTGTTGGGACCTTTTTTCAGTTGAACAAGGATCTGTCGCAACCTACTACATAACAGTTTATGTTGTTGGCTAAAATTGAAACGGAATAATCATCCTATCAAGTATATTTTTGTGGTATTGTCCATCCACAGTGGGGCACGACATATCAGTGGTCAAACCATGGCCCATGAATCCCAACTTATCAGAATTGAGAATCTGTGGAATCAATTGGGTCCAACTTCCAAAATTCGACCACCAAATCAACCCAATTCCAAAACCAATCAAGCAATTTTTTATTTTTTATTTTTAAAAAAACAACAATTTCATCCAGCAAAAAAATAAAAAATAATTTAAACTCACAAGTATAAAAGAAGTCTAAATTCCAAATAACCCATCAATCCCACAATCATCCAACAAACCAAGAAATCAAAATTCATCAAACAAAACCCAAAAGACAAGAAAAACAAATATCATCCCACCAAAAACTGGGGAAAACAAAAAACAAAAGAACTTAAAAAATCCAAAATAACCCCAGAAATCAAATAAAATGCTGAAAATCCAATAGTGACCACAACAAGGAGGAAGGGAACATTTTCTCTCTACCAAATAAAAATTAAATTAAAAATGCCTGTTCTTCCTGCTTGAGCCTAGAAACAACCCCAGAAATCAAATAAAATGCTTAAAATCCAAAACCAGCTTCATTTTCAGTAATAAAAAGGAGCAGATATGAGGGGGGAGGCTGAATTTGAAAACAATGAAGAATACAGCATCCTAGACGCAAGAAAGGGGGAACTTAAGATGCAGAATAAATGCTAAAAAGATAAAAGCAAGTGGAGATGAAACCGACATTAACGAGGAGAGGATCAAGATCGGTTGCAGAGAACTGTGTGCATGTGAGAGGAAGAAAACCCTAGAGGGAGGGAGGGACGGAGGGAGGGAGAGAAAGACCTCTAATTCCATGCTGTTAAGATTTAACAAAAATGACAGCCCATAACAACTGGGTCTGTTTTTAGTATTTCCATTGTCAACTAAAAAAGGGTTTGAGTTTGTCATAAATACAGGGCGAATCAATCAATAATTTGATATCCTTTGCCAATTTCAATAAATAGCATTGATAAGCGCTTATATACAGCTATTTGGCATAGCCTCACAAGGCCCTTAATTATCAGCATCTATATTTTATCGAGTATTTCCTAAGTTGAATTTGGCTTGGACAAAAAAATAATCACAGTTTTTAGCATTCCTACGCTTAATAGAATTCCAAAACAGCATTTTCCTGGCAATCGATATTCAACAATCTCTATGGAGTGCTTTCAGCATTTTCTTATGGACCCATCATCCATCTCCCATGGAAAAATCATTATCTCGTCTTCTATTTCTTCTGAAATCCGCACCCCTTTACAGCATCGACAAAAACCAAAGTTGAATCTCAAGACCAGGAAAGAGCCGACTCTTTTATAAAAGAATCCACCCCCTTACAAGTGACAAAACAGAAACGAAAATTGCAGAATCGAGAAACAAACAGCATAGACATTTCATCCAGCATTAAAAGCAAAAAGCATCTCAGCCATCCAATCTCACTTAACTCTTTCATAAAAATTCAATGCAAGTCCTTCCCATACATGTTTTCTATAAAAATATCACCAAAAAATACAATTTTTTCAATAATTACCAGTTTCAATTACAATGAAAAATCCACAAAATCACCGCAATAGCTAATGCAAAAGCCAGCTCGAGAACGGATATATATATATATATAGCTTCCACTTGGTAAATCGCCAAGAAAATGTTACAAAACGATAATTAGGAAAATCCAAAAAAAAAAAAAAAAAAAAAAAATCGAAATAAAAGGGGGGGACGAGATCGGCTTCCCGGACAGTCTCAAAACCCAAACGATGCATTTTTTCCCATCATAAAACAATGAAGAAAAAAATGCTAATTTTCTACCGAAAGCAACGAACAAGAACAAAAACGAGAAAAACACAACAAAAACCCTAAAAACTGTCCTTTTTTCCAACAATCTACATCTAAAAACCTCGATCAACAGAAAAATGCGGAATATCGACGGATAAACATGAAAAAACCCTAGAAGACCTTTCAACTTTTGCAAAAAGACCCCAATCGGCTTCATCTCGCGAGCCGAAATCGCTGCATGCGAGAAGCAAGCAGATCCGTAATGAAATTGAAGGGGGGAAAAAGAGAGGGGAAAAAAAGGTAATAAAGAGGATCGTCCGATCCGATTGCAGAGAAGGCTAGAGATGGGATCGGATAGAGAAAATAATAGCCAACAAAGAATTTAAAAAAACATCAGAATCGATCTTTCAATGATCTGAGAAGAGAAATATACCAATCGAGACGAGATTTCCCCGATATGACGTATGCCTTCCTCCAAACCGGTAGCGCTTGCAGTACCATAATCCTATCGATAGATCGAGATCGAAAAATCGAGATTTAGATTGACAGAGAGCGAGTCTTCGGACTGCTTTTCTATTGTTTTGTAGAAGAGAGGCGGAAGAGATGGCTTTCCTTTATTTTTCTCTTCTTTTTTTTTTCCCTTCAGGTTTCGATATCGATGAAAGAAGATGAGATGAGCGGACAAGAGTCGTCTACAACACATGTATTATCTAGCAAGTAAAATCTGGTGTGATTTTCAATTTCTATAATTCAAATCTACTCCGTCCATCATGTGATAAACATTATTTTAACCGTAGATACAGAATATAAGCCTGTTTAACCGTAAAACAGGTGTGGCAGAGGTTTCCAGCCGTAGATGAGCGCTGTTATTTATTTTCGGGGAGTTATTTGATACTCCGGCGGCGAATGACGTTTGATACGCAGGCACTTAGGAAATGCACACGTAATATACATTAATTCAGATTAAACAAGCTAAATTGTGGAACCCACTTCCACTAAGACACGTTATCAAAATCGTTGCTGTTTGAATAATCCGAGCCTCTGATTCGTGGACACGTATTTGTTGAAATAGGACCGTTGGATATTTTTTCCATTTTAAACGGTCCAATAAATGCCCACCAGATCGATAGTTCCATGATCAAATGAGCTTAATTTTAGGTTCATGATACGGGAACCATGATGTGGACAGTTTAATTTGAATAATTTGTATTCTGTGTGCAATTTGAATAATTTGAATAATTTGTATTCTGTGTGCAATTTCCAGCCGGGTGGGGTGGGGTTGTTATTTTATACTCTGGCAACGTACGAACTTGTTGCTCAGGTACTCATATATTGTATAAGTGGCCTATATTAACTCAAATTAAATCTTTATATTTTGTCTCTCTGTATTTAAGTCACAAATTAGACTACTTGAAAAATCCTACCCTTGGACATTTTCTTTGATATTTAACCGCTGGATATTTTCATCTGACCGTCCATTAAAGGATGGCACGTAATTTGTACGGTTTGATAAGACTTTTATGCCACGTGTGCAATTTCAAATGCCTCCGTATCGTCCGTCCATCACACAAAGAAGAAGATATGGGAGAGCCGGTACAACCGGAATACGGTAGGAGCATCTCTACAGAGTCCACGTGGCAAGCTGATGTATCGACTGGAACCTGCCATCTAGTGGTTCCTAGGACGGACGGATTACTTGTAAGAAATTACACGTATCAGACAATCTTACACTTTAATATCCACCGTTGATTGTTGTGCTTTCTACAGATGATTTCAAGGACACTGATCACATATCTCGAACCGTTTGATTTGTGTATTTTTCGAATGGGTTTTTCATCACACTGTTACGTACTAGATGAACGGTCTCGATTGATCCATCACTTCAAGATAAATGTAAGTTCGACAGACGTCTCATGTTCCCTTCCACAGGCTGCACCATATGCCCCTCTTTTTTGACCGTTCAAAACCAAACTAGCGTCCCGTTTGCCGTCTTTCCAGCGGGAAGAATGTTAAATCCACACGCATCACGCGTGGAAACAAGGTACACTAGTAAAATATCTGAGCCGTTGATCAGGAAATTCCAACGTTGGTTAGATGCCATGCATCAAAACTCGTTTGAGAATAAATTAAATCAACGGGTAAGAAATGCGGAGATTCTTTGTACATGGGTGGCCCACTCGGTAATCAGATTGGCCTGATCTTCGACATCTGGCCTCTACCCAGTGGGAATCGCGTAAAGAACGGCTCGGATCTCGCGGGTATTCCTCGTTTCTACGTGTCAGGCGAGTGCACTCTCACAGTCTGTTCAAGCCCGTTCATCCTGGGACTTACCCACCGTACACGTGGCATACGTGTAATCAAGCCAGACCATTACAGGAGCGACTGTGGATGGAGCGCAGGCCGAAATTGTAGTGATCACGACCTTTCATTTTCCAACTAGTAAATGGACAGTCAGAAAATGACTTGGTCAACAGCTGGCTCAGATCGTCAACCAGTGTGAAATTTTTCCAGTAATGATGCTGCCAAAAGGGGCCCAGGATTTGGACGGTCTGGATTGTCGTATATGTAGGCCACTAGCATGGTAGTTGAGTCGCCATCATCTGATAAATGTTGGCGAACTATCACCGAAGTCAGCCCATTTCGGAATTTGTGCAAAACGTGGCCCACTGCGGTCCCCCTTTCTGCTACGCAAGTTATGGTAGCCGTCCATCATGCTGGTGAAATATACGTAGGCCAAATCCAGACCCTACAAAACTGCTGGATCCCATTTTGGACAGCGCACAACCCAGCAATCTCACTCAGATGAAGATTATAACTCTCCATTGGGGACCACTGAAAGAACGGCTAGAGAGAAAATAATCAACGTTCCAGATTTCGACAGAAAATTCGATGGTTAAGAACGGTATGACCAGTATAATTTCAGGCTATGGCCTTGATCGTTGTGGCCCACTTTTTGGACTGATTCGATTGGGATGGATACGTGCCACGTGTACTGTACACGAGTTACCACAAGTTAGTGAGTCATGGTAGCCTTACACTGCAGCCATAAATATTCGTAGCTTGCGAATATTCCACCCCCACGCCTTTTACCGCTCCGAGACTCGGCCTCACATGGGGTGTCGATGGGCCGGCCAGACGGCCCGGCCCGAAATAGTCAAAAGCCAACCTGTCCGGATTGGAACCGTGAGACGCAATTTCCGGCTAAATAGGGCCTTTTGGCCGGGCGGAAGGGTTTGGATGGTATTAGAAGGGATTGAAAGTTAAATCGGGGGATTAATTGGGCGTGCCAAACTGACTGGTGATCCGTATCCCAGGATATAGCAATCCCGTGGATCTTAAGACAATCCACTGACAACACCACCGTTACCTTTAAATCCCATCCAATCCACCCTAATCCATTCAAATTTATCTAGGACGTGTTCGGTTAAAGGGATTGGAAGGGTTGGGAAGGTTTAATCCCAAGATTGGCCAGGCGTGCCTAACAAACTCCATGTAGCAATCCTGGGATATATCAATCCCATGAATCTTAAGATAATCCACTGACAACACCATCATTACCTTGAAATCCATGCCATCCACCCTAATACCATTCAATCCCTTCCAATCCACCCAGCCAAACGGGCCCTCAGCAGTAAGTTTCTGTGGGGGAATGTTGGGTCCGCCCATCCAATTTGAGAGCTAATTTTAAGACATGGACTAAAAATAAGATATATTTGAAACTTACTCAGCTCCACCTTGATGTTTATATGTCATCCAAAATGTTTATAAGATTGTTACAGCTGGACAAAAGTGAAAGTATGAAAAATAATATAAATAAATAGATAAACTGACACAAAATTTATAGCTACAGGGATGTTTCAATGATGCACACTGAATCGTCACTATTTCCTCCTGTGTGTCCCACTTAAGTTTTCTTTACACGTCAGTTTTTGTCGCATGTCTGATGTATCGGAAGAAGGAGGTAAATTTCTCGCAAACATATGAATGGCCCCACCAAGCATCTTTGCGCGGGATCTTCCTGCGAAAGCCTCAAGCAGGAAATCACGTCCTAAACCGCGTGTATCGTTTGTATAAACCATAGTGCCACGTGTCATCATTTTCCTCCGATATTTTATCCTATCCGGGTAGCAGATTGGGTGCGGCCCCAGCTTCACCCAATACGGGTTGGCCCTCACCATCGGCCCACCTTGATGTATCTATAAAAAAAAAATAAAAGAAAATAATTTTAAAAAAGACCATTTTAAGGCATGATCCCTACAATTAAGCAAGCGGATATTAACATCAGGTGAACCATACCATAGGAAATAGTGGTGATTATCATTAAAAATTATTTATGGGCTACAAAAGTTTTGAATCACTCTACCTTTTTTTTTTTATATTCGGAGCAATCCTAGATCTTAAGAAGATCCAAATCTCATGTAGACTGTACCACTAAAAACAGTGATGAATGAACATTAAAACATTTTGTGGTTTACAAAAGTTTTGGATCAATCTGATATTTGTATATTCCCTTAATACAGATCTTATTAACATTATCAACCGTTTGGATTGCAAATAAACATCAATAAAACCTTACTATGGAGTTTTAAACGGTGAAGCACTCAATCACCACTGTTTCCTATGGTGTGATTAATCCAAGAATTTATATCCATAATATTTATAACACCGTCCTAAAATGGGCTTGAGAAGCCTATGGACGGCGTGGATATACAAAAAAAAAAAAAAAAAAAAAAAAAAAAAAAAAATCGTCAAGGTGGGCCCCACGGTAAGGGTAACACCTGATCCGCTCCCACACGGAAACGGATTGGCTACTCCCCCTGACACCAGCTCCGTGGCTGGTGTTTGGTGCTATGTAGGCCCCATCATGATGTATGTGTTTCATCCATTCCGTTCATCCATTTTTAAAGATCATTTTATTGCTTAATCCTAAAATTGAGAGGGATATAAATCTCAGGTGGACCACACCACATGAAAATAATAGTGATTGGATATCAACCATTAAAATCCTCCTATGGCCTGCTATACTTTTTATTTGACATCCAATCTGTTGATTAGGTCATTCAGGCTCAGATGAAGAGAGAAAACAAATATCAACTTGATCCAAAACTTTTATAGCCCCCAAAATATTTTTAATGGTCGACCCTCATTCAACACTGTTTCCTGTAATGTGGTCCACTTGAGATTTGGATATACCTCATTTTTAATACATATTGTAAAATGATCTATAAAAAAAGATGGATGGCATGGATGAAACACATACATCATGCTGTGGCCCACATAGCACCGACCATCAGCCATTGGCTGGTGTCGGGGAGTAGCCAATCCGTCCCCCCCCCTCTCCCCCCCTTCCCTTCTTAATGGTTTTTTTTTTTAAAAAAAGTGAATAATATTTACCGAAATGCCACCACTATAGAGGTGTTGACCTATGGTCTCCTTGAAAGTTGATCAGGGGCGGCGATACTAACCACGTACATCAACGTGGGACCGTTGATTTGATAGGTTCCACTTCCAGTTGGGAAAGATAACTCGAGGAGTTTTTTAATACTCCAGGGGAGTTTGATCTTTCACAAGCATGATTCTTCAATTACACATGGCATCCTGATCAAACCGTCCAAACGGTGGGACCCACATCCAATAGTTCATAACACCAAGACCCTTTTTAATATCCTAACCTATGATTAACTGGTATTTGTTTATTAATATAAAAAATTAACCATTTTTCTAAGTCGTCCATTAGGTATAGACCAATCAGCCAATGAAGGCATCAATTCGGTCTATTTATTTATCCATGGTTGGTATGAAATGAGGCCGAGTATCAATGTATATTCCATGTGTATAATTTCTGAGTGCATGCATATGAATAATCACACTCAACAAAATATCAAAGCTTTTCTCGTTGGTGAATTTCTAGTGCGGGCCGCAGTCATGGTCATTGTAATAACGTGTGTGGGTGGGATGGATTGAGATAGGTATGTTGATGGAATCCGTGTAACAAACAACTTCAGATGCCTTTGTGTGCGACTGAAGTAATAAGATTTGATTGGACTAAAAAACATGAAGTCAGTAAGTGAATGTAGATAAATCATTTTCCTTGGTATTTGTGTTAAAGCATAAACATGCACTCACATGAAGAAGGAAAAAACATACATAGCGGTGAGAAGAAGGCTTTTATAACCGGGCTTTAATCACATAAACGATGCATATCTAAAACTCAACTGGACCACACCATAAATAGTAGTAATAATGACGCTCATCGTTGAAATTTTCTTAAGCCACTGTCTTATTTGTTTGCCAACCAACTTATTTTATAAGGTGATATAGATATGGATGAAAGAAAACTACTAACAGGGCTTAGAAAAATTAAGTGGATGATGAGAGAAAACTATAGATATAAGGTGAGTTATCTCGGTTAGCTCCCTCTTTACTTGCCTTGGCTTGATATTAGATTCAGGTCAAGTTAAGCTTATTTTTAGAGCTTAGAAAAATTTCAAGTGGAGTTCGAGCTTATTCGAGCTCGACTCAACTTAAACTGGCTCGGTGACTCGATTATTTTGATATTGATGCTTCTCGCCAAGTGTTTTATGAAATGACTCAACGAAATGTTGTTTTGGATGTATACATTCTCTGAAGGATTAACAGGCAAGGAAGGAATGAATACGAAATAAATCACTAAAAAAAAAAAAAAAACTTTACATTATAAATCAGCCATCTAATTTTAATTTTGATGATGCATGTCGAGTGTTTGATGAAATTCTTATAAAGTGTTAATACTACGTTGCATTTTGTGAGAAATTGAAGATGCACTGTGTGTTTAAGAAAATGTTGCGCAGGCTTGAACTCGGCTCGAACTGGCCTAAATCGTTGATCGAATCGAGCTGAGTTGGCCAATCAAGCTCAAGGACCGAACCAAATGAAGTTCAAGTTAGGGTTAGCTATTGGCTGGGTCGAGTTGAGCCGAGCTATGCCAAGCTCGACTTTGTTCAGCTCATGTACAACTCTAACCATGAATACCAGCTTAATCTAAAACTCATATAACGAGAGTTCAATCTCCATTGTGTGGTCCACTATAGCCTTGGATTTATCTATTTTTGGGCTTATATTTTAAAATGATTTAGTAAAATGGGCAAACAGTGTAGATAAAGCCCATACATCATAGTGGCCCCCACAAAGACCTATGTAGATAGATTAGCTTCCCAATCACAATGAGAAGATAGCTTTTAAATACATTACCCTAATCAATATAAGTCTTTTACAACATAAGCTAATTAAATCTAAAAATACTAAAATACTTGTAAAAATAAGAAACAAATAAATCAAAGTAAAATGACCTAGCTGTACGCTCGTAATCAAGTGCATATGATCAAAATCCAACGTATGAATTATTGCACAATCACAACCATTGAAATTCTGAGTCACTTGAAGATATATGGTCGAGATAGGTGTGCCCGGATGCGGCCTACATCAATGCCCCAAGACGTCCAAGAATGGAAGATTCTACAATGTGTGTCTTTATTCACAAAAGGAAGGGGTTAATATTAGATGGACAGGATCTTCCAAATAAGAGATTGATGGGGCATATCTCGCATTCACATGGGCCATTAGATCAACGATCTGGATCAATGAATAAAGTCCATGGACAGACTGCTGTGTGGCATATCATGTATGCTATCTAAGTTAAGATCCTCCAGCGTTTTTATTCACAATCGACCCGTGATTGGTAATCCAGACCATTGATCGAGCGGACGCACATACCAGTGTGGCGTTGGATCTGGGCCATTCACTAGAATACAACCTGATGTATTGATATCTGATACGCCGGATTAGGCCACGTTTCAACAATCAGCACCGTTTACACGTGTAATAAAAACAAAAGTAGGTGTGGGAATTGATTTTCATTTCTCTATTTTTTTTCAAAGGCTAATAAAATAATTTTTCAAATGAAAATATGAGATTCAGATTTTCATGTGTAAGAAAATAACGGTAATCACTTGACTTTTAACCTATTTAACATTTTTATGGAAATTATGAATTAAAATAAACATATTATTATAATTTTTAAGTTTGTTTTAAGTCTCTGAGTATCATTTACTATTCTTCAACAGAGTACTAAAATATTTTTGATCTATTAATTGGTCAATCCGAATTAATGGACATGTTCGTTACAAATTATATTTACTAAATAATGATATTAGGTGTACCAAATCCAGCCTAGTTGAACAAACATCTCAAAGGGACAGTGCTTCATTTTCAAAGTTGGATCATCTTCTTAAATTAAAGGCTATATGGTTACTGTTAAAATTTCTTTATATAAAAATCCATGTTATATATGGGGGCACTAGCTTTGCACATTATTCTTGTATTTACTCATCACAACATTGTTTAAGATTGGGTAAATAGTTAAGTTTTTGTATATGATGGCTGATATATATACACACACACAAATGCTCACGTGCGCACCTTTGCACATGTGTCATGGGCGTCTAATCCGAACGGTCCATGTGATGCGGAATCCCATGAAATCTTAAGGGATAAATTTTCACCCTGATTTAAAATTCTGATAGGCCATGGTAAAGAGAAATGTAAATCAAGAGAGGAAACTGTTTTCAATTTTCATGGCCCATCAAAGTTTTGGATCAAAGTAAAAATTGGGCCTAAGGTTTAATGAGGTGCTGCTTCACATGGACTGTTCAGATTTTGGAGTCACATCACGTATGATGAGTTCTAAAAAAAGTTCGCATGAGTTTCATGCCAAGCGGAGCATTGGAATATATATATATATATATATATATATATATATATATAGAGAGAGAGAGAGAGAGAGAGAGAGAGAGAGAGAGAGAGAGAGAGAGAGAGAGAGAGAGAGAGAGAGAGACTACTCTTTACTAGAACTCATGAGAACTTTTTTAAAACTCGTCACATATAATATCCGCCCAAAATCTAAACCCAGGGGCAGCTCTAAGGGGTAGGCAGGTGAGACAATCACCTAAGGCCCCCTAATTATGAAAGCCCTACATTATAGCAAAATTAAAATTTCTTAATTGTAAAAGTCCTATATTATAGTAAAATTAAAATTAAGAAAAAGAAAAAAAAATTAAAATTTTTGAAATAAAACTCATTGAAAGGCCTACAAAATAAGAACCTCTAAAAATTAGTTTACAAATTTAAAATTGAAAATAAAAAACAAATCCTAAAAACTAGCACTATCAATAATAACAGTCTAACTCCATCGTCTCTTTTCAAAATAATAGTATCATTCCCAATAAATTCTTCTCCTAAAACCTAAGATCACAACTACTTACTTTATGTCTCAAGATAAATTAAACGGTTTAGCAATTTTATCTATCGAAACTAATTTATTAAGTAAACTTGAATACAAAAGTTTAATTAATAATATTTCATCTAAAAAGGTAAGAAGCAAATTTATGGTTTAATTTTAAATTTATTATTATTTTGTTATTTTTTAAACTAAAAAGCCTCATTTTTAACTTGCCTAAGGCCTCCAAAAATGTTGAACCGCCCCCTATCTGAACCGTTCATGTGTTGCAACACCCTATGAAACCGCCAAGGCCTGACTTTCACTTGATTGAAAACTTTGATGGGCCATGCAAAAGTGGATAAGGATAAAAGTTGGCCCTAGGATTTCATTAGTTGTTGCAACACATAAACGATCTAGATTTTGGGCCACATCATGTGTGATGAGTTTCAAAAAAGTTATCGCAATTTCTCTTGAAAAATTGTTCATATATATATATATATATATATATGAATGCATACCAACCTTTTATATCATGTGGATAACAACATGCCTGAAATATCTAATTAGTTATACAGGACCAACTTAATGATGGTATTATATCATCATCTCAAAATTTAAGTGGAGCCTGGCCTTTCATGGCCCGGCAAAGAAAACAGTGAGGTGGGTTGCCTACCGTTCCCTTCTCTATATCCGTCATGGTGTGGTCCCACCTTACCTTCGTCTCTCTCATCTTCAAATATCTTTAAAGTATCCCTTTATCTTCCATCTCCTTTAGGCTACATGCAGCATGTGCCACACGCTCACTATTATACAATGGGGTTACCTCATGTGGTACTGGTATTGAGTTATTATTGTGTCACATTTTGAGTGTATGACATCCAACCCGTCCAATAGGTGTTTCCTACCATGATGGCAAGTCAATCTAAAAATCATACATATCCAGCCATTAGGTGGGCCACAACATAGAAAACTATACATGGTTGCCCACAACCTACAAATTTAAGTGGCAGGGCCAATATGATGAGTGGATTTCTCTAATTTTTTAGTTATTCCATTTCATGATGGGGTGCATCTATTGGACGGATTGGATGTCATATACACATCATCTTGTGGACCCTACATGGGACTTACAGAGATATATGTGACAAATCGATTCTGTTCATCTCTTTTGAAAGACCATGACCGAACATGATTCTAAAAATCAAGCGGATGAAAAACTCACGTGGGCCATATCTCACACGAAACTATGGGTATTGAACGCTTGGGGTGATAGAAGTTTTGTATGAGGATGAATGGATGATATTTGTAACATCATGCTCAATACTCGTGGATGGTTTCAACGGTAGAAATTTCTGTTCCTACTGTTTTTGTTGGTGTGGCCCACTGAGTTTTTGATGTATCGATTTTTTAAAAATTGTATTTTTACACGGATACGCACGTACACCCACACACTCACATCGTAGTGGGATTTCACCACTTATGGGTGATCGAAACCTGATTTTTAGAATTCTATTTTATTGAGGTCTTTCAAATCAGATGGACGGAGTGGATTTATCACGGACATCTCTATTGGGCCCACACAGCCCCGGCCACAGGTATATCTCTGTGCTTCACAGGCAGTCCGCTTCCTGACTTTGGGGGATTTGAGTGGTTATGCATTATTTTCAACTGTGTGGCCCACCTGATAACTAGATTGGCCTAATTTTTGTTGCAAGTGTACATCACGATTAGGTAAATCTGTTGGATGAGTCGATGTCACTTGTAAACTACATGGCCCACAATAATTCTCTACCACCTGCAATTAGGGATGTACACGAAGGGGGCTAGCACGGTTAGCTTACTCGACTCGACTTGTCTCGACTTGAAAAAGCTTGATTCAACTGTGTTCGAAGCTGAGTTCAAGCCAAGTTGAGCTGATTTTTTAAACTCAAAAATGAGTTCGAGCCGAGTTCGAGTAGGCCCAACTCGACTCGACTCGAATCGAATCTAGCTCGAATTGAACTTGGATCAAGCCAGTTTGGTGACTCGATTTCTTTACCATTGATGTTGCTCACCAACTGTTTGATAAAATGACTTAACAAGATGTGACTAGTAGCAAGGAAGGTTTAGCCTGTGACAAGCAAGGTTTGTACATTAAACAAATTTTCTTTTTAAGCTTTTAATGTTACTTAAAAGGTGCTGTAAAACTATTGCCTTTGTTTGTAAAATAGTGGATTTTTTAAGTTGCAGTTTGGGTGTTTGTAAAAATACTTCAATAGCGAACTTGGCTCGATCTCAACCCGAGCTGCAGACCAAACTCTGGCCAGTCAAGCTCATGGACCGAGGTGAGCCGAGGGCAGCCAGTTTTCGAGCCGAGTCGAGCTGAGGCCAGCTCCGGTTCTACTCGATGTACAGCCCTGCAGAGGGGTATCAGTTCTATGTGAGTTGGACAACCACTGATATGTTTTTGTGAAATCTACCCCGTCCATCCGTTTTGTGAGCTTATTATAGGAAGTGGGACAAAAATAAATAGTGTATCTAACACTTAAGTAGGCCACATAAGAGGAAATAGTGGACATTCACTGAGCACAGTTGAAGCATTCTTATGGCCATAAAAGTTCTGTATCAGGTTACATTTTTGGTGTTTTCACTTCATCCCATTTGAAATGACCTTATAAACGGTTTGGATAGAATATAAAAATCAAGGGGGAGCCCAGTAAGATTTCAACGGTGGGAATTTCTTTTCCCAATTTTCCCTCTCGTGTGACCCACTTTAGTATTGTATCCACCTCATTTTTGGTCTAACGTCCCAAAATGAGCTCGAAAAACGGATGTACGGAATGAATTTATCATACACTGTAGTGAGCCCCACCAGCAACCTTGCGCAGGAACTTCTTTGGCAGGAAATCCGCGTCCATGTGAGTCGTTCCCAATGTACAATTGCCATTCGCCAGATCTGCCGAATTCGCCAGAGAGAGAGACGCTCACATTCAACGGGTTGGACAATAAATTTCCGTCCATCAAGTGTATAACTTTCAACAGGTAGGGTTATCGTAGCATCCAATACGTCATATAGGCTTGAAACACTTCAATTAGTAAGCCACGTAAAAATGCATCGCATCCATTCATCAAATGGACCACAAATGTATCATATTATTTGTACGTGTATGTAAATTATTTTTCTATGGTTGAGCCCAATCCACAAGCATATGGTGCTGATTTTAGTGATTATTAAGGTGTTTAAAACCTATTGGACGGGGTGGATTTATCACAAACATGATAGGTTGTATTTATTCGCTTGATGAATAGTTTCTTACTATTGTGATCATCTCTCGTCTTGAAACGCACAAGCCTACAGGGGCTTCCACGTGTCGCCACACTAGCCGACCTGTCCTACATGGGAAACATCTAGGCCGTACATTCGGCGGCCTCATAATCTAGATGACGTTTCCCAAAAATTAAAGCTGATCAACTCATCAGGAATACAACACATGAAAAATAACGGTTGTCCTTGAAAAATTGCAGACCGTTCACGCTCGATCTACATGTCTGTCTCATATATCCAGTGGATTAACCTAATTTAAAACCTAGATAATCCGTACAGTGCGGCCCACCTGATGAATAGTTTGGATGTCCCACCCATGCACCAGGTCGGCACGTGTGTGAGCTTGTAGGGGTGGATGTGGACTTAGATAATCTCTTGCCTTGTAGTACGGTCTCCAATTATTTGATTCTATTTTCCTCAGGAGTAGGTAAGGTGGGCCCCGAATCCGACATGTTAGGTTTGAGCTGATGAATTAAGTGTTGTCTGATCTTAGAAATAATCAACGGCTTATATTCGAAAAAATGACAATGACCGGTCAGTCAACGTCCCACCGTGTTTTTTTTTTTCTTTTTGGCAGGTCCTCTACAACGTTTGTAGAATAAGCTTATTATAAAACCTCGTTTGTGGGGTCCACCCAGATGTACGGATTATATACAATCCGTCCATAGGCGGTTTGGGATGGGGACGCTCACCGTTAAAACTTTTCAGATTGTGTGTGGGGCCCATGTTTTTTACATGCCAATCAAATTCTGAGAATTTCAGGCCATTCCAAAGTAAGGTGGGCCACACCACGTGATTTTTAATGTTTGAGGCATGATTTTACACGTTGTGGCCAACATGAATCGTAGATCGGTCTGCCTCTGGGGTTCGCTAGAGAACATGAGAGGGCTCACGTGATGGACGGATTGGATGTGTCATGCACACAGTACACTGGGCCCACACACCTTTTTAAATGTACGGAATGGAAAGGGACTTTCTGTGGCACGCGTGCCAACTTGGGAAGAAATGAAGAAGGTTCACTCAGCCGGTGATCACACATACATTGAATACAGACCGTTGGTCGCCTTTTTCTAGCCATCCAATTCTCTCCTACACTTGTGATCTACGTGGGCAATAGCTTATGGAGGCGGATTGGGTACTGCTCCCCCGCCAGGACTTATCTAGAGACGGAGGCTCCTCTCAGGAGCTTTGTCGAGCCCATTGCTATGTATATGTTTTATCCACACCGTCCATCTCCGTTGACAGACAATTTTAGAGTAGGAGTCCAAACAGGACGAAGATGGATGGCTCAAGTAGACCACACTACAGGAAGCAATGGGGATTGAATCCAACCGTTGAAAACTTCTTAAAGACCCATCTTGATATTTATTTACTATATAATCCCTTCATAAGGTTACATAGACATGGATGAAAAGAAAACTTAAATATCACCTTAATCCAAAATTTCTATGGCCTGCAGTAATTTTTCAACAGTGGACTTTCAATCCCACTGCCCCTCAATGGTGTGGTCTACTTGAGCTTTCAATTTACTTACTTTTAAAATCCTGCCCAAAAATAATCCATCAAAATAGATGTGCGGAGTGGATTCAACATATGTATCACAGTAGGCCCCACAAAGCTCCGAATAAGATTGCTCGTCTCTAGCTAAGTGCTGGTAAGGATACTACCCAATCTGCGTCCATCGTTTTGTGATGGTGTGGCCCACCTTACAAATGGACCCTAATACTAACTACAAGCTCAAACAATTTGTAGAACCACCGGAGACGGGAAAGCAATGCATTGGACCATGATCACATGCGTTTGCCGATGGGACTCAGCCCAAGCACATGATCTGGGTGCGGATTGCATGGTGACCCAACACCAATAGGATTTGGTTGGGTAATGCACCGCAGTCACGGTCTGAGTGATGTAAGTTAAATTGCAATACAGCAGGATTTGGTTGGGCGGCAATCTATATAAAATGTTAGACATCAAAATAATATTTAAAACTTGAATGGGACCCTCTGCTTGGTTGAAAATTATGCTTGGCGCAATCTAGTTGGGCCACATCATCACACCACATTTTATGCATCAGTGCTGACAATGCCAATAATGACATGGACCAATCACAATGACGGAAAACAAGATTTTTTTGTTTATGGCAAGCAACTGATCTCATTTTTCAAGGGATCCTGAATCTTAAAAATTATCTCACATCTGACCATGGTGTCAGTACCCAATCCGCATCTCATTTTTCAATGGACTAGATTAGATGCCACCGGGCCTTGATTAAGATAACGCAACCCTTGTTGTGGAGCCCACCTTGATGTATGTATTCTATATCCATGTCATCCATTTAATTTTTTCATAACCTTTCAAGACATGAGCCCAAAATTGAAGTAGATCTAATTCGAAGTTAGACCATACTCCCATTAATGGCTTATAAAAGTTTTGGATCTAATTCTAGGTTAGACCATATGACCATTAATGGCTCATAAAAGTTTCTAGATCAAGTTGATATTTGTTTTATCCTCTTGTCCAAGTTTGTATCACTTTATCAACAACTGTGGCCGTAGTAGGTTTTTAATAGTAAGGTGTTCAATCACCACTGTTTCTTATAGTATGGCTCACCTAAGATTTGAATTAAAAAAATGATCTTGCAAAACAGATAGACTGCATGGATATATAATATATCAAGGTGGGCCACAGCCATCATGAGGGCTGCGCCTAATCCATTCTTATTTGTCAATGATCATGAATGGACGGTCCATAACCATGTGATTGACTGGTCCCACCTTGACGACAAGTCAAATAAATGAATTGGGGACTTCGATTGGGTGTTGAACAAAACACCACTTGGCTAGATCGTGGTAGGTTTTGGTGAGATTTGATCAGGTGACCTGCCGTTGCTAGAGATGGGCCGATTGAGTTTGAAAATCGATAGGTAGGTACATGCTGGCTAGGAATGAATCCAGGTCCCAACAAATGACAATCCCTAAGGCCATGCTTAGATGGCTCAAGTTCGCGGTAATGCAGAGTAAAACTCACATTATCACTCCTTGTAGCTGGTTGGATAAACCAAAGTGGCAAATCATAGTAATCTCTAGAGAATTATTAATCACTTGGTGGGCAGAGGTGCAATGATGTGGCATAGTTTCAAGGGGCCCTACCATAATGTATATGTTATATCAACACTGTCCATTCGTCTTGCAATATCATTTTATGAAAAGAGATTAAAAAAAATGACCCCTTAATAGTTGATGGTAACTGCTCACGCATATCAAATTCACACTTGAAAAAAACCCCTTAATAGTTATTGCAATTTAATCTCATGGTGCATCAGGACTGCCCATGGCATGATATGTTCACATGTGGCGTTGCGTAAAACGTGCAAATATGTGTTGTTGCTCAATCCCGACTAGGGTTGTAAATAGGCCGGGCTAGGGCCGGGCTGGACTGAGCTCTGTCCAAGCCTAAGTCCAAATTCAGCCGCTCGTGATGAGCCAAAAATAAAATAGTTCAGCCGATTCCAGCCCAGGACATTTACACAAAGCTCGACCCAAGTCTGTCCTATTGGGCCAAGCCGGGTTTATGGACTTTTAGGGTGTTAAGCCCAATACAGGCCAAGCCTGAAGACCCGTCAGGACTACCCGACCCATTAGCAACCCTAATCCCGACATGTTGCATGTGTAACATATGACTTGAATTTGGTCAAACATGTGCAACTAAGATAGTATTGAGTGTGCCAAAGTCACGCTCGATTTCAATCAATTAAACACTTGTGACCTTGGGCACCAACCTAGTTAGATTAGGATCAAACCTATGAAGGATGATTTGACTGCTTGGTAACTGATATTAAAGCAATCAGGTAATTTAGAAGGAAATGATTAGTCATTCCCTTCACCTAAGATTTTTTCTTTCAGCAGTGATGGTAATTAGGGTTTTTTCTTCACCTAAGATCTTTTCTTTCAGCGGTGATGGTAATTAGGGTTTTTTCTTCACCTAAGATATTTTCTTTCAACGGTGATGGTGTTTACATTTCTTTTTTAGTAGTGTGATGATGGATGAATAAATCTAAAATTAAGGGCTAATTGGTAATTTTATTAATAAAGAAAGTAAAAAGCATCAATTATCTCTCAAATTTTTTTACTATTTAGTAAGATTGTGTGAAACGGTTTTATTGTATGTATGCTACATTATGAGATATTATAGATGCAAAATTAAGTAGTTTTTTCATATACTGTAGATCATAGGTACTTCCACATTTGCTAGTCATACAGAGGAATGCTAACCTTCTTACGTGAGTACCTACGCGCACCTTTGTACATATGTCATGGGTATAGAATCTGATCAGTTCACATGATGTGTCACCCCCTTGAAACTCTTCAAGCTAAATTTTCAACCTGATTCAAAACTCTAGTAGACAATATAAAAAAGAAATGTAAATCAAGGGAGAAAATTATTTCCTTTTTTTATAGCCTATCAGAGTTTTGTATCAGGCTGAAAGTTGGTCTTATTAGGTTTCAAGGAGTGCCGCATTATGTGAACCGTTCAGATTCCGTGCCCATAACACGTGTGCAAATGTGCGTGTAAGTGCTAATATAAGAAGGTGCGCATGTAAGCATTTCTCTAGTTATATATTCTAGAAAAAATTACCACCTTAGACTACCTTTTATACTTTTTTTTTTTTTTTTTTTTTTTTTAATGAAAGATCAAAAACTTATATTACGAAACTAAAATTTTAAGATACGATAAGAGAGTTTTGGACAAAAATACCCCTAATTTTTAAGGTAAATTAGCTTTAAAAAGTAGTATTTTTATTTTTATTGGTTCAGCCATACAGTTAGAAGTCTAAATTGGTAAGATAAGTTTTATTTAGGTGAAATAAAAAAAAAAGTGGATGGTAGGTCACGTTTACACTAAAAAACTTATCCTATGTTCCAATCAGTATCTCAGCTCTCAATATTCATCCACTAAACAGGCGTGAAAAATAGATCACTGCAGGGAAATGCATGCATCACGGGGTTTTGGAAGACGGATCACGTATGCATTGTGAATGTGGAATCTGAACCGTACATCTGCTGCTCCTCATTTTCACGGTACATCCCAAGATTTCTCACATCACAGGCAGTAACGTACAATCACACAGACAAATTATACTATTCTTGTGGTGGGCCCACCTGAGTTTTGGAATGGCCGAATTTTTGGCGACATCCTGGCTTATCTCACCTGATGAATGGGTACATAAACACCACAGCGGACCCCACATTTCGTCTGGAAGTTCGTAAGTGGACTTTACCGTCCACAATGCTGGTATTATCTCCTTTGGTGTGGTCCACCTGATACATGAATCTAACTGGATTTTGAAACCTAGGCCTAACAGTGTGGGAGGCATCTAATGGACGTGATCGATGGATCTCACATATTCGGGTGGCCCCACACGGCTCTTAATGTCTGGTAATTACCATATTCCACGTGTCGCCTTCATACTTCACGGATCACGGCGATGGACTGCGATGCAGTGCAATCATGTCCACAAACATGAGACGTGGCTACCATAGGTGACACGTGGAACCTTTGTCACCACTCCACTACTTAATTCTTGTAGGATGACTGTATGAGTGGTTTTCAAAAAAAAAAAAAACTATAGAGCGAGACACGTATAACATACGTACACAGCAATACATCAATAACCGTAGATATGCTAACTTCTAATGTTTGTACAAAATCAGAACCGTCCAAAGGAGGGTCCTACTGTGAATGTTACTCCCTACGAAAAATCAGGGCTTTTCAATAATCAGGTGACCGACACGAGTGCTTTGGATCTGACCGTTGTGGCTTGCCGGATGAATTGAGGGGCCTTATCTGATCATGTGGAGAGAACCCTGGGAAGGGGACTCGCACGTGTATGAGAAATAGACCGTCCATCAGGTAGCTGCCCATAAATCAGTCCGACTAACCGACAGAAAAATGGAGGATTTAAAATGTGTGACCAACGGTTTGTGTTCAACGGACATGGATGGCCCACCTAATGAAAACCCAAACTAGTAAAGTCAAAGAGAGCCAAAAGTCCAAAACATCTCCTTCGTAGTTATCCATCACGTGATTTCGTGTAATCCAAAAGAGATGATCCTAGACGTTGACGTGATCATGGAAGCAAGATGGAGGCTTGTGACGGGTCCACGTGGCAGCCTTTATTTTTCATTGGTAAGTAAAGCAAAGTAAAGATCAGGTTAGTGACGTGCACCTTGTTTTATAGGTACCCGAATTTCCAACATGGGCCCGCCCAATAAAATCTGTCGGGCCCACAGGAGACATCCACTCCGTTAAAGCCAGCTCATCTTTTGATGTGATCTCGAAATCAGGCAGATTCAAAATTCAAGTGGGCCACACCATAGAAAAGAGTGGAATAGAGACACCCACCATAGAAACTTTCTTAGGGCCCACCAAAGTTTTGGATCAGGCTGATATTTGTGTTTTCCCTTCATCCTGGTGTGAATCACCTTATGAACGGTTCTGATGGTGTATAAACATCACAGTGGGCCCCAGTAGCCTTCAATGGTGGCCATCTCTGTTTCCACTATTTCCTATTGTGTGGCCCACTTGATTTTTAGATCTGCATGGTTTCTGAGTTCACACGATCTAACGATCTGACACAACTGATGCACCGAGTGGATTACACACAGACATCACGGTGGACCCCACAGAGCTTTTTGTTGTACGAGCTCCCTACAACAAGTGCTGTAGGAAATTTGCTATCCGTTATAACCTGGACCCGATAAGGGATGGGCCGGGTCAACCCACAATGCCTTAAGCCCAGCATGTAGTCCTGGTAAAGGGCCGGGCTCGAGCCTGATTTTGAAATGTTCGAGTCAGATCTATTCATTTGGTAGGCCCAGGCCCAGCCTATTTTCAGCCTTGCCTGCACGCTCTCCCTCTGGAATGGGCCGTGTCTTACTTATTGGGCCTTTACCTTAAATGGGCCTGACCTGCATTTCATGTCCTTGTATCCGCTTTTCATAATTAAAGGGCTAACTCATGATTAAAGGACTCGGACCCACTAAAAAATGTTATCATTACATATTTCTCAGTGAAACAAACAGTACCTTACCGTTACGAAAATGGGAGTGATTTATCCTCCTCACACGTGGCATTGATTTACAGCTATCAAACCATCTACATCTTGCGTCCCGTTCACGAAAGTATCGTATATATCTCTCTCTCTCTTTCTTACTTGTGTTCAATTTTTTTATTTTTATTTTTTTTTTTAATTTTTTTTTTAAATTTTTTATGTGTTAGAACAGCAATAGTCCATCATGTTGGGCTTAACCTTTAATATGGATCATGCATCATATGAGCCTACTTTTAATGTCAACCCTCCTTCATATGGTCTTACATTCAATGCATTCATCATGTGGGGCCAAACTTTGATCCAGACCATCCATTATATGAGGCTTACCTTTGCTGTGGTTGTACATTATATGAGTCCACCTTTGATGTGGATCATTCATAATGTAGGGTCCTACCTTCATTATAAATCATTTATCACGTGGGCTCACTTATAAGAGACCGTTTAACACAAAAAAAAAAAAAAAAAAAAAAAAAAAAAAAAAAAAAACAAAACGAGAGAGAGACATCAAGATAAAAATTATTTAAAAAGTTTAAGGATAAGTTTAACCAAAAAAGAACCAAAAACATCCACCTATGCTTCTTTTTTTTTAAAGTTATCATTCTCCAACTTACAAAATTGGATCTTATTGGCTGCATTCTAAACAAATAAACTCCATAGTTAAACTTTTAATAAATGGCCTAAAAGCTTATTTTTGTAAAAATAAATCAATACACTTTTTTGTAGAGATGTCAAACGCCCTCATTAATTTTAGGCATGCTCAATTATTAGGCCGGGTGAAAGTACCCTGTCCATATTGGAACATGATTATAATATAAGTATTATTGCAGCAAGAAGTTCTCAAGAGCACTATAAGTTACAGTGTTTCCTAGTTCAATTGGACAGTTCATTCGAGTCCATCAAATGAACTGTCCGGTCAATGGTTCGAGTATCCATAGGTGGTGAAATCCCACCATGGCGTGAGTGTGTGGGGGTGTGTGTGCGTGTGTAAATAAATAAATAAATAAAAGCTGTCCATTAAATCTAAATCACATTTTATAGGCTATCACTTCAAATTCTCAATGATCCGGTGATCCAATCCATCTTTGATTCAGCTTTATCTCTCACAGGCATCCATTTTCAAAGCCTTTAAAATTGCCTAACAAGAGTGATTTTTTAGAATCATAAGCAATCCGTGGCATGCCTTAACAAATAGATAGATCAAACTCTTGATTGACCTACCGTCGTGTAAACTATCTCAACCGTCCATGTTAAAGACCATTGATCAAATGGTTCATATTTCTGAGATCGGTGCATGCGTACATGGTAGCCTATGAAATATGAGTTGAACCTAATGAACAGTCTAGATCATTGGATTGGATTCTCTAAGTGGCCCAACGCAACCACGAGCACTGTAACTGACGGTATTCATAGAGCACTGGAGCAACTCCAATAATTTATTAAGGAGGTCTTTGGTCCATCCGGTTGGACCACAACTTATAGTCCGCCCAGCTGATAACTTCTAGATCATTAGGTTCAAATGAATCCTATCCATTTAATAGGTTGGCCCCACCATGTGGTTCTTCTATCGTTGAAGTCAGAGCCATGCAATCATCAGATCTACCACACCATAGAAAGCAATATCTAGTCATTGATAGAAAACAAAATACAAATTTGGTCCATTCTATGACCAGATGTGGCTGATTTTTGGATAAGGTTAGCATCATGATGAGGCCAGCCTATTAGACGGATTGAATGTTGCACACAAATAAAAAGTTGAAAATTATTTTTCGGGTGGACCATAACTTATGGTCCAGTAGGTTGAACTTTGACCTTCTCATCTATATAGTTAATACATTGTATACACCCAAGTAATAACAATGATTATCACCTTTTCAATGCACAAATCCACAAGAGTGGCACGTGTAAATCATTGGAGGGTAAGCTTATTTTCTAGGTTTTTCATGTGTGGTCCATATGGTACGTAGTGCGTGTGCCATCCAACACATCATGATCAATTGGTGTGTATGGTGTGCATGCCATCTAACTCATCTAATAAGGTCGTGGGCCCATCATGTGTGGTCCACCAAGAGTTCTTTTACTATCGAATTTAATATTTTTGGTTAGTGGTATTTTTTTCTTCTCTCTGTTTTTTTTTTTTTTTTTTAATTGAAATTTTAAGTTGGAAATAAATACCCAATTCCCTAATTAGTGCCCAATTCAGGCCTAACATCAATTTAGGTATGCGTGAAGTACCCATTGGTAGGCAGAAAAGAAAGAGCTGCATGTGAAAATCTCAATCTTCTAAAATTTCTTGATGCCATCGAACCATCATTCGAACTCGTCAAAGGGGAGTTCGATCGATCAAAGGCATCGCTGGATCGATCGAACCACCATCTTCTACTCATTTTTTAATCATTAGAGTTTGGTTCTTTATATACGACATTCAGACCTTAGGTATTTTCAGAGGTTTTTGGTATAAATAGTGGCAAAATATTTTCCTACTCATACCACACATCATATACCTTCATACTAAGATTTTCATGTCAATCTTTTTGTGATTATTCACTCTAATAAGTATTTCATGTTCTTATTTGAAAATATGGATGAATTCTCACATCTCTAGAAATTAGACACTATGTTTATAGTCAGATACCTGTCTAAACTTTCTAAAAGACCATTTTAGGTGAATCCGCTAGAATTTCAATATTCCCACAAGTTGTAATAGATTTACCCAACTACTATTGCCTTATTCACCTTATTGGCACTTCATATGCAAGACAAATGATTGTAGAAGTTAAAACACTGGCAATCATCAACATCAACGTTTGGGAGGAACAATTGATGGGCTAATTCAAGCACGAGAGAGCTTTGATGAAACAACTTAAGCACGACGTATTAAATGGACTCAATTCAACGAGTAAATGTCATTTAGTGAGTCCATACTCTTTTTTATTGTGTATGATTAATGGTAAGATTTTGTGACCCAAATTTGATAGGTTCTTATATAGGACATAGGCTTTGTGTATGGTCGGAGTCACCGAACACGGGTGTGTACGTGTTAGTCTTTATGGGAGACTTCGGCGAGAGTAAACGTAGGTCATTGGACTAAGACCAAGGTTATTAGTTAACTAATAGAAAACCAACTAAAGTTTCTTACGGGAGTCTCTGACAAGAGTGTACGCTTAGTTTTTATGTAGGGATGTAAAAGCTAGATGTGAAACTAATTTAAAACCTTCGATAATAAAATCCAATACACTCATGGTTTGAGTGTGTCCACCAGAAGTAGAGTAGGGAAATTAAACTACTATACATGATTGTGTTTGAGATTATTATTTGAACATTTTTCTAATTATACTTATGTGTTTAAATGAATTATATGCATACATGGTTAAATAAATATTAAGATTTGATACTTAACACGTTCCGAACACACATGTACACTATTATGTTTATATATTAGCTACTTGAATTGGAATATTATTTGTAGTCTATGTAATTAGACCATTTATTAACTTGGAAGTTTTTGAGTTAATTGTCTTACTTAATTTAAATTAACACATTAATTTAAGTAAATAATTATGTGTGCTTAATGGACATAAATTGTATTTGGTTTTAATCACCCCCTTTAGAACAACCTTCATTTTATAATTCCGCTAATCTTCAACATATAACAGTAATATCCTACATCACATGCTATTTTAAAAAACTATGGCTCATAAATCAATAGACAAAAATACACAAAAAGTAAGAAAAGTAAATTGTAATCATACGTCTCTTTATTATAAAACTATTATTATTATCGTGATTTTATAGCGAAACAAATAATGTAGTAAAATCATCATTGCAACTAAAAACAAGTGATGTCACCACACAATTACAAAAGTAAACAATCATTAACCATCTACAAACATCTAGGGCCTCTTTGGATACCACCAAATAAGTTAACCTTTTTTCCTTTTTTTTTTTTAACTTACAAAAGTGGAAAAGTAAGTTATTTAACATAAGTAAATCTAACTTAAGATCAATTATAAGTAACATTTTTACTTAAATTTACTTAATCACTTAATAAGTAGAAATCCAGATAAGTTACTTCAGGCATTAAGTAGCTGAATTATGATCCAAACACCTCTTACTATTATAATTAAAAACTAAATAGGCTCTTACCTTATTCTTTTGTAAATGTATTTAACTCTATTTTTAGTAGTTGTAATTCTTGTTTAAATATATATTTAAAAATGATAATAATGTCTCATTTAATTACTTAAAATTGAAAAACCAAACAAACCCTCATCTTCTTCTCTCTTACCTTTTTTCTTTTATATATATATATATATATATATATATATATATATATATATATATATATATATATATATATATATATATTCTCTTAACCTTTTTATCTTGTCTTTTTTTTTTTTTTCCTTCATAGGTGCAAATACGTTATCATGATGGCTGAGATGATGGAACTATTCACATCCTCACATACACGACACATGATTTAAATGGAAGCATTAAATAATGAATGAATAATATTCTGGCAATGAAGAGCACGTGAAATATTCTTTTAGTAAAAACAAAGAACACGCTGAAATTTTAAGGCCACCAGGTTCCACGTGATGGATTCCCAAGGCATTGTAACTTCTTTTATATTTTTTTTAGTGGAAATGATCAGCTACATGAAAGGTACCGGAACCTGTGATACCGTACCACCATGAAGGTTATATGTCATGAAAATCAGGTGCGTCTGCTCATCAGGTGGACCACACTGTTGGAATCAATGGATTACCGACGGTCTGACCCACCATATAGGTGTTACTCACCCAGTTTATGGATCATCCTGATTTTCGTGATTGGTGATCTTTATGGTGGGGCATATCATTTTAACGGTACTGATTTCCTAAAGAAGCGGTAGGTTAGATGCACAAAGCATTAAATGTAAAAGTCATATGTGGTGTGGTCCATTTTAGTGTTGGATGTGCCTCATTTTTGTGCGATACATTAAAATGATCTTAAAAAGGAATGGACGGCTTGGATATACATATACATCATGGTGGGCCCGCCCACAGAACTGCCCGTTCAGGGCTAGAGACGGGCAGGTAGGACGCAATTAGCTTATGGCTTAAAGTCGGTTGGGTTGGGTTGGTGCTCAATCCTAGCCTAACCCCAGGTTTCTATACCTTAACCCTAACCCAACTCAACCCAACCCAACCGTAGGTTGGGAATTCTCAACCCAAGCCCAACCTAAGCGGGTTCGATTGGATTGGTTGGATGGATATATGCTAATATTTTTTGTTATTGTATTAATCTATTATATTTCAATACGTGTCTTTTATTTTTGTACTTATGATTTTATTAATTATATACATAATTATTAATCATAAATTTTTTTATTTTTTCTAAACAAACAAGCTAAAATATAAGATAATTACTCCTTTAAAAGTCGTCTTGTGGATAGACATGAGCATTCCTGACTCGATCTGGCGGATCTGACCCGATCAGACCAGTTCCTAACAGAACCGACGGCTCAGATTGGGCCTGATCGAGTCTGGAAATCCAGATCCGGTTTTTTTCGGGTCAGGTCTGGATAGAGGTCTATCGAACAGATCTGGACCGAAAACCTGATCCGATTGGAACCGAACTGATCTGACCCGACCCGACCCGAGCGGACGTGTATTATCACATTCGATAAGAGGGAGAAAGCTTTCATTTTCAATAATAGAAAGAGCTTTAACAAGAGAGGGAGCTTTCGTGAAAGAGAGACGAAGCTCTCTAGAGGGAGAGAGTGCTTTCATAGGAGAGAGACTCGTATTCAGACGGAACATATTGACTACTCCCCTTGCCACCGGCTCCGTCGCTAGTGGTGAGTGCTCTGTGGGCCCCACCATAATATATATGTGTTTCATCCATTCCGTTCATCCATTTTTTAAGATCATTTTAGGTCTTGATCCCAAAAATGAGATATATATAAATCTCAAGTCGATCACACCACAAGAAAACAATAGTGATTGGATATCCATCATTAAAATCCACCTAAGGCCCACTGTACTGTTTATTTGACATCCAATCTTTTGATTAGGTCATGCAGGCCAGATGAAGGGAATAAACAAAGATCAACTTGATTCAAAATTTTTATGGCCCCAAAAGGTTTTTAATGGTTGACGCTCATTGAACATTGTTTCCTTTAATGTGGTCCACTTGATATTGGGATATATCTGATTTTTAGTTTCTTATGATAAAATGATATGGACAAATAGATGGATGGAATGGATGAAACACATACATCATGGTGGGGTCTACAGAGCACCGAGTTGCTGTAAAGCTATAGGTATGTGTACGGTGTAGCTATAGTTGTAGCTGTCAGGATTTCAGCGTGAAAGACGGGTAGTGACTCTCCTCGAGCTCCGAGTTGTACAAACGGTTCAAAGGAGATCAACGTTATATGGGCCCCACAGTGATGTTTTTATTATATCTATACCGTTCATATATTTTCATAGATCATTATAGTGCATTATCAAAAAAATGAATAATATCCAGGATCATCTGGACCACACCGAAAATAGCAGTAGAGATAATGATTTTCACTGTTAAACAATTCATGCAGTCCACTTGATAGTTAGATCTTTCTTATTTTTTGTCTCAAGCCTTAAGACGAGCTTGCCAAATAAATGGACGGTTTGGATATAACACATACCCTATGATCAGACCCATGGAACTTGCTAACCTCGATACAGCAAAGGGCACCTAAGTATGCACTTTCGTGCTGTGCAAGTAAGCTCACGCCTCAAGCTATGAGTTGTACGAACAGTTCAAAGGATATCAAAGTTATAAGGGCCCCACAGTGATGTATTTATTATATCTACACCGTTCATATATTTTTAGAGATCATTTTAGAGCATTTGAAGAAAAAAATAATCACATCTAAAGCTTAAATGGACCACACCGACAATAGCAGCGAGGATATCCGAACCTTGCCCAATTCGATCCGATCGGTTTTTCTGACCGAGTTGGACCTGGATCGGATCAGGCCATATACACTTCGAATTGGTTCGAGTCAGGTGACTGAGACTTGGTCCCGGATCAGATCGAGTTCGACTCAGGCCGTTGAGATTTAGGATCGGATCAGGTTGGACCCAATCCGGTCCGACTCAGTCCGATGCCCAGCTCTACTTGTGGAGCATGCAATCTATTTGGGAGAGAGAAACCCGGTATATCTCGTTAGCTTGAGTCATCGGCAATGACATGGACCAATGAGACTTGATGACATGAAATTTCTTGTGCTTTCAACAAGCAGATGATCCACACCCAATTATAATTTACAAGTAACTTATATATCCATCGGGTTTAAGTTCAGGCAACCCCATACCTTAACTTGAACCCGATCTAAGTTTTATCAGGTTGGTGTTTGTATAACCCAAGTTTGAGACCAAACCCGATACATCCTACCCGAGCCCAACCCAACGTCGGGTTGATCACAGGTAAGTCGGGTTGAACCCACTCGACTTCAGCCCTAATTGTAGGGTCCTTAACATGCCTTATGGTAGTGGTAGACTCGCGGGAGTTTCTACATGGGTTCAGGTATCCATTGTCCTTAAAATCTAAGTACTGGGTGGACCACACTTTAGGAAACAACAAAGATTGAATGCTCACCGTTAAAAACTTCTTGAGGGCTCCAAAACTTTTGGATCAAGCTGAGTAGGCCGTGGCGAATTTTTAGTGGTAGGCATTCAATCACCACTTTTTCATGTTGTGTGGTCCACTTAAGATCTGAATGTGCTTTAATATTTTTGAACTCATACCCTAAAATAACTTAGTAAAATAGATGGATGGTACGGATAAGTATAAGGTAGTAAAATGGATGGATAGTGTGGATAAAACATATAGATGATGGTGGAACCCACGTAGCTTTTCAGAAGCACAAAGTAAGGTACTGTGTAATACACCACACAATGCAAGTCCCTGAATTTGTGCCAAGATAAGGTAAACGGTGGGCGCACCAAATTAACGGCCTTGATCTCACAAGCACGGTGGGCGCACAAATTAACGGCCTTGATCTCACAAGCACTTGTCAAATTCAATGGTAGACAGGAATTCAGTCAAAGTATGGATGGCGTAGATAAAAACACATAATCCTGATAGGGTCCACATAGTCTTGCTAGGCGGCTGTTGGGGTAAGCAGGGACGCGGATTAGATACTGACAGGTTGAGTAGCGAGACTCGCCTCTACTGAAGTGACGTCACCAAGTTTTGTGGACCCCGCTATGATGTATATGTTGTATCCACAGCGTCCATTCATTTGGAGATATTATTTTAAGACATGACACAGAGAACGATACAGATCCAAAGCTTTAGTGGACCCCACCAAAGAAAACAGCGGGAAGATTGATGCCCACCGTTGAAACCTTCCTAAGGCCCACCATGATGTGTTTTAACCTGTTCAAAAGTTAACAAAGACATTAGAGAAGGGAAAACACAAATATCAGCTTGATCAAAAACTTTTGTGGCCTTTAGAACTTTTTAACGGTGGTGTCACTCTCCCCACTGTTTTCTGTGGTGGGGTCCACTTGACATTTGGATGTGAGTTATTCTTTGGATATTACCTTAAAATGATCTCTCCATATGGATGGACGGTGTGGATATAAAATATACATCATAGTGGGGCCCACAAAACTTGGTGACGTCACTTCATAGCAGTTTCGCTACTCAACCTGTCAGTAGCCAATCCGCGCCCGGTAAGCAGCCAAACCGCGTTCCTTGCCGCGGCGGAGTCGATGGCAATCCGCGTTCTCATATTTCCTAAACACGCTACACGCACGATGAGAGCGACGCGGATTGGCCAGTAGCTTCCGGAAGGTGTTCTGTGGCTCACGATGATTATATGTATTGTCCACACATCTGTACATTTTTTCTGATCATTGTAGGGTAAGAGACAAAAAATAGTCAGATCAAAACTTCAAGTGTACTAAGTCGTAAGAAAATAGTGGTGATTGATGGCCCACCATTAACAACTTACTATGGCCCTGTTTGGGCGCTTGCAATATGGTGGAATAGAAATGATGGAATTAAAGCCGCCACTGCATTTATGAGTTGTAATGGATGGTCGGCTGCATTGCGTGCACACGTTTATCCCATGTGCAGCACGTGACCTGTTTGGGTTTCATGGAATTGCAATCATCCCATGGGTTATCCCATTTGGGTTTGTTAGGATTACCGATTGGATTGAAGTGGATTTCACATAGTGCCGTCACATCATCCATCTTCACCCAATGTGGAGATCCGAGCCGTTGATTGCATGGTATCCTCATTGGGATGAATGGTCTATTCATAGAAATTGTGATTCCGTTTATAACTGTGGCCCACTTGATGATCATTGCGCATAGACATGACTGCATGATGAGCGGCTTAGATCTCTCACACATGTCCCGTTTGTTCCGGGCGACCATGGAGCAATCAACATTTCAAGTAAAGCCGCTGGCCCACTTTAAATACACAAGAGGAATATGTCCTGTGACTGCATACGTGTACCACGTTGCCACGTGTGTCATTCCCCACCCATATCTTCATTGTAGCAAAGAGAAGCGTACATTAGCTCTCCGCTTCCAAGGATTCACGTTGCTAACAATCCCCTGAGATGGTCTAAGTGACTGGATGATCACTTGTAGACAGTTTCCCTTTTGATAGAGCGAAAAAAGACCCTGACTGGATGATCACTGATCGATGGCCATCCATGGACAGTCTAATCATATGGCTAAGATCATCTAATCAGTGTCCTTTTCAGTACTCTGTCAACTTCAAGTTGGTACATTTTCTTGAATGGCAGCAACTGGTGCTCACACAGCATTGCAAATCGCCTCGCTTTTTGTCCACCCACCCGGCACACGTTAGCACAGACCATCTTGGAAAAAAGGGTTTGAAAAACGCACCTCATCTGCAATGTGGGAGGCCGCGAGCGTGCCTAGTCCCTATGATGGCCCAGGCGACTCACTCGGTGTGCGGGTGGGCTCGAAAGCCCAGGGGCCAGCGCCGGAGAAAGCTTCGTCTTCTTCTTGCTCGAGGGATTCTATCTCGCGATAAGGCATATCTCGGTGGGATTGAGATTGACTCCACTGCACGCGCCAGTCCCTCTTATGACGTGGAGAGACGTCCGCCATCCAAACAGCTCCGGAGCTGTCACATCAGGGATTAGCGAATCCCATCCCTCCTAATACCGATTAAGCCACCGTATTTCACGCGCCCAAACAGGGCCTAAGGCTCATTATAATGTTTATTTTTCCATCCAACGTGTGCGGATAGTCTTGTATGAAAGGAAAACACAAATATCAGCTTTATCCAAAACTTTTGTGGCATCAAGAAGTTTTTAATAGTAAGTGTTCAATTCTCACTATTTTATGTGGTGTGGTCCACTTTAAGTTTGGATCTACTTTAGGTCTTGTTTGGCCGGCCAGATTGAACGGGATTAGGAAGGATGGGATCAATTTTAAGGTAATGATGGTGATGTCAGTGGATTGGTTTAAGATACATGGGTTTGCTATATCCCGGACAAGATCACAAAGTCTGTTGGCATGTTTAGCATATCCCAGGATTTTACCATTCTATCCCTTTCAATCGGTCCGTCCAACACATTCTAGGCCCGATTGAATGGGATTAGGAGGGATGGGATCGATTTTAAGTTAATGATAGTGCTGTCAGTGGATTGGTTTAAGATCCATGGGTTTGCTATATCCTGGACCAGATCACCGAGTTTGTTTGGCATGTTTGGCATATCTTGGGATTTTACCATTCTATCCCTTTCAATCCGCCTGTCCAAACACACCCTTATTTTTTATTCTTGCTCTAAAATTATATATATATATAATGTGTCGCTATCCCCTTGGATTTCAAACCCCCTCTTTGAGGGGATTTGAAACTCCTGAATTTGAAACCCTGAGTTACTTTGTGCCCCCAAATCCACAAAACAACGTGGGGATTTGCAATCCCCTCAAATCCCTCCAATCCCCTCAAATCCATGGCGCTAACTCCCCTCAAATCCATGGCGCTAACGACCCTTTTTACTGTTGAAAACTTCCCAGGGGCCAAGGAAATTTTAGATGGAGCTGATATTTGGGTTTCTATGTAACTCTACGAATAAGTTAGATGACAAATAAACACGGTAGGCCCGGAAAAGTTTCCGTAGTATGGTCCACTTGAGCCTCGGATCTATCTCATTTATGGGCTTATCTCGTAAAATGATTTAAAAAAAGATGGACGGTGTGGATAACACCCATACGTGACGATGGGCGCCAGCTGGAGACGGCAGGGGTAGGACGCAGTCCGCGTCCGGGAAACATTGCCTACCATGATCCGCAATTTCTAGGAGGAATGATCCCAGCCGATCAAATATCTATTAATCGGATGTTTTATAGTGAAATAAAATCCGGTAAAAAAATCATGATCCGCTTAAAGTGGGTTCCACAACCTAGACGGATGGATTGCGATAGATCTTTTCCACGTGTACAGAAACAAGGTGAATGCTTATAGACAATGATACACTGCCAGAGTATCAAATGGTCAAGTCGTAAATAAAAGGACAGTACAAACATGACAGGTGAGAGCGTCATGGCTTTTCGTCAGAAATGATACAATCCATAAATGCCCCTAAAATCTCCGAAAATCACAAAAAACCCTTCTTCTAGAAACACCGCCCTACTTCGCGTGTTCTAAGAAGGTAAATTACCATAACACCCTTACACTCAACAGTAACCGACGGACCGGATACGATTTTAATTGGTTCCGTTCAAAATTTTCGAAAGCCCCACCGTAGATCTATGTCTTATCCATGCCGTCCATACGTTTGTACAGATCATTGTACGACATAAGACCAAAATCGAAACATATATAAAGCCTACACTGACCACAACACAGGAAACAGTGGGGATAGTGATATCCACCGTTGAAACCTTCCCAGGCCCTCAATAATGTATTTATCATCCTTCGTGAGGTCACGTAAACATGTATGAAGGAAAAACACAAACATCAGCTAGTTCGAAAACTTCCAGGAGTCTTAAGACCCTGGGGTGTTATTTTGGTATCCGAATATTCATGACCCGGGTCCTACATTGGGAACCGACCCGAATGGGACCAAACCCGGGAAGACCTGAACCGGGTCAACCCGGATCTTCCCTAGTCAACTACTCGGAAAAATACGCTCTCGAGCGGCTACGCGGTTAAGGGCATTCCAGTCAATGTGTTCAAAAGTGGATGGCACTGCCGTAATTAAATAATCGGAGTAAGGGTACTTTCTAGATTTCCTCTTGTTCACGAAAGAGCTCGTTTTTCGTCTGTCGCGGTATACAAATCAGCGTACGTGTTGCCACAAATGGGGGCCACAAGATGAGGTTTTTGAAGATCATAACCGTCAAAATTATTGGATCTATGTCATTTGTACTATTATAATAGATTAAGATGAAAATAATGGTATATACAATGAAAATGGAATTTCAAATAACTCTCATTTATCTATAAAAAGAAACGGTCAGGATTATAACCTGTCATCATGGAATAATAGCTTACCTGCAGAAGTGTCCAGTACATAGACGGTCTACAGAATCGGAAACTTTCAGCATGTGGGCTCTAGCGGGTGGCGATAAAAGGGGATTGTCAATCGCGTTGGAGGGATAGTGTCCACGCAACAACCTTCTCGTTTCTTCAGAAGTCACAAACTATATACGTGTCACAAGCTACGCCGCATCGCGTGTAGGAGAAAAGGTATATGATCAGAAGATGCTACGAAGGGACACGTGTCGGTCAATGGATAAATATCACCCGTTGCTTCCGGTTACACGGCACCTGTTTTCAACCCAAGGCCTATAAAGACTCCTTCCCTCTCCCATTTTCCACGTTTTCTTACTCTCGCGAGACGAAATCGCTCGAAAGATCTTAAAAAGCCCTATTCAAACACCGAATTTCTATCTCCTGCATCGAAAAGCTTCGAATCTCCGATATTTTTTTGCAGAGAAAAGCTTCAAATTCCCGCCATTACTGCACAGAAAAGCTTCCAATTCCGTTTTCTGGTGCTGATTTTTCCTGTACCTGAGAAAAACACGTTCAGAAACCTTAATTTCTATTTTCTGCGACAAAAATCTTCGAATTTTCGCCATTACTGACAGAAAATCTTCGAATCTTGCCTTCTTCCTGTGATGACCGTTGATTCGAGGCGTAAGAGATGGTAGTCGGAGCAGAGGTTTGTCATCAGAGCATCCCGATCTTGGATGTTCCGTACAGATGCAGCATCGCGAAGGCGAACGATTTTCAGAAGATCGAGGAGATTGTCGGCGTCGAGACGCCTCGGTCGCCTGTTTTTCGTCAGATTCTAGCTTCAGATGCAGTTTCAGTCGAGATCTCGGGGTCTCATATGGTGAGAATCTGTTCCTTTTAGTAGTTTCGGGAGATTTTGAGGTAGCGTTGCGGATCAGGTCTTACGATTTCTTGAATTTTTTTAACGAGAAATGGATGAAATGAATTTCTTTTCAGCAGAACTGCAGTGGATTGTGCTTTCTTTGTAGAAAATTAATGACGGGAGATTTTCTAGTATTTGCCATGGGGTGTTCAGGTCTTTGGGTTTTTTGTTTTCATGGGAGATTGTTGAGATTTAGGAAGGAACTGCATTTTCTGCTGCTGCTTTTTTTTTTTTTTTTTTTTTTTTTCCGGTTTTACCCCCTCTTTTAAAGAGATTGAAGGTAGGCGATGAAATAGCTATCGATCCTTAGGTTCTTGATTTTATTTGTTTACTGTACGGGCCCCACTAGTGGCAACGTGGCAATCTGTAGGACATCAAAGCCGTGTATCAGGTGGGACCTTTGTTCAACGACACGGATTAAAGGACGAGCGATGGAAACGTGCAAGCTTTCTTATGCCCGCTTTTGCTCATTATTATTATTATTATTTTCATATTACATGTAGTTGGAGATCTTGATTCTTCAGTTTCCGGCTAGATAATTCGTTCGGTGCGTCCATCATGTAGTTTATCAATTGTTACTGGTCTAGACACGTGCATATGAAGGGGTTGCGACGTGTGGGTCAATGGGCCGGGCTGGCCCGTCCAGCTGGGCCCATTTGGAGTAGCAGGCCCAGGCCTAGCTCGGGCTTAGAAATTCAGACCTGTTTCTCAACGGGCCGGATTTTGGACCGTGCACAAACAGCCCGACCGGGCCCAATTTTGGTATACATGCAATAGGCAAAATATTCATTTACTCGTCTCTCTCTAGACACTCCATCCGGAACAACCCTTGGGCTCTTGCACAAACATTTTGGTTTGGTCACGGGCCTGGGCCCACTTGGGCTGATGTTGAACAACATGGGCCGGGCTTGGATAGAACTTGGCCCGACCCATTGACACCTGGGCTAGCAAACCTCTACTGTCTTTGTACGGATGCCTTATGTCTGAAGTAACTGAAGTTGACCTCTTTTTTTTCTTTTTTGTTTTTTACCTTGTACTTTTTCTGGAAGGGAATTGGCGGTAGGTGATGGATAAGGGTTCATGATGTTTGTTTCTTTCGAATTTTTTAATGTAGAGATGAGAAAATTGGGTGTGCTTATGGGGAAGGGAATGGGTTTTGGTAAACTAAAATGTTCTGTATATTTGCTTTCCTTTTGACCAAAGAGGGTTATGGGTACTCTGGCAGCATATATGGCGCTTGTTAAGCAGGCACTCACAAATTGTAAACATGGCATATATTAACTTGTATTAGACCAACTAAATTCTATCAGCTAATGGCACTAACTCAAGTCTCAAAATCATATTGGTTAAACAGCTATAACCTCTGATTCCTGGATAGCCGTTTGTTGAAATAGAACCACTGGATATTTTGAGTTTTAATTGTCCCTAAATAGGAGTGAAAATGAGGAATTAGTTAAGATTGTTGACCAAGAAGTTTCCCAAAATGACCATTTTCGATACCTTGGGTCAATAATTCATGAGAGGGGAGATTGAGAAAGATATTGCCCATGGAATCCAAGATAGCTGGTAAAAATGGAGACTTGTAACGGCCACCACTATTACCATTACAATATGGGCCATACTTTTCTGAAAAACCCATTTTTCTGTAACACAACCATCGGCCCTGTAATGCATAACAGTTTCCACCTTTACCACTACATGATGGTTGTTACAGCTGTTGCATAACCATTTTGGAATGCCTTGGCTTTTAGAGTTTTGTGTGTTCGTTGTGTACCACTCAAACTGAAAGGAAATTTGACAGGATAGCTGTAAGTCCAGACATGCTTCACGAGAATAGAATGTTGAGTAGTTAAGGAACATGTTCATAGGATGAGTTTAGCTGAAATGAGACCGTTGAGATGGATGACGAGCAAAATGAGGAAAGATAGAAATACTTGCATTCAAGGGAACTTAGGAGTAGCACCACTAGGTAATTCGCTCTTAGAAGTAGCATTTATGGGTTGTAAGATGAGGGAAAATACACTTAGATGGTTTGGTCATGTGCAACGGAGACCAAGAACCTCATAGGTTTAGAATGAATGAATTGGTACGACTTGAAGGCTCTAAAAGGGCAGGGGGAAGGCCCAAAAGGACATGGATGTAAGTACTAAGAAAAGACTTGATGACCAATGGTCTAGTTAAAGGCCTGGCCCTTGATATAGTGGAATGGCGGAACAAGATTCATGTAGCTGAATCTAATTAATTGGGATAAGGCTTTGATGATGATGATGATGAACCATCCACTAAATTTCCACCTATTAGATAGTCAGATAATCAAATAAGAGAGTTTGGTTCATGATACATCTCAACTGTGAACTATAATTAGGGAAGTTTGAATTACCTGTATGCCACATATCCAACTTTTTTTTTTAGTAATTTTGAAGTGCTTATGTGTAAGAGTAATCAAAGTTGGTTTCTTGATCCTATCCTTTTTAATCTTTGGCATGGTTGAGATAATTTGATTCTTTTTTTTTGCAAATTGGGATGAATATTCTGTTATTGTACTTGAAGGTGATTGAAGGGTACATAATTTGGGAGATCCCTTTATTCGAGGCTGCTACAATACCTTTTTTCCCCTCTCCTTCCAGACCGCCCACCAAATAGCAATGATCGCCAATCTCCAAATTTTAGTTTTGACTTTACCAAACTTTGACCCCTGCCAGGCTGAAAGTAAAGACGCTGCTGGGATCTTTTGTGGGAAGAGGGTAATTTCCTGTGGGAAGAGGGTAATTTCCCACATATTAGTTGGCTAAAACAATAGGATCTTTTGTGGGAAGAGGGTAATTTCCTGTGGGAAGAGGGTAATTTCCCACATATTAGTTGGCTAAAACAATAGGATCTTTTGTGGGAAGAGGGTAATTTCCTACATATTAGTTGGCTAAAACAATAGGATCTTTTGTGGAAGAGGGTAATTTCCCACATATTAGTTGGCTAAAACAATAGGATCTTTTGTGGGAAGAGGGTAATTTCCTGTTAAAAGCAAAACCAACCATTACAAAGATTTTATAAAAGCAGAGATTTGAAAGCATGAAACACCCATCCATTGAAATGGAAAATCCAAAGTTTAGAAAGAAGAATCCCCTTTTGAAAAATAAAATAAAAAATCATTCTATTTTCCTGAGAAATGGTAAAAACATTTGGTGTGGATGGATTTGATTTGGCTGATAACTGAGAAACAAGTACAGACTGATTTCTATGAATATCCATTGTGTTCCGAAAGCACTGATTTCTGTGTTCCCTTGTTTATTCAGGATTTGAGAACCCCTGATGCCACATCAGATAATGCCCTTGAATCTGTAAATCTCCAGTTCGTCCCAAGCATTAGGTCCGGCAGCTTTGCTGACATTGGGCACCGGAGATCCATGGAAGATGAACACATAAGGATCAACGATCTCTCCGCATGCTTAGGCCCTCCGTTCAGGATCCCTACGCCTAGTGCCTTTTTTGGGGTAAGAACTGTTGAACTGTAAAGCTCTCCTTTAATCCAGAATCTGGTATTTACTTGTTTGCTCTGCATTACTGAAAGGATTACCTATGCTTGCTTCAGGTGTTTGATGGTCATGGAGGCCCCAATGCTGCTGCATTCATTAAAGAGAATGCAATTCGGTTATTCTTTGAAAATGCTGATTTCCCGCAAGCATTTCATGCGGGTGATGTTTTGTTAGAAGAGCTGGAGAATTACGTTCGTAGAGCATTTCTTCTAGCAGACCTTGCCTTGGCTGATGACGGCACCATAAACAGTTCATGTGGGACAACAGCACTCACTGCTCTGATATTGGGGAGGTTAGATATTAAAATCCTTAGAAGGCTGTGCAATCTGTAACTGGTGTTTGATCCTGTTCCTAACTGTGATTTTTCTGTTTTGATTTGTTGTAGGCTACTTCTGGTAGCTAATGCAGGCGACTGCCGAGCAGTTCTCTGCCGGAATGGCAAGGCGGTTGACATGTCCCAAGATCACAAACCCATGTATGCAGCGGAGCGCAGAAGGGTTGAGGAGTCTGGCGGGTATGTTGAAGACGATTACCTCAATGGCATCCTGTCTGTCAGCCGAGCACTGGGTGACTGGGACATGAAGCTCCCCCACGGCTCCCTTTCACCACTCACCGCTGAGCCCGAATTCCAGCAGGCTGTCCTCACTGAGGCCGACGAGTTCCTGATAATTGGCTGTGATGGCATTTGGGACGTGATGTCGAGCCAGCATGCAGTGAGCGTGGTACGCAGGGGGCTGCGGCGGCACGACGACCCAGAGCAGTGCGCGAAGGATCTCGTCGTGGAGGCGTTGAGGCTCAACACTCTCGACAACCTCACTGTCATCGTTGTCTGTTTCTCAGATGCCATACGACGAGACAGCTCAGAGCTTCCGAGACTGAGGTGCTGCGGTCTCTCTAAAGAAGCTCTATGTAGCCTGAGGAGCTTGCTGGAAGACGGTGGCCGCTGAATGTAAAAAAATAAAAGAGAGAGCAATAAGCCCCCGTTTGGATGGGAGGCAGTTTTGTAGGCGTGTTATAAAAGTTGTTGTTATGTAAATGCTGCCGTTGGTAATTGAGTTGCGGCCATGGATGGATTCTATCGTGGCCGTGAGCTGATTTACTTTCCTTAGTGTATATACTTTTCGGTTAGAGAAAAAAGATGACCAGAGTGTCTACATTTCACGTACATGTGTGGCCCACTTCATGATCGGACTGGACTGTCTACATTTCACGTACATGTGTGGCCCACTTCATGATCGGACTGGACTGGCAAAGTAACGTTCGTAGCAGCCCCATCCCATGTGGGGGCCCCACGAATACCCGGATCAGATTGCACCACTTTGATACTTTATTTTAACAAATTCCAAAATCATGGATTAGAGAAGTATTAAAAAATAAAATAAAATAAGTTGAAGGTTTGCGTCTTCAGTGTCTTCCTAAATGAACCCATTGAGTAGAGGGGTCTCTAATGGGTACTCAATTCTCTCCAGTAATTATAACACGTCTAAATGCTTTAGGATATCTAAGCCTGCAAAAGTGCTCTGATGATGGGTAGATAGGGATGTATGTGATTTTGTCTGAATCGGCTAACATGTATGGGAACCACACCTAATTGAGTAGACGCAATGTAATCTTCATGGAGTGGATGCCCTACACACATGCCACATTGAATTTATATGATGGGATCCATTACTCGATGCTACAAAGTAATAAATCAATAAAATCTTATATTTATAGTATTGCAAACATTTGATATAATATCAATCTTTTTCCTTGTAGGGCTGGTCCGAGGACTTCTTAACCCTAACTACAGCTAGGCCCAAAGGTTTAGGGGCCTAAGGGACCAGGACTGGGCTAGTCCCAACCCGCCTGACCCAAACCGGTAGATTCGTACCCCTGGGAAGGGAAAGTGTATCATTAGGGACCGGTGCAACAAATGCGCATAGACTGCATCTATCCCTCTCGTGTCTCTCTTTCCCTCCAAAATTCTCTACCTAATAAATCCCTCATTTTAGTAATAATTAGAACTCTGATTGGATAAATATCACTTGCAAAATACAAGGAAGGCTACATACAAAGCACAACAAGATCATTTATAACTGAGGAACTTCCATACTGTGAAAGAACATGATGGCACATGGGTCAAATTAGAACCAAACCAGTTTTTTTTTTTTGGTTCATATGAAGACCCATTCATGGTAGCTTCCCCAACTTGGGCAGTTCAAATTGGGTAGTTTATTCGACTGCTGGAATCAACCATTTATGATGATTAACAATCCCAAATTGCTGAGAAGCTGTTGATATTTCATTATCAAAATTCCGAACACATCATCTAATGTACTTTTGAAAAACAAGACCAGATGACTACCACAGTCAAGTGGGTGGGCAACTGGGTCGCAAGGGAATTTTGGGGTTTAACCTTTGTTGAAAAACTTGAGAACACCAGTCAGCTCCATGCCTAACTTGACTTGATATTTAATAATTAAATAAACATATTACTAGTAATAAACATGGACAGCAATAGAAAGTATAGTGAACGGGTTTGAATCTCAGCCACTACACCTCTTCTTTCCTTTAAACATTGGAAATTTCTATTAACAAAAGGCCAAAGCCAAAATTTACAAATATATACAAACGAAAGAAGACTACAACACAAGCCAACCAACAGTAACCTGCTCAACCACCTTAAAGGCTTTATTGCCCATTTCATAACATTTGATTTAGCCCTATTAAACACTTGCGGGATCCACCCCACCCAATTCCTGAAACACCAATTATTCCTTTCTACCCGTGACAATCTAAATCCCAGCAAGCAATCACAAAAACCCTACTTTTTTTTTCCCGCCTCCTACCAAAAACACCACTGTGCTGATCAATAGATTCCTTGTGTTCTGCTTTAAAAAACAATGAAAAGAAAAGGTATCACTTGAGTGACTCAACTCTAGTGGCATCAAGTCAACTGAGTCGAGTCTCACTGAAACATGGCCAACTCAAACTCAAGAGTGAGTTTCTGACTGACTCTGCTTGAAATCTCAGCGGTTGAGTATGACCCGAGTTTTAGAACTATGGGGGTGGAATCATTTGTGCTCAGATAGGCTGGGGCAAAAAACAATGAAAAGCTGGCTGGCACATGTTAGATACATAATCCTTCCAAATTTGATTCTGAAATTGCTAGTACACAAAGCAGTCCAACTACCAGTTTATAGGTCACCCTGCTTGCATCTATTTTGCCGCTACTGTCCATCTTTTTGAGCAAACCATACAGTTTACATCACAGCTTCCTGTCAGAAGTGGACTAACCATCCTATCTGGTTAAGCAATGGTTCTGTATCAGCACAAGACCCAAATTAGAGAAAAGGTTTGGAGGAATGTACAAAGAAAACACTTAAACAAAGGGATAAAACTCCCTTCAAAGAATGCAAGGGTACATCTACACTCAAACTACGTAACAAGCATTTTCACTGTAAGTACTGCCAGTTCAAGGAAAAACGGAACATCATGAAATGCAATGGTGGAATCCACCTCCTCAAAGTATGCATAACTCCAGTGCATGTTCCCACAATAAATACATGGTCATGTATGGTTCCAGCCATAACTACCTGAATTCCGGGCTAACAAAGAACATGGCTGCAGACCTGTGTTTCCGGATGACTCTTTAACCACCACTCTGAACAGAGAATTCAGGTAGCCGACCAAGTGGGATAAGAAGGCCTTTCATGACCTCGTACTCCTCCCCGCTTACTTGAGCAGCATCAAGTACCTGCTTCATCCCCCCCCCCCCCCCCCCCAAAAAAAAGGAACGTTATCCGCTAATGGTGTTTCTTAGAAAATCAATAGCCAGAATAGAATCATTTAATGTTGTGGCAAAAGTTAAGGTCTTAAAAAGTCCACCGATATGACCCAGGTGAGTGTTAATGACATAAATATTATGATTTTTTGCCCCAGCCTATCATCTTCATCGTCATCATCAGCACAAAATGTTTAATTCCTCATTCAGGAGCTGAGATGGGCAATAGATTAACAAATCTAACAAGAAATAAACAATTGTCAACACATGCATGGCCTGTGTATGAAGTTCACCTTGTGTAGTAGCATCCTCTTGCTTGCCATATGTTGAGAAAGTGCTGGAAGCCTACGAACTGAGAGAGCGTCAATGAACAAAAGAACAATCACATGCCATTGTTTCGTCTTGAAGGGTGGCAGTGCATCAACAAATGACATCGTATCCAGTAAACGCCCCTGAAGGGTATTTATTTTTATTTATAAAAAAAAAAAAAAAAAGTCCTTAGCAAAACATAGCATTGAGCAAATAATGTGGCTATCGGCATAAGAAAGCTAAATACATGAAGAAACTAATAACATGTAATAAAAAATTTTAAAAAAAATCCAGTAGAAACAGTGGTAGCCAATAAAGATACAAATTGCTAAATCCAATATAACTTACGGAGAAAGTTCAAGATTCCAGGTGATTAAGATGTTTGTGTTTAATAGGGCCCCTACCCATGGCTTAGTGGTAGACTCACAAGAGTTTCAACACTACGGTCATGGGTCCAAGTACCCATTGTGGTGTGTGCGTAAGAAGAAAAAAAAAGAAAGTATGTTTGTGTTTAATAACTTCCAGAAAAAGTCTGCAAATGTAAATAGAGGTGGATTATTCCCATACCATAAGGGTGACCACTTCTCCATCTTTTTCTTCCTCCCCCCACCACCACCACAAGAGTTTCAACACTAAGGTCATGGGTCCAAGTACCCATTGTGGTGTGTACGTAAGAAAAGAAAAAGAAAAGGATGTTTCCGTTTAATAGCTTCCAGAAAAAGTCTACAAATGTAAATAGAGGTGGATTATTCCCATACCATAAGGGTGACCACTTCTCCATCTTTTCCCCTCCCTCCCCCCCCCCCCCCCCCCCACAACATTAAAAAAAAAAAAAAAAAAAAAAAAAAAAAAAAAAAACTGTACTGCTCTTGGGCCACATGTTTATGCATACATGCCTACAATAAAGTCCTACACATTGTCGGTTATGTATAGCTGAGCTATTTGCTTTTTATAAGATGTACTTTAGCAATTTGGTAGGTTTTGGACACTTTCCTCGCCTTTTTTTTTCTTTTTATTTATTTATTTATTATTATTGTTTTTGGTTTGTTTAGAATTCTAGGTTCTGTTAAAATTTTCCAAGTACTTTCACTTGCCAGAGGAGACCTATCTACAGGTTCTCTATAAATATGGCTTTACAGCCATATGTATGGAATGCCTTTTGATGGTGATTTTTTTTTTTTCTCTTTTTATTTTTGGGAAGGTGGATTTCTGAGATAATTACTTGACATTAAGTTATAATTTCCACATTAAGATTTTATTGGGTTTTCTTATTGTCTAAAGCTATGAATCTGGGATGTATCATTCAATTTCAACAACTAGTTCCATCAGTTCCTAGCTTGCATTAGACAGCCCCACAAAATGAAGTGACTTTTCCACCTTCACCATTTTGCAGGGCTTCTCCTGCAAAATAACGAGCTGGTTCAAACGTGGTGCACGCATGACCCACCTCAGTTGTGAGTTTTATGGACCACCTGTATCCCTTTTTCCTTCTATCCAAGTATAGCCAAGTTTAATCTCAAAGAAAACTGTCAAAATTTGTAACAAAAGAAACATAAGGGACAGATAGTGCCTTTTTTTCCAATCTGGACAAGATGCCTGCTTTTTTGGTAAACATTAGTTACTGAACATTGGTTTTTGCACCTTAGGAATACATGCTGCGGTTGTGCCAGCTATTCAACATTACTAGAAAGTCTGCATCATTTATTGTTCGATCAATACTCTTAAACTCATTTTACACACTCCTTCAAGGAATGGTTTGCAAGGAATTTATGTGCTGGTGCCTGGTTGTGAAGAAAACAAATATTCTAAAGCATATTAACCACTGGAAGTCCTTCAGGTATATATATCATTTTCTGTGACACAGGAGGGAATGGTGGACAGCTTAAGGAAGATCATCAGGTGCTTTTGAGTCATTTGGGGTTTAAGCGTTAATATTTCAAAGAGAGAAATGCTGGGAGTTGGCACATCTGAGGCGGAAGTAGAGAGGTTGGCTTAGCAAGGGTGTTTGGCTGTGGTGTTGGCTCTTCCCTGTCTACATAACTTGGCCTTCCTCTTTGTACCGGCAAGCCGCTGGAGCATCTTTGATATAGGATCATCGAGAGTGAAGGACGATTGACAAGACAGAAGGGACATTTATCCTTAGAGGGAAGATTAACACTGATAAAAGTGGTTATGATCAGTGTGCCACTATTCTCCATGTCCCTCTTCAAGTGCCCAAGGCGGTGTTATAAAAGCTGAGGTGCAAGTTTCTATGATAAATGGCAGCAAAATATCAGAAAATTCACTCGAGTAGGAAGAAGTATGCATGCCAAGCGGGGATTAGGAGGCTGGAAGTAACCAATGAAGCACTGCTAGGAAAGTGATCATGGAGATTTGGACCATAGGATGGTAATCGGTGGAGGAATGTGGTAATTGCAAAATATGGAACTAAAAAAAATGGGTGGCGGGTTAAAAGGCTTTCCTTGTGTAGAGCATCCGAGATCTAGAAGGCGATCGGAAGTATAATGTCTAATTACAAGGAGGAAATCAGATTCACAGTTGGGGAAGGAAAAAGGGTGCAATTTTGGAAAGATATTTGACCAGGAGAGAGGCCGCTTTGATCTAAATTCCCCAGGTTGGCTAGGATTGCAACAGATAGCAAAACTATCTTTGTTAAATGCTTCTACTATTCAGGTAAGGAGTGGGTGTTGTCTAGACCTTGTAGAATGAATGTCAAATGAGGAGTTGGAAGAGTTAGTAAGAGCTTTAGTTATGCTACAGGGCCTTTGTCTCTCCTGGGTGATAGAGACAATGGTTTGGAGCGTGGAGAAGTCAGATAAGTAGTTGGTTCGGTCTCTCTATAGTCTCATCACTCATGAGGGGTTGAAAATGGGTTCGGGTTCATCGACATTCGTCTGGCAATATGGTACTCCCCCCAAGACTGAGGCTTTCACTTGGTTGGCCGGAAGAAATAGGGTGCACACCATCGAAAATCTTCAAAAGAGGTAGATGGTTATTCCCAATATGTGCTCCATATGTCTTCATGATGTGGAATCGGTAAACCACTTGTTTTTTCATTGTCCGCTAGCGAGATTGGTGTGGGAGAGCTTACTGGGGTATTCAAGATCCCTTGGTTGATGCTGGGAACGATTGAAGGGTTGTTGCAAGATTGGCATGAGCGGCTATGATGAGGAAGGGAAGGTTTTGTGGAGGCTTTCCATGTTGGCAGACCCATGGTCCACATGGGGTGAACAAAACAATCAGTGTTTCAGAGATAAGAGCAGGACAGTGTCAAGGATGGTTGACTGGGCTAAGGCGGATGTAAAAGACTAGGCTTCTAATTTGTATATTGATGTAGAGTGGTTCTCTTAGCCTTTTTCAGGGCGTCTCCTTGTTGATGGCACGTGTCCTTGGCACTCTTTTAATAAAATTATCTTTCAAAAGCAAGACATGAAGTAAGAAGCCATAATAAGACACCAATTTACTTACCAGTGCTTGCTCGAGCGTAGAAATTGGTGTTGGCAGTCTGAGATTCGTAACAACTGCTGGCAAAGCGCGAGCAATGCAACCAGATAGAGTCTGCTTGATTTCAGAAGATCTCCCATCACTCAAGACAATCTTGCATGGGTATTCCCTCCCATCAACATATAAAAATTCATCCTGAGAACTTTCATCGCGTCCATATATATAAGCCAGAGAAGAAGCCGATACCCATCCAAAGAGTGCACTCCACATCGTTGCAAATGCAGATAACTGAAAAATATTGGATCTTCTAAAAATTCAGGCATGGTAAGGAATAATTATAAATGATTATGTTGACCTTTCAATGAGAACAATGAATTTTACACATTCATCAACATATGGATTAAAAATAAAAAAGCTCACAGTTAAACTAAACCCCTCTGGTGGTGTGTCACTCCAGGAATCCTCCGAATCAATTACATCAGAATCAAGAAACACGGGCTTTCTTGGCCACTTGACATGACCTTGCTCCGATTCAGGCACATCCACATCCTCAGGAGAGTTCCCTTCATCACCATCACATGGATAAGGCAAGATAACAATGCCAGCTTCAGACACTGCAAATTGAAAAGAAGGCAAGATAAAGATATAGAAACAAAGAGAACTTCATTTCAGGCTACTTAAAGTAAAGAACAACAAAGCACTTCTAAAAGGAGAGCAACTTACCAGCATCCACGACATCAGATTCACCAGACGCAACAGCCGCTGATGCCTCGCTCAATGCAATTGCACAAGCTTCAGCTGAAGCGAAACGTAAAGAACTCTTAACATCCTCAACATCTGAAACACCTGAGCTCCCTAGGCTAGCAGATTTATCTTCCATCTCTTGAATATCGCAGAGATCACCACCACCCAGATTCTCATCAGCCCAAGTTACACTGCGGTTTAATGACTTTGCTCCTGAAGACTTCAAGGCAGATTTCAACTGGGTTTTATTCGAATCGCCTGTTTTATCTATAGAGACTTCTCCTTTAGATTTTTTAACCGTTGTATCAAAAATATTTTCCTTGCTAGCAGGAGATGATTTTAGAGTGCCAGATTGATCCTCGACAATTGTGGTACTTGTGAAACCTGTCCCAGTTAATGGCATTCCTCCAGAAGACTTCAAGGGAGATTTCAACAGAGTTTCATTTGACGCAGCTATTTTCTCTACAGAAACTTCTCCTTGTGAGTTTTTAACTCTTCTGTTGGAAGATTTTTTCTTGCTAGCAGTAGATGCTTTTGGAGTGCCAGGTTGATCTTCAACAATTATGGTACTTGTAAAACCTGTCTCGGTTAATGCCTTTCCTCCAGAAGACTTCAAGGGAGATTTCAACAGAGTTTCATTTGATGCAGCTGTTTTCTCTACAGAAACTTCTCCTCGTGATTTTTTAATTCTTGTGTCGGAAGTATTTTTCTTACGAGCAGAAGATGCTTTTGAAGTACTAGATTGATCTGTGATAAATATAGCACTCGTAAAACCTGTCTCATTTCCTACTATGTCTTCGTCCTCTTCTGAACCAGCCTGTTTAAGTTTAGAACCTGCAATATACAATGCAAGCTCACTTCTGTGTGCACAGAGGAAAGCCGCAACAGACCACACAGATGGAAACCAGCATTTCCAACGAATAAAAAATGAACACCCCATGAATGTAAAGGGTCCATAAATTGCCACATCCATTGATGGGGGGGAGGGAACTAAAAGAGTGATAAGGGCATGTTTGGTAGCCCACAAATCACAATACCAGTCAACTTGGTGGTTTGGCCCATCTCCAGTATACATGTGGCCCTGGAGCAGTGGTCAGAACATTCATTGAAACGATTGGCCACAGTCCAAAAATGGCACCAATCAGAAATCCTAAATGTATAAACAATAGCCGGTAAGCAGGCCGTCAAAGAAAAACATGGCCTATAGTTCACATTAAAATCACAAAAACCCATTGTCACGACGGTTAGGAGTGTGATTGGCGGGCCACGTCCACGTCCCATCCATACTGAGGTATGAACACTGGCAAATCACTCACTCAAGTGACACAATCTCCGCCACCAACCAACAATAACTGATTACAAGCATTAAGAAACCAGAGATTGCAAGAATTTCAGCAATTGGACTTTCCAAGCAGTTCAATTAGGTTATCTTGCAGATGGAGGATTTAAACAAAACTCAACGATGGTTCACATTAGGCAGGCAAAACCCACAGATGAAACGGTCAAGGTTATCTGATAAGTGCCATTTTTGAACTGCAGAGGAACCCACAGATGAATATTGGGGTGAACCACCAATTCAGGTGATGCAATATTTTCTTCCCCAGCAATAAAGAATGAGAAGAAAAAAAGTGCAGACAGAATTAAATAAATAATTTTTTTTAAAAAAAAAAAGAAAAAAGAAAAAAAAGTGCAGACAGATTACATAAATCAGATAAAACAATTACAAGAAAGCTCAGAAAGAATTATGAGCAAAAACCACACCTTTTTCACTGTGTTTCCTATGTGAGGAAGGCGACTGGCTTCGGTCGTGTTGGGGAACATATCCTTCGATCGCGTTTGATGGTCCAATCCAATCCTCCACCGCCACATCCCTGGCCACCGTATCCATCTTCTCCTGAATGATCAAATTCCCAAACCCTAAATCCCCACTCTTTCCTAGACCACCCTTTTCCTTCTCCTCTCGCAAACCCAATTCACCAAACAACCTGAAAACCTCATATAACCTTCCCTGAATCCAACTCCGAGAGCCTCTCATCCTCCAAACTACCAGCAAAAGCCCCCGAATTTATGACGCAGCCCGGTGAACAGTACATATGCGTTTCCTTGAGATCATACACCTTGTGCTCCTTGAGGGAGATGCGGTAGCGGCCCTTACGGGCCGGGTGATCGGCCAGAAGGCTGTTGGGACAGAGGGGGTAGCCGCAGAGATTGGCGATGGAACGCTCAATGACGACGTCTTGGTAATCAGATTTGGAGATGATGGAGCCGACAGCAATGAGCTGGGATTCTTGGGAGATTCCGTCAAGGAGGGAGAGCTGGAGCTTGTAGACCGCATCTTTGACGGAGATCGGAGGAGATGGAGATTTCCACATTGGAGTACGGTTTGGATCGAGAACGAGTGAAAAACACTAGAAATTCAAGAGGGTTCGGGTTTTTATTTTCCTTCAGAAACCCTAGAAAATGGGGTTTTTCCTCTCTCTCTCTCTCTCTCTCACAGAAGTTCGAAATGAAGTTTTCAACTGAAAATTGCGGGTATATATAGAGGACTCGGACTGCGTAGTGTAGAACACAACACAGAGGTGGGTACTGTGTTGACGTGGCAGGCTTTGTGGGTCTCAAAATGATGTATGTGTTTTATCCATGCCGTCCATCAATTTTTACAGCTCATTTTATGGTATCAATCCAAAAATGAGGCAGATTAAAATATCAGTTGGACCACACCATAGGAAGCAGTGTTGATTGAACGCCTACCATTAAAACTTTCTTTGAGGCCACAAAGTTTTGGATTAAAATGATTTTTTTATCCATTCATCCAGGTCTGCGTGACTTAATCAACAGGTTGGATGGAGAATAAACATAACAGTAGGCCCTAAGAAGTTTTCAATGGTGGGCGTTCAATCTCCCACCTTTACCTGTGATGTGTTTTACCTTAGATTTGGATATGCCTCATTTTTAGGATCTTATCCTAAAATGATATGTAAAGATGGATGGATGGAATGGATAAATTAAAAAAAAAATCATGGTGGGCCCACGGAACCGCCCAGAACTGAGTTACTCGGTACTGGAGGCATCATTACAGAATCCGAGTCCGCGCGTTTTTATATGAGTTCTTTCGGCTATGTCGTAACTCAGATTTACCACCATGTATCGCCCCTTTAGGGCCCAAATAAAGAAATTTCCTTTCTATTACAACCGTCAATCACTTTGGTGCTGCCAATATTAAACTACAGTACAAAAATAATACTCAAAAAATACAAACGAATACTGATTTTTAGAGTTGAATTTGAACCATTGAAAATGTTCTTTTGAATGTTTTACATCCACCTTCACTTGATGATTATCAGATTCATATTCAGCGTAATTTTTTATTTGTGGTCCATTTTTGTAGTATTCATAAATGGACGGTTCTGATCTTAGACCTTCTTTCCACCTGGGCCCCAATGGTGGCGATACACTTTTCCGACGCTGAGTCGCGATGTACGCTAGAAGAACTTACACACTCGCGAGTCTGGACCATTGTAAACCGCCAACAACCTGGATAAACGGCAGCGCCCCACGTGTGTTGGTCGTGTGATTAATGGTTGTTAGGTGGGCCACATCTGTAGAAGATCTACTGTTGAAAGAGACGTGGAAAGACGTGTCTAGTGATCTGGACTGTTAATCAGATGGGCCAGTCGATGGTCTATAAACAAAGGATCAGAAACAGTGATTGGATGAGGCTGACCGTCTAACTTGTGAAATGTGGCTATTGCTGATCTTGGAGCGTTGCTGAAACTGCCCTTATTGGTGCAATATGGACCATGAATGTCGTGACCGAGCTCCATCTGTAATATCCACTCCGTCCATCAGGTGCATCCCACGATATGAGATCCATGGGAAAAAAAATACCGTATCTTACAACTCAGATGGGCCACACCAAAGGTAACGACTGGGAGGGGACGAGAATCACATGTCTGCGTGTAGGCCCGCCAAGGTGTCTATATTCCACGCAACCCATTAATCAGGTGCGCCTCACTAGTCTAAAGGAACGGTCCAAAATATCCAGATCCTAAACACAGGTGGTCCACACCTTGTGAAGGCCTGATTTTACAGTGTTCCCATTAGGACCGAAAGTCAGGCGGGTCGGGTTGGGTCGATTGGTGCTGAACCCTAGCCTAACCCAAGGGTTTTTATTATTATTATTATTGTTATTATTATTATTATATATAACTCAACCCTAAGCCAATGCAATCCAACCTTAGGACGGAAATTCTCAACCCAAGCCTAATCCAAGCAGCCACAGTCAGGTTAATGAGTTAGTTGGGTGGCTATATGCTAATATTTTTATTATTACATAAGTCTATTATATTTCAAAACATAACCTATTTTTTTTATCTATAATTTTATTAATTATATATATGTAGTTATTTATCGTAAAGAACTTTTTTTTTTTTTTCTTAACAAACGGGTTAAAATATAGGACAACTACTCCTTTAAAAGTCATGTAATGTAGCATGTAATCTATTTGGAAGAGTGAAATCAGGCATATCTTCATAGCATATCTGTCATCATAAATGGTGTGGGACAATGAGACCCGGCAATATCATACTGCTTTAACACAGACAAACAATACTTAATTATAATTTATAAGTAATATATATATATATATATATATATATGATATATATATATATATATATTATATATATATATTATATAATATATATATATATATATGATCAAGTTCAGTGGGCCGGGCAACCTGAGATTTCAACCCAAGCCTAACCCAAGTTTTATCGGGTTGGTGTTTATATAGCCCAAGCTCGAAACCAAACCTTATACACCCTGCCTGAGCCCAACCCAATGTTGGGTCGGTTGGGTTGAATCCGCCTAACTTTCGGCCCTAGTTCCCAGTGGTTTGGCCCACCCAAGTTTTGGATCGAGCTTATGTTTAGGATGTACGGTGAAGATGAGAAGGCCAGCCCAATAAACGGACTGGATTCACAGTCACAACACGGAGGACCCCACAGAGCTCGGGTGTCGTACCCGCTGCGTCCAGACAGTGTTGTAGAGGATTCCTGTCAACGAGTCGTTCACCTAAACCCACGGCGAAGGGAAGATGCAAAGCTTACTTGCGCAAGTAGCATTTGCTGCCACATCAACATCGTATCAGTCAGCAACATCCAGCCGTTCATCAGCTGGGCCCCAGGCATAGATGTGCGGATCGCCTGTTACTCAACGCACACGCAATGCTTGAAAGGCCCTGATTTGGTAGACTTGCTCCAGACAAGGGTGCGGATGATCTTGATCGGCCAGGGCAGGGGTTTTCTGTTCCTAGCCCAAGATCCACGGATCTAAACACCTAGCTCCTCAACGTGCATTAGATCCACCACGTCCATCAGGTACACCACTACGTGCCTGTCCATGAATCCACAAATCACTTGAATCCAAAACTCAAGTGGACCACACCACAGGGAGAAGTTGGGATGGGGACGCCCACCACTAAAAACCTTCCCCATCGTATGTGGGACCCACCATGGTGTGTGTATAGCATCCCATCCATTCATCTGACTTGCTCCAGCAGGATGAAGGCATGCTCCAAACACAAAGCCATTCAAAAAGCACAGGCACTGAGGCACCGTGCTTCAGATCCACGGTGCCCATCAAGTGGAGGGATGGGAACTCCCACCATTAAAACATTCCACATTTGTACGGGTCCCACCATAGAGTTGGATATAGAATCCGATCCAGTCATCTGACATGAATCAGTAGGATGAAGGGACCCTCCAAAAATTAAGCCATTCCAAATCTCAGGCGGTCCACGAATTGTTAATTTAAGGTTTCAGCCGTAATTTTACATTGTTCTCTGTCGTGTGGCCCACTTGAGTTTTGGATTGATATAGATTTCACGGATCTACGGTGAATGTGAGCCAGATCACCCGATAGACGGGTTGGATCCCACTCACGTGCCCCTGGTTCGGATAGTGCACGTCACAGACGTGTATACCGGCGCTAGCATGACTCGCACTCCCCAGCCGCCTTGCTCCGTCGCGACTAAGAAGCCAGCGTGTGCCACCTCCCACCAAGGCCCACATTCTGAGCGGTTTGATGATCAGAACCGTTTATGTTGTTGAATTTATGTCACACGGAAAAACTTACGAAGCTACGCTGAATAGATGATTGCAGATATAGCTATCTCTGGATGAATTTAGAACAATGAAAAGAACGTTTTCAATGGATCTCATTCAACTTAAAAAATCAAAGGCCAGGATCAACATTAAAGCTTGATCATAATGAAATGGCTTATTTATGTAGCAAATAGAATTACGAACGGTTAAAATCACTGGAGTTCTCAGCATGTGGGGAAACGGATTGGCTACTCCCCCTCCACCAGCCTGGTGGCTGATGGTCGGTGATCTGTGGGCCTCACAATGATGTATGTTTCATCCATTCCGTTCATCCATTTTTACAGATCATTTTAGATTTTGACCCAAAAAATGAGAGGGATATAAATCTCATGTGGACCACACCACAGGAAAACAATAGTGATTAGATATCCACTATTAAAATCCTCCTAAGGCCCACTGTACTGTTTATTTGAAATCCAATCTTTTGATTAGGTCATACAGACCCAGATGAAGGGAAATAACAAAGATCAGCTTGATACAAAACTTTTATGGCCCCTAAAAAGTTTTTAATGGTCAATGTTCATTCAACACTGTTTCCTGTAATGTGGTCCACTTGAGATTGGAATGTACCTAATTTTTGGCATCATACTATAAAATGATCTAAAAAAATAGATGGACGGAATGGATGAAACAAATACATCATGGTGGGTCCCATAGAGCACCGACCACTAGCCATTGGCTGGTGGCAGGGGAGTAGCCAATCCGTTCCCAGCATGTGGGCCCTCTAGCGGGTCGCGACAGACACTCGATCCTACGTCGCGACAGAAAACAAACCCAACAAAGAAAAGCCTGTCCTCTTCCAAATCAGCAGACCTTTGCTTCCTTCCTTTCTCTCAAAGCTATGGCAATGGCAGTCTTCAGCAGGCGAAAACCCCTCCTTCTCTACACAAACGTGTGCAAAACTCACATCCTAAGATACTCCTTCCATCTCTCTCCGTCCCCTTCTAGAAGCTTCTCCTCCTCAGGATCCGAAGAAAATGACGTGGTCGTCATCGGGGGTGGTCCAGGAGGCTACGTGGCAGCCATCAAAGCCGCTCAGCTGGGCCTCAAAACGACCTGCATCGAGAAGAGAGGGACCCTCGGTGGCACGTGCCTCAACGTTGGATGCATCCCTTCCAAGGTATGTACATTTACACCCTCTCCCGTATGATTTCCAATACAAGCCATTTTCCATTTCTGGAATCGGACTGGTGCAATTCTCTCAAAATGGATGAAGAATGGTGTATTTAAAACAAAAAGGTGGGTGTGGATGTCAATTTCCATTTCTTTTTCCGAGTCATCTCTCTTTGGAGCGAGTTTCGATCGAGTTAGGGTTTTTAATGGCCTCAGATCTGTGTTTGTGTGGTTGAGATGGGTTTATTGTTCGACATCCAATTCCTTCTTTGAATTTGATTTAGACACTGCAATTAGTATCGGGTTTTTTCTTAGTCATCTGATAAGTTGTGGCGCGTTTGGATGCACTATCGAATTGAATTGCAATATTCGGTGAGTCTAGAGTGGGGCATCGTCGAGTCGGACCGAGTTAGGGCTGATCCGACTTGACCCGGTTTTGAAATAGACATGACCCTAACTCGACCCGACTCGGCACCGAGTCCAGCATGCCTGACCCGATCCGAGTGCAGGTCTGGCCTGGACTAACCCGGACCGAGTTTGACCCGGTCACAGGCACCGAGTCGGGTCGGGTGCAGAAGGTATCCGTGGGCTGAAATCATAGTTCAGAACTTAGTTGCAGCTGCCAGAATTGCAGCCTCTCCATCAGCTACAAATGGCATCTTAGATCTGAAATGTCAAATCTAGTTTTTTGTTTTTTTTTTTTGTTTTTTTTTATGTACGGATCGGGTTTCAGATCGAGTTGAGTCAATACTAAGTCGGATTTCGAGTCGAGTCGAGTTACTGAGTGACATGAACTCGACTTGGTTTGAGTTTGGATTGGACGAAGTCTATTCGGTTCAGATCGACTTACCCACTCAGTTCGGATCAAGTCGGGTCTGAACAAGTCGGATGAGTCGAGTCGGGTCTAAACAAGTCGGATGAGTCGAGTCTGACGAATCGAGTCATCCCATGCCCAGCTCTAAAAGCAGATCATCGATCTAGTAATGCGGGCGTGCCCAAATTGTAAATTCCTTGATTCGTGCCAAATTGCTATCAGGGGTGCTAATGGGCCACGTTTGAGCCAGGCCAAGCTAGGTCTGGCTACTACACCACCCTTCCCTCTTTCCCAATGCCTCCACGAGAAGCCAAGAGGAGATCTTCAATTGTCTCTATGATGCAGGACAATTAATCACTTGCTCTAAAAGCTCGAACTGTTTGAGTATGGCGAATTAATCCCTTTATCTCATAGCCCAGGCTCCACATCTTATGGGTTAGGACCTCGGCCGAACCCCCTTCGTGGGCCCCAAATCACATGGGCCGCCCACCCCGAGTGTGTCCCCGCATCCTACAGGCTACCCCACTCGAGCCCGGTGTGAAATGCTCATTAATCACCCCTGGTAAGAAGTCTCGAACACGAGACCTCCCCCGTGGACCCCAAATCGCATGAGTCACCTACCCCGAGTGTGCCCCTGCATCCAATAGGCGACCCCACTCGAGCCCAGTGTGGAAATGCCCCTGCATTACTCTAGCGTCACCTTGGATCTTCAATTGTCCCTAGCATCACCCACGAAACTTTGAAAAGATCGAGAAAAAGACAATGAATGAAGAGATGATTAATTGATTCCGCATTTTCCATGCACATCACACAAATGTCGGATACCACCATTGATCCTTTTTAATTTTGTCAATCGTTAGCACCCTTTTCCACCCCATTTACCAAACAAATGTTGCTACGTTGGGAGGGGCGCCATAGAACCAAACCTTGGAAGCGTAATCTTTTCTCTCTCCCGTCAAAGAACTCTGAAGCAATGTGTAAAATGAGCAAACAAAGAAGCAACCTGACTTGTCCTTATTCCATACCATTGCATCCCTCTCCCTAAGGATGGGGAGCAGCACTGAAGACGTTCCTAAAGCCTTACAAACTCATCCACTTCATCATCCAACAAATTCCTTTGGCAAGGGGGGAGACCAAACAACTCTATCTCCACACAAAGAGAAGTATCAACCAATTGAAATATTTCTTTTTAGAGAAAGTTGTGCTAACCTTAGAAACTCAGTTTGAAGCATATTCTCTCCAAGCCACATACTCCCAAAAGCAAATCCTCTTCTCATCACCAAGAGAAGAAAAACCTCTCTGAACTTGATTGCCATTGGCAGAATATTAGATAACAGAAGAAAGATATGCTTCTTGGAATTTAAAACCATTTTATTTTTTGGGAGTTGATATCTACCCCTGCCCTCATTGATAGCAACACCCTTCTTTCTACCTTTGATGGTGCAATACTACAAGGGCATGTTTGGTTATCGGGAAATATAAAAAACCAGCAACCAAACACCACCTAGCTTTTACAATTGCACTGCCAAGAATAGAAAGACAAGGGTGCCTCTATCAATCACAGTTATCAGCTTCTTTTTTCCCCTACCCTGCCTTCTATATTCCGTGAGAACCTGATCCCGATCCTGCGCCCTAGGAACCAACGGGTACCTGAACTTGATTGGATTCAGGCCTAGCAACTTGAATGTGGTGTACCTGTAACCCACCCAACCCCTTCAGGTGGGTCTGAGTATGTTCAAACCAGTACCTGACCTGTTGACGACCATAATATTAGATAGATTAAAGGATGACAATTAATAAATGGAAAGAATCGATGAAGGTAATGTGTTTGGTTGCACCAAATTTCATAAAATAACATGATATTTTGCACCAAATTAGACTGATTAGTCATGAAATTTCATGATATTTGGTGCAATCAAATGCACTTGTAGCCAAAAAGTTCACGAAATTGGTCAATAGAAATTATCCATAAAAAGAAAACAGACCAGTTCACTCCTTAGGTAGGTTCAATGCAAGTACACATGCTAGCATGGCATGTGCAAGATCTGTGCTTTCCATCAGGTGGACGGCCCTATTTAGATGTTTTGGCTGACAAATCAGACCAGTTCACTCCTTAGGTAGGTTCGAGCCTTCTTGCCCACTGCCATTAGTCCTTGTTGGCCTTAGTTTAGAAGCACTTGGATATCTACCCAATGCCTAGTGGGATAGATAGATGCTTTTCCCCCAGGTTGCCTAGCAGCCCACCTGTTTTTTACACCACTCAAAATTTGGGGGAGAAAAACTCCCTTTTACTGCCCAAATGGATGCTTATCTGGAAAGAAGTGCTCCCCAAACTCAATTCAATGGATGCCGCACAATCCTTCCAATCACAAGCTACTTCCAACTTCGAATCATGCTTGCAACTCGTGCTCCTGCTTCCGTTTCCTGGCTGTTTATACTCACTAGCATTCCGAAATTTGTTGCCACTTCGCTTCAGGCTTCAGGCAACTATATGGATGATCTCCGGTTTCAGCACAATATCTGGTACATCCAAACACGGCACTTGGCATATTGAAAGAAATATAAATGCAAAATTAGAAACAAGCTGCGTTAGCTATTGAAGGGAAGGTGAAAACCCCTTTCCTCGCCTTTCCTTGATTGTTTCTTTCTATCATAGATGCTCATTATTATCTATCATCTCCATTACCAGGCCTTGCTTCACTCCTCTCACATGTACCACGAAGCCAAGCATGCATTCCCCAGCCATGGTGTCAAGTTCTCACAGCTGGAGATCGATCTACCCGCCATGATGGCCCAGAAAGACAAAGCCGTCACTAACCTCACCCGAGGCATCGAGGGTCTCTTCAAGAAAAACAAAGTAAACTACGTCAAGGGCCTTGGTAAGTTCGTCTCCCCTTCTGAAGTCGCTGTTGATACTCTTGAAGGCGACATCACCACCGTCAAAGGCAAGAACATCATAATTGCCACCGGTTCTGACGTGAAATCCCTCCCTGGGATTACCATCGATGAGAAGAAGATCGTGTCATCAACTGGAGCTCTAGCATTGACAGAAATCCCAAAGAAGCTAGTTGTGATCGGGGCGGGCTACATTGGTTTGGAGATGGGATCTGTTTGGGGCCGGCTGGGCTCCGAGGTGATTGTTGTTGAGTTTGCACCGGACATTGTCCCAAGCATGGATTCCGAGGTCCGCAAACAGTTCCAACGCATGCTCGAGAAGCAGAAGATGAAGTTCATGCTCAAGACCAAGGTGGTCGGGGTAGACACGTCTGGGGAAGGTGTGAAGCTGACAGTCGAGCCAGCAGCTGGCGGCGAGCAGACCACCCTTGAAGCCGATGTTGTCCTTGTCTCAGCAGGCCGGTCTCCATTCACGGCTGGGCTTGGGCTCGAGACAATTGGTGTGGAGACCGACAAGGCTGGCCGGATCACGGTCGACGAACGGTTTGGGACTAGTGTGCCTGGCGTATTCGCCATTGGGGACGTGATACCAGGTCCGATGCTCGCTCACAAGGCAGAGGAGGACGGGGTTGCCTGCGTGGAGTTCATAGCCGGAAAGGAAGGCCATGTGGACTATGACATGGTGCCCGGGGTGGTGTACACGCACCCTGAGGTGGCATCGGTTGGGAAGACTGAGGATCAGGTGAAGGCGTCTGGCATTGAATACCGGGTTGGCAAGTTCCCTTTCATGGCAAACAGCCGTGCCAAAGCGATTGATGATGCTGATGGGGTGGTGAAGATACTGGCAGAGAAGGAGACGGATAAGATACTCGGGGTCCACATAATGGCCCCCAATGCAGGGGAGCTCATACATGAGGCTGTCCTTGCCTTGACGTATGGAGCTTCAAGTGAGGACATAGCACGCACATGCCATGCGCATCCAACCATGAGCGAGGCTGTGAAGGAAGCTGCTATGGCCACTTACGATAAGCCAATTCACATCTAGATGGTGCACTTGTTCATGTGGTTTTTCTGTATTGGATGAGGTTTTGGAATAATTTTTGTATAACTCCACAAAGAGGCCACTTCAATTCTCCATTCTCTACCTTGTTTTGTACTAATGCTATTGAAATCATATGTGCATTGCAGTTTGTTGGATTTTACAATCAAGCTTGTAAAAGTTGACAATCGCCTTGACCCAAATCGCTACTTGGTTCATATCTCAATAGCAATTTATGGTGGAAGAAGCTGGAAAATGGGAGCCCAACATAGTTTATGTAGCATGGTTTAAAAACCTGAAAACTCAAGTCAATATCCAGCCGGGTAGGGTCGACTCGGACTTGATATTTAATAATGAAATCAAGAAGAGCTTTTCACTTATAGTAGACATTTGAAGTAGGTGAGTATAAAAATCAGCTAAATACGAACACGGTGCATGGTTTGCTGGTAGAATCTCACCACAGGCTTTCACCTCTCTTTTGAAAAAAGAATAACTCAGGGACTCTGTTCGAATCATGCAGAGTTTACTGATTTTTCCCAAGCTACCATGAGAAATCCCATATAGATATTTGGTGAAACAACATTTCAAAAACTGACCCAAAATGCATAAGGCTGGCCGCCCAACCATGGGCCACTTTAAGGTTGATTTGGGCCTATTGCCTCAAGGCAAATGGGTTAGACGTGGGTTTCCACTGTCAAGTATCTTTCAAGTTTACGGTGTTTGTGTGTACAGCCAAATTCTAGTTGGCAGAACATCAGGCAAACAAAGGGCTGCATGCAAAAAGAAACCTAGATTAAGAAAGCTTCCTGGCAATTCCATTCTAGCCCATGGTATTTGGTCTGGGAAGACATGGGTGTGGTTCAACTCCACAGAGTTTTTAGACTTTGCGGCTTGGACCTACTCAGTTCAGTCCTGAGCCAAGGCTAATTTTCTCTACTGAATCGCAGTGAGGATAGGACTCAACCAAGTCCGAGTCGACTTGGATGAGTTGTCAATCCATGGTTCACATATAAGTGGGAGGGGAATTAGTAGGAAAGAAACCTCAGAATCTCAAATATCTCCCTCTGGATAAAATTTTCAAAGACAAGCACAAGAACCTATTCAGGTTTGGCTCTTGAAGGAATTCATTTCAATCACTCGACAATTCACCCAGCAAATCTGGTAGCTTCTTCATACCATTTTGGATTGATTCTGTCATTGCTCAGAATGTATGGCTTCTTGTCGGTAATGGCCCACACATCAAAACATTTTAGGAGAAATACAGCCACTGAATCATTTCAAATGGGATTGGAGTTGAAAATGTACTACAATTCAATTTGTGGAGCATCACTCCCTTTTTACTCATAAATCCATATATTTTCATTGGAGGATTTGATTTTCACAAGATACATTCATTACACAAAGATAAGGTGCCCCTCTTGAATGTGACAAATGCTTGGAGAACCAAAACATCTTTGGAGATTTTTGAGTCCTTAACCATGACGAATTAATGTGACAACATATGTGCGGTCTCTTTATGAATTTGGCCTCTGAGGAGAGTCTGCTTTATAGCTTTTTGCCACTGTTGCAAATCGTTCCAAACCACCCAAAAGCAAGCCTTCGAGAAAGGGTTTCAATGCCTGGGAAAAAACCCACAAAAAAATATCAAATTCCATGAACACGAAAGTTTTGCAAGAACCTTAAAATATCTAAGAAATAGTTCTGAATGCTCCTTTTAACAACATTATGATAGCTGCTACTCACTGATGCAATTGGAGTTAATATTTGAGGAACTTCATATGAGACGGTAAGCTGACATGGAAGAAAATCAACATGAATAACAGAATATAAAGAACGGAATTGACATTTAGGCCTAACCTATTTCATAGATACACCCATTTTTTTCTACTTCTCATAATGCAACAGCAAACCCATATTTCTACTTCGTACTGTTGAATTACCAAAGTAAAAAAGAAGGAAAAAAATAAAATAAAAAAGGTGTATCTATCAAGATGGGTGGACGTAAATAGCGACCACCTCATTAAAAAATAATAATCAAATGTAACAAAAGAGTCGGATCATATCAAGCATTCTCACTTCTATTAAGCATAATGATGGGCCTTTAGGGTAAAATCGCACGGCTCCTCTGCAAATGCAAAACCAATGAAGTTCATCAAAATCTAACTTCCAACTATTTCTGAAAACATAAAAGAAACAGTAAATCATAAGGTTTCAAAATATTTTATTAACTTCCATTGAATAAATCTTCCATCCCAACCAAAAATTCACAAGGTTTTCTAGCCCACAGCACCCTCCCCACATGGACCTTCACACAAAGCCAATATGCTAAACATGCAAGCAATGCATAAGGTGGCACCGCCCTAAAGATGATGGTACAAAAAAATTAAGACCATTCCACTCATTAGGCAGGCTACACATGTTAGTTATGCAAGCTGTATTTGAATTGAGAAAGCAGCTTCAAATTGCATTACGGAGTTTCCTTTAGATGATATTTGCCTCCATTACGGATGATTCTGAGTCTGCAATTCAGGTTACTGGCAATCTGTCCTGTCTCCAGGATATAATGAAGCCCAGATCTCTGTTGTCAATCTTTAGCCAGCATTGGTAGTCAATCGACCCCAAACACTTCTAGCAACGAATAAGACTAGAAAACCAGTGACTGTTATTTGTTTCTGCAGCAAGAGAATAAGAAGAGCCTGAAAACAATAGAAAAATTGCACAGGAAATTGAGAAGAAAAAAAAAAATTTTAATTAAAAAACAGATTTTGTCTAGAAGAATTGGTTTGGAATAGGTAAAACCCCCTTCCCGGATCCTGTATATATAGAGGTTAAGGAGTCTGTTTGAATGGGTTCTGTTTTGAACGGACACATCATAATCGTTGTTGTCATCGTCTAAACCCTATACCAACTAACTGGGGATGGCTGCATGGAGTCTGTTTGAGTGGGTTCTGTTTTGAATGGACACATCATAATCGTCATCGTCGTCGTCCAAAACCTATCCCAACTCATTGGGGACGGCTACATGAACCCTATTCCACTCTTCTATTTTATCAAGGACTTCTCAGTTGTTTTGGACAGACACATGATCACTGGAAACACCCTTTGAGCCTTTTAGCAACTGCTTTAACCATCGGCCAAACATTCAAATCTCTTTGCCACATCACCCCATCTAAGTGGCCAATGGTGCACATAACCGCAGCCCAGGAACCTCTACATCACCAAACAAACCATTCACCAAGGCACCAAGTCATTGGGTTGGTCAACCTGGTCGAGCCACTCATCAAAACCACGTCGAGCCATGTGTCAAAAACATTGTTCACACCATGGCTAGACCCAGGTCGAGGTGGCTTTGGAAGAAGTTTTAGGCTCATAAAGTCCTCGCAAGGATGGGCATGTGCAAAGTGCAAAGTACCCCAAAAGTGCCCAAGTAGCCTACCGACCATGTACCATGCCACATGCACATGCGTGCAAGCATAGACAATGCTTCATACCACTCTTGTAAGGATTGAACCTTAGCCTGTGGTGTCAAAAACCCCATCTAGCCAACTTTCCTTCTGCATCTTTTTGGTAGGAAATGCTTTTTGAGAACACACAAGGAATTTTTACGAAAGGCTTTTCAAAAAAGATTAGTTCTGAAGGGAAATGAGGTATTCACTTCAAAAACAATATTTTACAATTTTGAAAATTACATGCCTGTTTTTTATAGATAACTCCCAAAACCATTTGACTTTTTAAAATATTACCAACAACACTTGTACATGGAATGAACCTATGGCAAGATTTTGTAAGCCATACATTTTTTTCAAAATAGGGTTTGACCACCTGATGAGTGGACCAGCCTGATTTTATTGTATGGTCATCTTCGCAGATGGGCAACCTATCCACCACTGAGTCAGGCTGCCTACAAAGGAGTGTTCTGGCTATCAAACCTCAACTTCCATGTGGTAGGCAAAGGTATCTTTCCCTCAGCAAGAGAACTATACTAAAAAAGTACATTGCATGTCAGATATGGTAAGGGAGAAGAGTTCACAGCAGGCTCATTTAGGTTAATTGTCTTTGATGGCAAAAACATGAAGTATATTAACATGGTATACAATGTACATAAATAACAAAATTAGAAACCATTATAATTTCCACAAAGGCCTTTAAATGGGAAAAAATGTAGGTTTTAAACAAAATTCAGCTCAGTCAAACGGCCGCTAACAGCCTATTTGGGACTTCTTGGATTACCACTGGGTGGAATGGTCATTTTTGCCTAAATAGTCATTGTGCTTGTTTTGTTGAATTACAACAATAAGCTCAATTGAAATTTTGGGCTTGTTTGAGGGAAGAAGTCTATTCCATCCAATGCGAAATGCGGCAACATTTCACAAATGCTGCACCTTTCAAAAGACACATTGGTACAATTTATATTGGACTGGATGGCCATTTGGGCACTTGTCCATGTGCACTCTGAATCTTCAGGTAGAGAAAGGAAAAAAGAAAATAAAAGAAACAAAAAAAAAGAGAGTCAATTTCGAGATTCAATGAAAGAGTTCTGCAATGATTCAAGTCCTACAAGAAAATAAACTTACTTGTTAGGGAGACCTTCTAGAGACCGCCAATGGATTTTCTGATTCGGGATAGGCTGCAAATCAAGGAAGAATGCAGAAGGAAAAGTTACCAGAGCATCTATATGAACTTCAGAGAAAACAAGGAAAAGAAAAGAAAAGGGAAGAGGAAATATTTCATGACCTCACCTGCATATTTCGGGCCAGCCATGAAAATTCAAGATCGCGACCAAATGCTTCATACTTCAACGACCAACGTGAAAGGTCGGGCTTACCTTCTACAATCTATTAATTAGCATGTGGTATCAAATTTCCTGGATCAAATGTGCTTATTGTAGAACTCCAATAGTTTAAGAAGGAAAGGAAACTAAAAAAAAAAATTATTATGTTGGTCCAAAAACATAACAAATATAATTTCGATTTGGATTCAATGAACCTCAAAAGGCTTCGAATTTTCCAAGTCCTGGGTTACTGGTGTGTAACCTGAAGTGATGGTTTTGGGATCAAAGATCCAAAGAAACTAGTTATCTAAGTTTAACTTGCCTTGGAATTTGAAGTTCAACATACCCATCATTCATATTGTATTATGAACCTCGAAGGCTTGAATTTTCCGAGTCCAGAGTTACTGGAGCATAACCCGACAAAAGATGAAGGGAAGGTAAAGTACTTTCTTGGAATTGAAGTTGCATTGTCGTAAAGAAAGTAGAGAGACTTGGAATTTGAAATTGAGAGAGAGAGAGAGAGAGAGAGAGAGAGAGAGAGAGAGAGTGAGTGAGTGTGTGTGTGTGTGTGTGTGTGTGTGTGTGTGTGTGTTGTGTGCGCGTGCGTGTGGAAATTTCATTGAGGAAAAAAGCAAAGCAAAAACAGCAACAATAAAACAGCAAAACAAGAAGACAAGGACGCTGAGGAGGTGACCCAATTACATCACAAGAAAATCAAGATTGCAATGCATAAGCTTTAGCGCACAAGAAGCCCATTCGACTACAAGCAACCTTGCCCTTTGGGAAGTTCCTTCCATCGACTTTCTTTCATTTCTAAAACATCTGACATCTGCTGGTAGCCAGTTTGATGTCATAAATTAGATTCTTATTACAACCATTTGCCAACACCAGGTCAACCACAGGTTCATAGCAGTTTTGACTTGGTTCCATCTGGTTCAGGTGTATTTTAGATGTCAAACAGTTGAATCAGACTAACTCTGAGGGATTGATCAAACCAGGTTAGATCGGATGGTCCGGTCCAGTTTTCAAAAACTGCTCAAGACAGCTCATCTTTTGTTTTTGAAAAATTAACACCAGTCTTCCATTTTGGCCCAAGTGTGCTTGGAGAGAAGCAGACAAAGGAAGATATGCACTCACGGGCATTTTCTCCTCGATCTAGGCAGATTAAACTCACGAAAGAAATCAAACATCTGGAATACGTATTTCATGACTCCCATTGGGGGTACTCAACCAAGGAAAGGACGCTTAACTATTTGAGAGGACAGATTAAATACAGGCAAACCATTTTATCATGAAACAGTTACCATTAGCCCCAGACATCAAAACTTCATGGGATGAACAACGGCTCCCCCTATGCAAAACGCACATGGGTTGTTCTCATGCCAATCAATTGACATCCTGGGGTGCTCCAAACCGGCCCTTAGGCTCTTTGGATAAAATAGGACTCAAGAATGATATATTCTCAATAAGACAATTACAACTCAAAATTAGGCCTAGATAAACATCTCACAACAGCTTCCTGTTTTTTTTCTTACCGTAATGTCACAAGATATTTCTGTCTTCATGCAAAGCTTTCATTTCTAAGTCCAAATGTTGTATTCCATGCCATGAACTAATCTTTATGAAACTTTCATAACATACTAGGCAACAGCCAACAAGCACCTTTATTAAGGGTGAATTTGGTTGCACCTAATATCATGAAAATTTATGATATTTGGCGCAGCCAAACGCACCCTAGAGGACAGCATAGAACAATACTGGACAGATATCAGTAAGCACCTGTACAGATGATATGAATGGCATCCATCGTGGAATGGCTTCACGATCAGAATAACAATCATAGGCAACCTTACAAGGAACGTCGACTTCAATCTTCGCCCTGCATTCAAGTTTGTCTAGTTACAAGACGTAACCTCTGTGAACCTTTACATTCCAACTTTATGCAGCTGATGCCACCATATTTTCAATTTTTCATGGAAAGTTCAAATCAAAAGTTTCACATACTAAGCCATGTTTGGATGCGCAAGTGAATTGAATTGCGAACATTCTGTTTAATCAAGAGAAAAGGACTAGTAGCCCTCAAATTGCAGTTACATTCCTTCCAAGTCCAAGAAAGTAATGAAATTGCTAATGAAGCAAATGGGCTATTTCTGCTTTATCAGACTAAAAATTGCAGTTCAATTTGATAGTGCATCCAAACGTACCATAAGAAAAACGTGGGCTTGGAAATTAGAAACTAGCAATAAATAAACTAGCATGCAATAATTTCCATACAAATTAGAAAATACAAAAACATATGGGGTGAGTTTCTCAAGCAGAAAACCTTAGTTCTGACATAATTCCAACCATTTGACTTGTTAGCACTAGCACAATCAGATTGTGAAAGAACAACTGCTAATATCAATGAAACGCCATGCGCCATTCTCTCATTGCATGAGAAAATCAGTCATTGCACCACGAGTTGTGATACAGCTCATCAAAATATAATCCAATTGGATGATGCTTTGATCAGATCAAATCAGTGTTTTAAAACCAGACCTGACCAGACGATTGGATCAGTATGGACGAGACCCTGCAGCTAAAAATGGGTCGGTCACAAAGAACCTTTTGAACCATCTGGATCAAGTGGTCCAACTGTCTGGGTCAAATGGTCAAATCCTTATTTATTCATTCTATTAACTCATGACCCCATACAATGTCATGGATCAGACTGGTTTGGACCAAACAGCCCAAGAAAAGGGGGTCCGGGTTCAGGTCAGGATTTTTTTTTTTTGTTTTGTTTTTGAAAGATGAGATAATTTATTAGCAAGGGCAGAAAAAGCCACCCAGAAACTAGAAGAGAAAAAAGAAGGAGAAAACAAAAAAGAAAAAGAAAGACAGAAAGAACAACAGCAAAAAAACAAAACAAAACAAAAGAGAAATACATGGACTACACCTGCTATAGTTGGATCAAGAAATAGTTGCATGGAACTTATCCTAGGGTGCCGCTCTTTGGGTCCTAAAATAGCTTTAGCTAGAATGTCTGATTGCCTTACACCTGCTCCCATTTCCATTCATTTCTGTTTTAAGTATTAACCAAGGATTCAAAATATTATCCAAATCCACATCTCACACTTGCATTAACTTGTCGAGAATGCAAAGGAAAACTCGGTGCACTGAGCAGCAACATTCAGAAAAGTCCATCGTCGTGATCCATGGATGAGTTCAACCATGTCATGTAGACACCACAAACGAGCTGTTCCACAATACACACACGCCCCCATACATTAACACATGCAATACTTTATATCCAATCTAAGTGAATACAACTCCACAGAGAGCTTGGCCACAGCTCTCCCCTCGAGGTCCTACATTGATTGTGTTTTTTTTTTTTAACGCTTGAATACATACATAGTTGGAACACTGATGGAATGCATATCTTGAAGGAATTTTAGGATCCTCAAACCCAAGGCTCGGTACAGTATACACAGGTTTCCAGTTTTGACAAGTGGGACCTATGGTTCAGTGATTGAAACCATTGGTCTTCTGGACCCCACTGTGGATGCACTATACCCCAAAAATCTCCTAGACAGGACAACCTTAAACTTCTGATTTGTGCTCTGTTTTGATCTAGGAATACAACAGTGGTTCACAATAGGTCCAAGATTAGTGGCTAGAATATTTTGATCTAAGAGAGTTTTGGGACACAACAGACAAAGGTTCTTGACCACTGAGCCATGGGCCCCACTAACTGAGTACCCAATATAGTGGGCGAAGCCTCAGGCTGAGGATCCTGTAATTCCTCTATTGGAAGAACGGTTGCAATTCCTACTATTAGGAAGTTTGCAGACATCTGCCAGTGCCACGTGGCAATGTTGCAAAGTAAACTCATATTTCTCAAGAATGCATGTTATCCAACACAGTTCCTGCTTAGCAGCAAACATGGGCCCATGTGTCCACAGTTGAACTTTGATCATAGGAATAAAGGCATCCCAAGGCCTGCTTGATATGGGTGCTTGCGACGCCTGTTTTCAGAGAGGAAGTAGGCTGAGGTGATTTGGGGTGTTTAACTATGTTCATCAAGCACATCGTTTACAATTAAAACTGAAGTATCGCTCAGTTATAGACTGTTTTTCGGAATGAGGAATAGTTTGAGAGTTTTGCAGCTTTTTTTCCTCAACATAAGCTACTCGACTTGGTTTTGGTGGAGAACAAAATGGGCTGCCCCCACTGAAAGATGCACATATCTGACTGAGTTGGGACAGGTTGAAGCGAGTCATATCAGTCTCTGTACCTGTGAGAGTTACACTTGAAACTGATATTTTAAAATTACTGATTTGCTAAAACCATCGAGTCATATAGGCTTGGTCACTAACTTTGCTTGCACCCAAACGGCCCCTAACAACAACAACAACAACAACAACAACAACAAAAGAAGAGACGAAGAAGAAAAATCTTCAAAATTGACACCAAGAGCTAACAAGGCTCAACTCCAACAATAACTAGGGGAATAGGTTCATATTTTTTACTAACGGTACGATACAGATACTCTTATCCTTCTAAATTGAGATTGCAATAGAATTGTGAGGAAGCAGAATTTCTGTAACACCTTCCCTTATGGGCCCTAGGGGTCACTCCCAAGTTCCCCAAGAGTTGATCCATGGATCCTGGTATTGACCAAGAAACACTGAACTGGCTGAGACACCATCCCCACAAACCAAATGCATAGGCACAATGTATGAAGAGACAATTAGCATTTTTTGGCACTTCGTAGGCATAATTGACCAGACCCATGTCACTTTGTTGAAGATGCTAACTGTAAGAAATTTGGCATGACCAACAAGCCAACCAAATGTGATAGCCCTAGGAGGAGCCATGGTCTTCCAAATTCGGGCCATAGGTGCAGCAACATTCCCCAGCCCTAAGAGCTTCCAGTAAAGGAAATTAACTGAGAACTTTTGACATGGATACCATAACAATAACCCCTTATCCTTCCTTTGGAAATCAACTCTCATGGCATTGAGCAACCCCATAAGATAATGAACTCTTCTTCCTCATCCTCGTTTAAATCACATCTGAAGAGGGAGCCCAGACGACATAGTCATCTCTAACCTCCTTGCATAATGCTGTGACATAGAGCCTTCCAAATGCACTACTAAGCACTTATATTCAAGATGGTCAATAGACAACTAAAAATATAGAAATGTGTGTGTTTTTTAAAGGTTAAAAACATAGAAATGATTATCCATATATGAAAAATTATCGGGGTTAGGGAGAATTTGGCTTGCAACGAAATATAAGTAAAATGGGAATTGCATTTTTCTGAACATTCACAAGAGTCCTTGAAGATCAGATTGTTTATTTATTTATTTTTGAAGGATTGAAGATCAGATATCATCATTCTACTTTTTCATTTGTCCTAAACAACTCCATTTCAGTTCCAATACTCCTGAAAAAAACCTAGTAAAAGTAGAACACTTTCTACAATTCAAACGCATAAAAGAGAAGGGACAAATTACAGCTCAAATATGTGTTGTGTTCGTATAAATGGAGTTTCATCGCACAAACTAGATGGATATACGATTGCAGATGACTGTTGATAATTTATTTGAGCAGGAGGATTTCATTTTCATCTCAGAGTCGAAGAACTGATTGAATGATCCTAACCATTGGATCAGTGTTCATCAAATTGACAGGTAGAAAGAAGATGTCAACTGTCCAAATTCAAAAGCTAAAATATGGTAGTGAAGATGCCCTACTAGTGTGATTAGGCTACAGACACTTAACAGTGGGGCCCAAGGTTAGCTGGGCCACACAAGCGCGATACAACCCATTCAACTGTACCCATGGCATACATGCACCAAATTTTCAACTTCCCAAATTGCGGGCCGCAGTGTGGAACTGTGGATGGAGGAACATAGCCTGAGAATCAATGAATGGACAATCTTAACCATCCAATTCCATCTATTAAATTTGCACCATTGACTGCTTCATTTCAACCATCCATTTGACCATCACAATTGGATGGTTAGGGTTGTCCAATCAGTCCGACACTCATGCCATGCTCGATCCACTACAGCGCCCACGATTTGCATGGTCCGAATCGGCATGAACAAGTGCTGAATGCTGAATGCTGAATGCGGAATGCCTTGTGTAGAGCAAATAAGCTTATTCCCATAAATTAGGCCAGACGATTAGCTGTCCATCCATTTGGACGGTGTAGCCCGCATGATGGGTAGACCATCCTGGTTTTCACCACAGGTGATCTTTACAGCATGGCCCACCTCTTTGGGTGGCTTGGATGTTCTCCATAAGTAACATGCTATAGTATGTGAATCCATACAAATCAGATATCAAATCACACTCTTTCTTTGATTCTACACACTACCCATTTCAGTTCAACTACTTTTAAAAAACAGCACTGCTCAAGGAAATACGATTATGTGGCATCCAAACATGCAAAACATAAGGGGAAACGATTGAAAATCGAAATGGGTGAAGAAAATGCATCTGGGTATTGATTGTTACATGCAATCCTGCCATTCCATGACAGGGGAGAAGGGTCTGATGCCAGTGGAGATTGAATTTCGATTCACCCCAGTTGGGTTTTTGAAGAAGAGTTCGTTGAGGTGCGGCTTTGAAGAAATCCTGCTGTTGAAAATGGGCTTGAAGATGGGGCCATTTCTAGCACTTTTGAAGTGAGCCACTGAGGTTGGGCCTGAAAGGAAAGCTGCCGTTGCAGACATGGCTCTGAGAGAGAGAGAGAGAGAGAGAGAGAGAGAGAGAGAACACCGGCGACAGACGACCAATCTTCAAATAACGCATCGGATACAGAAAAACAGGAATTATTAGATTACGCGACCTGCGATACTCGGGTTTTAATTCTGACAAGTGGGCCCCATTTTTTGTAATCCGTACAGTTTGTCTGTTGCATACTACCGTAGATGGACTGCTTCCAGAAAAATTAAATACGTAGGACAGTTTTAACCGTTAAATTGTGGCCTGAAGATAGATGGTTAAGAAGAGAACTAGATCAACGGTCCAGATTCAACTAAAGAAGAGTCTCAAATTAGTGGCCAGGATCTTCCAATACGGTATATTTTGGGGACATGGGCCACTAAGAATGGGACTTAACTCACCAATGGTCTGGATTAACAAACATTGGCCCCACTTATCAGAATCTGAAACCCCTGTAGATTGTGCAAAGAGGGTCGCGCATCATGTAATTCCTCGAGAATCCTCGACCACTGCTTTGCGCATGATACTCGAGTTTTCAGTCCTGATCAGTGGGACCCAGTTGTTCTGTAATCCAGACCATTGGTCTGTTGCATCTTACAGTGAATGGACGATGGCCCTGATATCATGGATGGGACAATCCCAAGTGGCCTCAAATATACAGGTAAAAGGAGAAATACACTAATGGTCCACAATCAACCTCTGTGATGTATTTTAATCACATCCCAAGGGCACGGCTTTGGTGGATCTCTGACTGTGTGGGGCTCACTGTGATGTATTTTAATCACATCCACGCCGTCCATCCGTTTTTAAAGCTCATTTTAGGGCGTGATAAAAAAATGAAGCAGATCCAAATTTGTGATGATTGAATATCCACCGTTAAAATCTTCTTGAGGTTACCGGAATGTTTATTTTCCATCCAACCTGTTGATAAGGTCACAAACACCTCGATGAAACGACCACATAAATATCAGCTTGATGAAAAACTTCTGTGGCCCACTAAGTTTTTAATGGTGGATATTCAATCACCACTGTTTCCTGGTGGGGTCTACCTGAGATTTGGAGATCTACTTCATTTTTATAATAGCCGGGATCCTCTGTTATGAGCTCAAAAGTCAAAACGGATGCACGGCACGAATTCAAGTTACATACATCAAGGTGGGCCCTACAGTCATAGATCCACCCACCACTTTGATCCGGAGATTCACTGAAGCCGGCGGCTCCTTTTTCAACTTTGGTAGAATGATGACGTGAGTAAGTGGGGCCCACCATGATGTGTGAATAAAATTCACTCCATCCATCGTGTTCCTCCCAATATGTTTTTTCCTTTTATTACCAAATCAGGTCCGTTCAAAACTAAGCTGCCATCAATAAAATGAAATGATTTTTCCAGCAATGGCGTGTTTGGATGGCGGCCACAGCATTGTTTATTATAATATATTTCACATAATGTAGCAGCTCTAACTAGAGCTGGGCAAAATGGGCCCGATCCGGTGGATCCGACCCGACCAGACCCGATCCTACCCGATCAGAACAGAACCGACGGTCTGTTTCGGTGCTGATCGGGTAGCCCCATCCAGATCCGAAATATTTTGGGACGAGTTCGGATTGGCCTTAATCCGACCAGACCCGACCCGACCCGAAAACCCGAATGGTCCCGAACAGATCCGATCCTACCCGATCCGGAGTAGTTCTTATTGATTTTTCTATTTTTTCCCGTGGTATGGTCCGCTTGAGCTTTGGATATGCATCAATTTTGGGTTCAACCACTAAAATGATATGCAAAAACGAATGGACGGTGTGGATAAATAACATGCATTCAAGGTTGGGCCCAATAAAATTTAGGTGTACAATAACATGGTAATCTAGTGATATACCATACACAAAATAGATTAGCTGTAGCCAGTAGGTTGTCTCGTCAAGACGAGCACGGACGCTCCTCGAGCTCCAAGTGGTACGAACGATTCAAAGGATATCAAAGTTAAATGGGCCCCACAGTGATGCATTTATTATATCTACACCGATCATATTTTTTTAGAGACTATTACAAACCATTTTTCAAAAAATTAATAATATCCAAAGATCATCTGGACCACACCACAAATAGAAGCAGATAATAATTTTCACCGTTAAACAATTTGTGTGGTCACATGGTATTAGATCTATCTTATTTTTAGTCTCAAGCCCTAAGACGAGCTCGCCAAATGAATGGACGGTTTGGATATAACACATACCCCACCGTCAGACTCATATGGCTTGTTAACCACTTACCATACAGCTCGTAACGTCACGTCCGCGGACGTCACGTACACGTCCAACTTTACTTTTCTCATAGTTATGTGGGGTCACCTTGATATATATGTTTTATCTAAGCCGTTCATTCATTTTGAGGTATAATTTTAGCCGTTGAATACAAAAATATGATTAAGGTTTGGTTCGCAGATCCGATTCAGTTTTATCAACGGGTCGGAATCGGACTCGGATCAGCCCATTCAAATTTCGAATCTGTCCGATTCAGGTGACCCGTACTCGATCCCCGGATCGGAACGAGTTCGAGTCAAGCAGTTGCCATTTCGGATCTGATCGGGTTGGACCGAATCCGATCTGACTCGCACCGATGCCCAGCTCTAGCTCTAACCAATTGTACACGCGTGGTACGTGACCGCCGACTACATTGCTAAACTAATTTTCAAAATCCATGCGGCTCGATTTTGTTGTATATTGTAGGTGTCAATGCAGTGCTTTCATTTCACTACACCACCATCCCAGAGAGATTTAATAAATAAATAAATAACTGATGGTCGGTGCTATTCGGGCCCCACCATGATGTATGTGTTTCATCCATGCCGTCTATATAAATTTAGAGATCATTTTAATGTATGATTCTAAAAATGAGGTATATCCAAATATCAAGTGGTCCACATTACATGATACAGTGTTGAATGAGGGTCGACCATTAAAAACATTTTGAGAGCTATAATAGTTTTTGATGTAGAGCGGGTCGCTGACAGTTTCATGGCCAAGATGGATCAGAAAAGGCCGGTCGACGACAGAAGTAATCCGGACCGTCGGACCTTAGATTGGGCGTATCTCGCAATTCAGAATGAGTTATCTGACGTAAAATATATGATTTTGGGGTAGAACGAGCTACTTTAGCCAACCAACCCTGTTACGCTGGGTTGCGACGCCCGGAATTGCGAAAAACCCCCGGATCGACGATCATTTCCCTGCTTTAATTTCGTTTTTACTATAAATAGTAAGTTTTAGTTTAATTATAACTCTTCATCCGTTGGGCTTTAGGAGTTGCGCCCAACGTGAAAAGAGCTTAGAATAATTAGGAGAATGGTTTGGTGAAGCCAAATAGGACACTTACTATTTTTGGCCGAAAACCTTGCGCACTAGTAGACATCACGACCATCTATAAATAGTAAGTTTACTATTTATAGTAAGTCACGAATTATAGGAGTTTTAGTTGTAGTTTGATTCTGATTTCTTTCTCATTGCTTGGTATCCCTATTTAAAGGGTTGTGAACTCGTTTTTAGTCATCAATTAATCAGTTACGAATTTATTAGAATTTATTTCTATTTTCTGCTTTCTTTCCTCGTGGATTCGAGAAGTCTATGTGAGGAGTCCAGGGAAGCTCCGTGGAATCGGAGTATTTATCCTCATTACGTTCATCCCTGCGTCAATTTTGGATTAACATGATCTTTGTTTTTTCTCTTCACCTGGGACTGTATGACGTAATGAACAGATTGGATATCAAATAAACAGTATAGTGGGCCTTAGGAGGATTTTAATGGTGGATATCCAATCTCTATTGTTTTCATTTGTTATGATCACTCTGAGATTTATATTTCTCTCAGTTTTGGGATCAAGCCATAACATGATCTTAAAAAATAGATGAACGGAATGAATGAAAAACATAAATCATAGTGGGGCCCACAGGGCACCGACCACCAACACGAAGAAGACTCTTTTTCCAAATCCAATTGTTTACATATGCATTTCACATCTAACCCAAATGATGTGACGGTTTTTCAAAATGCAGACCCCATGGCACTACTGCGCCATGATTTACTTGATGGGACAGTTTTACTTCCCTATACATTACTATACGCGAAACCAAACATGCCCTAAGCTTCCTATCTTAAAGAAAGATAATCTAGTTACTTATAAATTATTTCTCCATAACAATACTATTTTCATATACATATTTTCTACCGTCTGGACAACTTTTGACAAATAGAATGGTTATAATAAGTAAGAAAATAACAAATTTGTCCTCTTTATAAGTGGCTAACCATTCTTTTTTCATGTTTCATGTCCAAAACCCATTTTAATGTATTTGCATGTGGTTTTGAATTTATTTGTTATCACAATGGGCATCGAGTCGAGTCAGATCAAGTTAGGCTCGGCCCAACTTAATCTAATTTTGAAATATACTTGGCCTGAACTTGAACTAACTTGGTACCAAGTTCAGCATATCTGACCCGATTCGAGTCCAGGTATGGCTAGGACTAATTAAGATCGTGTTTGACCCAGCCATGTCAGCATTGAGTCGAGTTGGGTGCAACTATTCACGGGGTGAAATCACTACTTAAAGCTTAGATTCACCTGCTAGAATTGTAGTCTCTTCATTAGCATCTTAGATCTAGGACGTGGTGTGTGTGTGCGCGCGTGAGAGAGAATTTTGGATCGAATCAAGTGAGTACCAAGTTGGATTTCGAGCCGAGTTCGAGGTTTCATATCAGTTTGAGTTCGGATTGGATGAAGATTCGGATCAACTTACTGGTTCAGATTGAGTTGGATCTAAACAAGTTGGACAAGTTTGCCAAGTCAAGTCGTCCTGTACGTGCTAGCTCTGTTTGTTATTTTATACATGCCATGTTTGGTAAACTTTGTGTCATTGTTACACACGTGGTATGATTGAACCAGATCCAAACCATCCATCATATTAGCATATCATGAAAGGATGTGACACAATCGAAAGAAAGATAACCTAGTTATTAATGTACCATGTGTACCAAGTCCAGGAGTGTTAAGACCCGATCGTTAATGGACCAAGCTTCAGTAATTAGATTCATTGATGTGTTGGGTGGCCCTACCATCGATGCTCCACAAGATAGTCTTATTGTAGATCATTTTTAAAAAAAATTAAGATAGTTCTATTAGGAGCATTCCACGCCTTTACATGCGGCACGTGGGGCCTATTGTATTCTTTTCGAAAAATCCAATCCGTCCATCATTTTCTTCATATGAATTTATGAATTGGGTTTATATATATAAAAAAAGATCCATATCTGAAGCTTAGGGGCTTGTTTGGGTAGTGGGATTAGAAGGGATTAGGTGGGATGGGATTCATCTGGTCTGCCAATTCCACTCGCGTTTGGGAAGAATGGAAAAGCTTGGAATTAGATCAGATGGAATTGCGGTACTGTGCCAATTTCGCTCAATGCTAGTAAGTCGTGTAGGTCCCACCATGATGTGTGGGTTATATCCAAACCGTCCACCCATTTTTTGAGATTATTTTAGAGCATGGGCCAAAAAATCAGGTAAATCTAAAGCTCAAGTGGACCCCACCATAGAAAGCAACGGGGAATGAATACTTATAATTGAAAACTTATTTGGAGCCACATAAGTTTTGATCTTTCTCATTTTTAGGCCCATGCCATAAAATGAGGTTACAAAGTAAATGAACGATTTAGATATAACACCTGTGTTATTCTCAGTAATTTCAAATGATAGTGGGTATATCCATTCAATGTACCACCGTATTACCAATAAAGCAGGGCATTAATCTTATCCCATGGCAACAGTGGACAATCCCGGGTAATAATTATGTTTTTTTAATCCCATCCCACCCAATCCCTTCTAATCCCACCGCCCAAACACGCCCTAGTTGAGTCACACGGCAGGTAACATTGCATATTGAGTCAGGGTCTTTCAAACCATCATTTTCTTAATGTCCGACCCACCTATGTATTGAAGCTGCCTGGATTTTGGCACATGCCCTAAAATGAAATTGCTAAAATGATGGATGGTTTGGATTTAGGATGAGCATAATGAAAGTGGCCCCATCAAAATTGACGGTGGTTGCATGAAAAGGTCACTTTATCATAATTCATATGTGGGTGTGAAATGGTCATATCCCACCTTGTTTCTTTGCAAAAAAAATCTAAGCCATAGGTCATTTTCTCCACATGAATTTATGATTTAGGCCAAAAATTTATCCAGATCCGAAGCTAAGGTGGGCCACATGGCAGATAATGGTGCATGTTTAACCTAGGCCCCAAAAGCTTTCATGGCCATACGGCGTCCATCGCTTTTAAGGTACATGCATTTGTGATTGCTTGTCTCCAAGTGTAGAGATTTGTAAGTAATATCCTGTGAATACAGGGTCGATCCCACATGGAGATGAATTGCGATAAAGAGAAAATCAAATACAAAACCAACTAAGTAATAAAAACAAAACTGATGATTTGATTTTAGAATTTTTGTATAGATGTAATTAAACTGAATTAAAATAACACCCAAGCTTCAAAGTTCCACACATAGGTTAATGTTCTAAAATCATGATGACTTGAATAACACAACCAGGATTTGAGCATTATGATCAGCCTAATCGAAAAATAAAACAGTTTAAATATTTTAATAAATTATATAAAAGATTAGAAAATAATGGATTTGCACCATTGATATATATTCTCAAGTCTCAATGATTTTAAGAATTCAATATCAATGAGATAATACAAATCAAAGAATTATAACAGGTTGAGAACCTCTCATATCTAGGAAATCTGATTGATTCAGGATAACCTGATTGATTCAGGATAAGCTTATCCATCAATGTAGATCTCATATGATGGAAACATATAGATCTCACAAGGGGATAAAAAACAAAACATAAATAATAGATAACATGCATATACCATTATTCTCATCATTAAAACAATCAATCATCATAACTAAAGAATTATTAAACTCATGTGCTTCCCTTCTAGCTTAGCCTAGAGGGAACTTAGAAAAACATAACTAGAATAGAAAAAAAAAAAAAAAAAACAACAAGAAAGAAATAAATGCAAAAAAAAAAAACTAATGGTCGGTGCTATGTGGGTCCCACCATAATGTATGTGTTTCATCCATGCCGTTCATATAAATTTAGAGATCATTTTAATGTATGATTCTAAAAATGAGGTATATCCAAATATCGAGTGGTCAACATTACATAAAACAGTGTTGATTGAGGGTCGACCATTAAAAACATTTTGAGGGCCATAAAAGTTTTGGATCAACATAATCTTTGTTTTTTCTCTTCATCTGGGACTGTATGATGTAATGAACAGATTGGATGTCAAATAAACAGTATAGCAGGCCTTAGGAGGATTTTATTGGTGGATATCCAATCTATATTGTTTTCATTTGTTGTGGCCACTCTGAGATTTATATTCCTCTCAGTTTTGGATGAACGGAATGGATGAAACACATAGATCATGGTGGGGCCCACAGGGCACCGGCCACTAGCACGAAGAAGACTCTTTTTCCAAATCCAATTGTTTCCGTATACATTTCACATCTAACCCAAATGATGTGACAGTTTTTCAAAATGCAAACCCCATGGCGCTATAGTGCCATGATTTACTTGATGGGATGGTTTTACTTCCCTATACATTACTATAAACAAAACCAAACATGCCATAAGCTTCCTATCTTAAAGAAAGATAATCTAGTTACTTATAAACTATTTCTCCATAATAGTACTGTTTTCATATACAGATTTTCTACCGTCTGGACAACTTTTGACAAATAGAATGGTTATATTAAGTAAGAAAATAACAAATTTGTCCTCTTTATAAGTGGCTAACCGTTCCTTTTTCATGTTTCATGTCCAAAACCCATTTTAATGTATTTGCATGTGGTCTTGAATTTATTTGTCATTACCGTGGGCATCGAGTCGAGTCAGATCGAGTTAGGGCCGACCCAACTCAATCTAATTTTGAAATATACCTGGCCTGAACTTGAACTAACTTGGTACCGATTTCAGCATGTCAGACCCGATTCGAGTCCAGGTATGGCTTGGACTAATCAAGACCGTGTTTGACCTGGCCATGTCGGCACTGAGTTGAGTTGGGTGCGACTATTCAGTGGGTGAAATCACTAATCAAATCTTGGATTCACTTGCTAGAATTGCAATCTCTTCATCAGCTACACGACATCTTAGATCTAGAACGTTATATATGTGTGTGTGTGCGCGCGCGCACGCGCGAGAATTTTGGATCAAGTCAAGTGAGTACCAAGTTGGATTTCGAGTCGACTTCGAGGTTTGAGATCGGTTCGAGTTCGAAGATTCAGATCGACTCACCCACTCGGTTCGGATTGAGTCAGATCTAAACAAGTTGGGCAAGTTTGCCGAGTCGAGTCGTCCCGTGCTAGCTCTTTTTGTCATTCTATACGTGCCATGTTTGGTAAACTTTGTGTCATTGTTACACAAGTGTTATGATTGAACCTGATCCAAACCATCCATCATATTAGCCTATCATGAAAGGATGTGACACAAATATAACATGGTCCATGGTCCACCTTAAAGAAAGATAATCTAGTTATTAATGTACCATGTGTACCAGGTCCAGGAGTGTTAAGACCCGATTGTTAATGGACCAAGCTTCAGTAATTAGATTCATTGTTGTGTTGGGTGGCCCTATACCATCGATGCTCCACAAGATAGTCTTATTGTGGATCATTTTAAAAAAAATTAAGATAGTTCTATTAGGAGCATTCCACGCCTTTACATGCGGCACGTGGGGGCTTATTGTATTCTTTTCGAAAAATCCGATCTGTCCATCATTTTCTCCATATGAATTTATGAATTGGGTTTTTTAAAAAAAAGGATCCATATCTGAAGCTTAGGTGAGTCACACGGCAGGTAACATTGCATATTGAGTCAGGGTCTTTCAGACCATCATTTTCTTATTGTTGGACCCACCTTTGTATTGAAGCTGCTGGATTTTGGCACATGCCCTAAAATGAAATGGCTAAAATGATGGATGGTTTGGCTTTACGACAAGGGCCCCATGAAAGTTAATGATGGTCGCATGAAAAGGTCACCTGTATCATAATTCATGCGGGTGTGAAATCGTCATATCTCACCTTGTTTCTTTGCAAAAAAATCTGAGCCGTCGATCATTCTCTCCATATGAATTTATGATTTAGACTAACAAAATTATCCAGATCCGAAGCTAAGGTGGGCCACACGGCAGATAACAGTGCATGTTTAACCCAGACCCCAAAAGCTTTCATGGCCACACGCCGTCCATCCGTTTTTAAGATACATGCGTTTGCGCTTTGCAAAACTTGCAGCTGGACTCGACGTCTGGACCCCACTCCAATCCGACTCCCGGGCCCACTTTTAAAAACGGGTACCTGGGCCACTAAAATCGGGTCGGGTCCATCTTAAACCCGTTGAGAGCCTGGTGCTTCCTTTTGGCCGGACTGATTGTGACGACTGACGAGACATGTCATGCCAAGAAAACAATGACAAAATCGGGTCGGGTCCATATTGGACCCGTTGAGAGCCTTGTTGCTTCCTTATGGCCGTACTGATTGAGTCCGAGACATGTCATGCCAAGAAAATAAGGCAAAACAGTGAAACCAACCTCTAATCGAAACAACGGCATGGATTCAACAAGCGCGGGCATCCCCATGCAATAACCAACGGCGTGGATTCAACATAGCTGACATCATTATGGAATTAAAAAACATGGGCAGAAGGCAGGAATAGTCCTCGGACGACCGAAGTGACTGGGCTCTTTGGATTGACCTACTTCAGAAGGCAGGGCCCAAGTAGTCCTATCCATTCATAAAACAAATTGAATATAAACCGTTGAACATTCTAAGATGTATATCTGTGCGCATTTCAAACGTAAATGACTATTTTTTTTTGTCAGACAGGGTTTACCCCCTTATTTATTTTGGGACCTAACTCTTGAACGGTTCAGATCATCTGTATGCATGGCCCAACTAGCACTCTACGATTTCAATTCAATAGTTCGCGGACTACAAGAAGGAGGCGGGGCAATCATAACGCGGATTCGGTGAATCCCCGGATCTACCAAGGTCGGTGAATCGCTCACTGTGGGGCCCACTTTAATGTATTTTACTTGAATCCAATATGTCCATCCGTTTTTAAAGATCATTTTAGGAAATTAAATAAAAAATAAAGCCCAAAATAATCTTATATGGACCACACCACAGGAAAATGTGGTGACTAAATACCCACCATTAAAAATATTTTTGGGGCCATATAAATTTTTAATTTCCATCCAACGTTTTGATGAGGTCAAAAATATTAGATGAAGGGAAATATTAGCTTGATCCAAAACTTTTATTCACAAGATGTTTTTAATGGTCAATCACCACTGTTTCCTGTGGTGTGATCCAGATGATATTTTGATCTGCTCCATGTTTTTATTAGTACTATAAAATGATCTTTCAAAACTGATGGACGGCGTGGATGTAATTCATGTACATCAAGTTGGGCCCCACAGTCAGGGATACACTTACCTCGGTGCATCCGGTGCGGGATCCACCGAAGCCGCCACCACTGAAAGAAACTATAAAAAGACCATCCTCTTTCCAAACCTTATTTCTAAGATCATAACAGGTGGCCCATTTCTCATCATCACCATCATGTCTAAGCCAAGGTGAATTTCTATTCCTCCTAGGTCCGTTGATTTGAGTTTTCTAAGCCCAAACATTCTCAGGTGGGCCACACCTCTACGATTGAATGTTGACCATTAGCAAAGTTCATCTAAACCGTCCACTGTCTTTGTGGTCCATTCCTGAACTACCCACCCGATTAATCAACTGGCCTGATTGGTAGGCCGGTTGATCTACATGGTGAGGCCCACCTGATGCACGGTTCAGCTGGTATGCTGCGTTGTGTGAAGGGAATCGATGGACTCAACAAAGCTTCGTATCTTTCTATTCGTACTGCGTGTGCAAGATCCTGGCCGTCCAACAGGTGGGCCTACAGTATCTACGTGGCCCCAAATGGACCCAGCGCGGTCGCACGTGCATTGACCGTGGGCCACTGATTAATCTTTTCTAACGTCCGCTTTTAATATACGTACGGCCGACGTAAAATGATGCCCATAGATGAACGGCTGGATCTCTTTCCTACATTAACTAACATCTAATAGCCTTTTATGCGTTTCAGATTGGATGGTAAGGTGGCCATAATCACAGGTGCAGCCAGCGGGATTGGTGAAGCCACTGCACGGCTATTCGCTGAAAATGGAGCGTTCATCATAATCGCGGACGTCCAAGATGATCTGGGCCATCAGGTCGTGGCATCCATAGGCCCAGATAAATCCTACTACAAACACTGCGATGTAACGGATGAGAATCAGGTGCAGGAGACGGTGGGCCACACCTTCGAGAAGTACGGCCGCCTGGATATCGTGTTCAGCAACGCTGGTGTCTTGGGCAGACCTGGCAGCATTCTGGAGATGGACATGGGAGACGTGGACCGCACGATGGCCGTTAACATGCGTGGTGCCGCCGCCTTCATAAAGCACGCGGCACGTGTGATGGTGGCCCATCAGATACGTGGGTCGATCATATGTACGGCTAGCATCGCAGCGACCATGGGTGGTACGGGCCCACACGCGTACACAATCTCTAAGCATGCACTACTGGGTTTGGTCCGATCAGCTTCTAGCGAGCTAGGGAAGCATGGGATCAGGGTCAATTGCATCTCCCCATTCGCCGTTCCTACTCGGATGTCGTTCCAAGCGGACGGTTGGGATCAGAAGTCAGAAGCGATGATACGGGCCATGAGCAATCTGCAAGGAATTCTGTTGAAGGCAGGGCACGTGGCTGAGGCTGCTTTGTTCCTCGCGTCGGATGAATCGTCCTTCATCAGCGGACACAACCTCGTTCTTGATGGAGCGTTTTCGGTCGTTAATCATGATTTCTCGATCTTTAAATGATACTTACTGGAATAAAAATGGGCCGTGATCCTGTCCATGCGTTTTTGGGCCCAATATATAAGTGGGCTTGTTTTGAATCACCTTTTATTTGAGGCCCATCATAATCCAAACTAGGCCCATTTACATCTGTCATGAGCTGGGCTTGGGCTTATATTCATAGTAGGACATTTGTGGGCCCCACAATGTACGGACCATGCAATTTTAGCCGTTCAATTTGTGACCTTAGAACGGAGGGTGGAATATAAATCACAGGGCTGGGCCCGATGGATCTGAGATCTGAGATGGACAGCCCGATGGATCTGAGATCTGAGCCGTTAATCAGGTGGGTCACACCATGTTATGCCTCGCTTCAGTGTATTCTTGTTCGCCCATCAGAAAAATAGTTGGTAAGCTCTCGTTTGGCGAAAATGGACGGTTAAAACAAACCGATCAATGTGGCCCACCGACCGGCTTGATTTTTTATTTTTTTTTTGTTTGGAGATGTTCATGGTGGGCCACCTGTCACTTGGCATTTCTCGGATTTCTTCTACGATTGCGTATCCACATTTATTTTAGGTGGGCAATTCTACGACTCCATTTAAAACTAGTCAGGTCCGGTAGTCCAATGGACGTGACGTGCTGGGCCCCACAGTTGAAACTTTGATGGCCGATGGCGCTTTGCAGGAAAAAATTAGCACTGTATACGCTTACCTTTTATGCATTTTTTTTTTTTTTCTGAACGGATGAAAACTTATGCCATGAAAGTAGATTTTTCAAGTATGGAAAGAGGGTTTTGGATAAAAATATTTCTGATTTTCAGGTAAAAGCAGTTGAAAAAGTAAAGGTATTCTCGACCCGAATAAAATTTACCTTACCAATCTAGACCTCTACTCTGGGCCTCACAGCTTAGTTGAAACTTTGATGGCCGATGGTGCTTCTGCAAGGAAAAATTAGCACCGTAGACACTTACCTTTTATGTGTATTTTTTCTGAACGGTTGAAAACTTATGTTATGAAAGTAAAATTTTCAGATAGAAAAAGAAAGTTTTGGACAAAAATACCTTTGGTTTTCAGGTAGAAGTAGCTAAAAAAGTAGGGGTATTTTCGTCTTTATTGATTTGTAATTGTCAGTATGAATAGATGTCTAAATTGGTAAGATAAGTTTTATTCAAGTCAAAATAAAAAAGGTGAGGTGGCGTCTATAATAAAAAAAATTACCAGCTTCCGCGGTATTATAATGAGAAATGCTCCAGTGCTCTGAGAGTAGTGTCAGTTATATTGCTGCTAGTTGCATTGGGACACTTGGACAATCTAATCAATTGATCTATACCATTGCTTAGGCCCAACGTACAATTTTTATACCACCATGAAAACATCATGGTAATATGACAAATATTAGCCATTTGATCAGTGACATGAAATATAGACAGTCAAGATCATTACAAAAAATAGGCCTATGAAAAAAATTGATACACCTATTTGCTAGGGGCTATCACGGATTGCTTATGAATATAAAGAATCACGTTTATTAGGCAATCGGAACCATCCCATCCAAGATGGATTGGAGAAAGAACAGCTACAGAAAATAAGGAAAACTCAAGATGGATTGGATCATCCAATCAGTGGTAATTTTTCTTTGTGACTCGTAAAATGATTTTTAAACTTAATGGATGGGTCAAATCGATTGATTGAGTTTTCCGAGTGAACCAATGCAACTACGAGCGCTATAACTTAGAGCATTCTCAGAAAACAGAGCATTCCATCTTTCTATTACGAGTCTATGATAAGAAAAATTTAGTAACGTAGACTCTTTCCTTTTATGTTTTATTTTTTCGATGCTTGCAAACTTATCTTATTAAAGTAGATTTTTAGAAATGGAAAAAAAATTTAAGACAAAAATGCTCCTAACTTTTAGGATAAAGCAGCTAGAAAAAGTAAGGATATTTTCATCTTTATTAGTTTAGGGGTATTTTCGTCTTTATTGGTTCATTAATAAAAGTAGAGGGAGGCCTATTTTGATAAGGTTGGTTTTGTTCAAATTGAATAAAAAAAAAATGAGTGGCATGTCGGTCCATACTAAAAAATTACTCTCCCATGACAATGAGCCTTGCTAGGCCTACACGCGTGCACAAGTCAACTAAAAAAACAAACACAACCAAATATGCCAGCATGGCAGATAGGTGCAATATCCAAGCCATCCATCAGAAGGGCACGATTATTTAGATTCACCATCACAAGAATCAGATAGTTGCACCAGCCAGATTGACCAAAATAAACTGAAAAAAGTGTACGCTTGTGAAAAATCATCCCATGTTTTCTAACCCGTCCAATTGTCTGTATTATCATGGCACATCTTCCTAGTCGACCACCTTTATATTTACGTAACAACATCTATAAGGTGAGATCCACATGATGAACGGTTTGGATTTTTAACTTATGTGCCATGCTCGAATATACAACCGCGTATGCATTAGCTCACTTGGAAACGCGTGCGGGATTACCATAGCTTTATATTAGTAATGGCGTGGCAACTGGTGTTGGCTATATTATCCAGAGTTTACTCGGCTTTACAAAGCCTGGGGTTTGAGCTCACTGGACACGTAGAAGAGAAGAGAAACTTTGTATTTTTAATGTAGCTTACAAGCTTGCTGACTTGACTTGACTTGTTTCCAAATGGATTACATGATCTCCCTTATATAGACTTTTCCATCAAGGTGAAAAGACACAAATGCCCATTTAAATTATACTATAGGGGCAAGGTATTAACTGCTATAACAAATATCAAAAGAAACATTTAGGGCCTGTTTGTTTCAGCGAATTCGCTGGAAATGCGTTTTCCCTTTGGTAATTATTACTCCTCAGGGAACTGGAGTGAAGCGCTGCACGTTTTTCATTGCTGATTGGACGGCTTACTTTTTTCAACGTAAAAGTGAGAAATATTTGTGGGTCCCACCATGATGCATATCATATATCTGCACCGTTCACCCATTATGTCATATGAATTTATGATATACGCTAAAAAATGAGGCTTATCCAAAGCTCAAGTGGGCCACACCATAGAAAAATGTAAATTAAATACTTACCGTTAAAAACTTCTTGGGCCATTATTTCTTTTGGTTTGGATCAATTGAGTGTTGGATCTAACTCATTTTTCTTCTCATGTCTCAAAATGTTGTGATAAAATGGATGGACGGAACAGATATATTATATACATCAAGATGAGGTCCTAAAATGACTACCAGAACTTTTGAACCGGTTCCCAATAAATAAAATTCCTCACCAATATCCAAACAGGTGAAACGGTAATAATCGCCCATTTGCAGGGGATTTATCATTTCCCAGTGAAACGGTGAAAATCAAACAGGCCCTTAAAAGACTGCATCAGGAACTGAACAATCGCATGGAGAAAAACACCCTGGTTGCTGGAAGCTTCTTCCATCATTTATGGTCCTTGAGAATCCAACGAACAGTGGAAAGATGCACTGGTTTTGGTTTGGACTTCCAACACTCCCCTTCAAACTAAAACCGGCTTCATTCCGAGCATCGTTCTCAGTCGTTTGAATGCATCTGTCGGTAATGCCTTTGTGAAAATATCCGCCACCTGTTCTGTAGTATGACAATATTCTAATTTCATTGTTTTCTCCTTCACATGATCTCTTAAAAAATGGTAACGGGTATCAATGTGTTTGCTTCTTCCATGCTGCACTGGATTTTTGGCTAGCTCGTTTGCCGACTTGTTATCCACATATATGACTGTGGATCCTTCCTGCGGATGCTTCAGCTCCTTTAGTAGGTTTCTCAACCAAATTCCTTCACAAACAGTGGACGATGCTGCTACGTACTCTGCTTCACATGTGGACAGGGCGACCACACTCTGCTTCTTCGAATTCCATGTGAAAGCAGTCGTTCCGAGATAGAATACATAGCCAGTGGTACTTTTTCTTTCATCTTGGTCACCTCCCCAATCACTGTCTGAGTATCCATATAGCATTGCTTCATCATTGTATGGATAGAAAAGACCGAATTCCATTGTTCCTTTGACGTACCTAAGGATCTTTTTGCGGCTAGCCAATGTGATTCTTTTGGTGCTTCCATGTACCTACTTAGAAGCCCAACACTGTAGACGATATCCGGCCTTGTGATTGTGAGGTACCTTAGGCTTCCCATCAGACTCTTGAACATAGTCGAGTCGACGCTTCTTCCTTCTCCGTCCTTTGTTAGTTTTAAGCCCGTTGCTACAGGCATGTTTACGGCATTGCAATTGGCCATCTTGAACTTTTCAAGCAATTCCTTGGCATACTTCTTCTGAGATATATAGATGCCACCATGTTGTTGCTTCACTTCAATGCCCAGAAAAAAGGACATGAGACCTCCGTCGGTCATCTCGAACTCCTTACACATAGCCTTCTTGAATTCATTAAACATCGGTCGACTGTTTCCTGTAAACAACAAATCATCAACATACAGGCATGCTATAAGCATATCGCCATGAGCATTCTTCTTGATGTAAACTGCATGCTCGTATGGACATTGGGCGAAGCCGTTCTCTTGAAGATAGTTGTCGATGCGCGCATTCTAAGCACGTGGAGCTTGCTTCAATCCATAGAGGGTTTTCTTCAGTCGATACACCTTGCGTTCCTCCCCTTGCATAACAAAGCCTTCAGGTTGGTCAACATAGACCACTTCTTCAAGAATTCCATTCAGGAATGCAGATTTCACATCCAGTTGGTAGATCATCCAACTGTGATGGGCTGCAAGGGAGATAATCATTCTCATAGTGTCAAGGTGAGCAACAGGAGCGAAAACTTCTTCATAGTCCACCCCGTACTTCTGTTTATAGCCCTTTGCTACGAGCCTTGGCTTGTAGCGATCGATCTCACCATCAGCATTTCTCTTGATCTTGTAGACCCATTTGACACCAATAGTTTTCTGGCCATTATGAAGCGTAGTCAGCTCCCATGTGTCATTTTTCTCAATGGCATGAATTTCTTCTTTCATAACAATTCTCCAACATTCTTCTTTTATGGCCTCCTGAAATGTTAGAGGCTCATGATCTGCATACAGGCAGAAAAGATTGACTTCTTCAATTTGCTCATAGATGTCGCTCAAGCTTTTCATTTTTATGGGTGCCATGGGTGAGGACGAGCTGGCCGAATTTTGACTTGATGGAGTGCTTTCAGGAGTGATGGAATGTACTCCTGGACTTCTGTGAACTGATGATGCGGCCGAAGAAGGTGTTATGGGCGTTTGCTCTTGACGGTCATGCCTTTCTTCATGTTCTTCTGTTTCGACTAGAATATCTTTGGTCGATTCTTTATCGTTCCATTTCCAAGCTTATTCTTCACTAAAGACCACATCTCTACTCACCACTACTTTGTTGGTTAGTGGATTGTAGAGTTTGTAGGCTTTAGATGCTTCACTGTAGCCGATGAAGATGCATTTTTCTCCACGATCATCAAGTTTCCTTCTTCTTGCTTCTGGAACTTGAGCGTAGGCGACACACCCAAAGATCCTTAGGTGCGCCACGCTCGGTTTGTAGCTGCTCCATGCCTCCTGTGGTGTCAAGTTTATGACGCTCTTGGTTGGACACCGATTGAGCAGGTAGGCAGTACATGCAACTGCCTCTGCCCAGAAGCTCTTTGGCAGGCCTTTCTCCTTCAGCATGGTCCTCGTCATGTCGAGGATGGTGCGGTTCTTTCGTTCTGCAATGCCATTCTGCTGTGGCGTATAGGCTGCAGTGTGTTGTTGCTTAATGCCATGTTCCCTGCAAAAATCTCGGAATGCATTTGAGGTGTACTCTCCACCTCTGTCAGATCTGAGTACTTTAATTTTGTGACCACTTTCAACTTCAACACGAGCTTTGAACATTTTAAAGATAGTGAAAGCGAAAGATTTTTCTTTGATGCAATACACCCAAATTCTTCTGCTGTAATCATCAATGAAGGTAATAAAATATTTATTACCTCCAAGAGAGGGTGTTTCAAGTGGCCGCAAATATCAGTGTGAACCAACTGAAGTGGTTCCTTTGCTCTTCTGGACACTCCACTTGGGAAAGAGTTCCTTTGTTGCTTGCCGAGTGTGCACACCTCACACACACGTTCTGGAGCTTCAATAGCCGGTAAGCCATGCACCATGCTTGATGAGGATAAAAGTTTCAGGCCACTGAAATGGAGATGCCCAAAGCGAAGATGCCATCTCCATGAATCATTCTTCATGAGTCCATAAAAACACTTCTCAGCCTTTGTGTTAATATGGAGCGGAAACATGCGATTCTTCGCCATTTGGACTTGAGCCACAAGTCTCTTGTGAGCATCTCTTATAGAGAGTGAGCAGTTCTCCATGTGTATGACATACCCCTTCTCAAGGAGTTGGCCGATACTGAGCATGTTATTTTTCATGTTTGGTACGTAATACACATTAGAGATGTAATTTGGCTCACCATTCTTCTGATAGATTTTAACTTTTCCTTTGCCTATCACGGGTACCTTTAATGAGTCGCCAAAACTCACGTCGCCACGAACTCCTTCTGTGAGTTCCACGAACAGTTCTTTGTTACCACTCATGTGGTTGCTTGCACCCGTGTCGAGATACCACACATCTGGCCGTTCACATGCCTTTTCTTGTGCGAAGAGGAGTGTAGGGACTTCTTGTTCATGGTGTGATGTTTCAGCAAAGTTGGATCGTTCATCTTGATCCACTTTGCTCCAACACTCAGAGGCATAATGACCGAATTTCTTACAATTGTGGCATTGAACATTCTTTGTGCTTCCACGACCACGTGTGAGTCGGCCTCTACCATTTCCTCTTCCACGAAAATTGGTAAACTTTTGTTGATTTTGTTGATGGCTTGGATGATATACATGCCCTCTGCCTCTTGCACGATTGCTAGTGCCACGACCGCCTCGTTGTGTATGGTCATTCTTTTGTTCATTTAGAGTCAACTTAGACTCTAAGGCATGTTCAAGCGTTGAACCAGCATTCTTTTGCATTCGTTGCTCATGCACTTGCAACGATCCCATCAGTTCTTCAATGGACAGTTTTTCAAGGTCCTTTGATTTTTCGATCGCCACAACCACATGCTCAAACTTGGTTGTGAGAGATCGCAGTGCCTTTCAATGACACGTATGTATTCAACTTTTTCACCATTTCTTTTTAAATTGTTAATAATAACAATTAGACGTGAGAAGTAGTCAGAGATACTCTCACCTTCCTTCATGTGCGCTGCTTCAAACTCGGCTCTCAGTGTTTGAAGGCGAACCCGCTTCACTCGATCAACACCCTTGAAGATGGTGCCAAGAGTATCCCAAGCTTGCTTGCTTGATGTCGCTTCGGCAATCTTTTCAAAGGTTGATTCATCCAACCCTTGATAGAGGAGAAACAAAGCCTTATTGTCTTTCTTCCTTTGATTTTTGAGAGCGGTCTTTTCTTCATTGGTGAAGGCGGTTTCTTCCTCCATAGTGGGTTCTACATACCCATCGGTGATGATCTCCCATAGTTCTTGCGACCCGAACAACGCCTTCATTTGGATGCACCACCTTTCATAATTGTCCTTAGACAATGTAGGAACCTGTGGTTGGATTGAGCTGACCATCTTTTCTATTTTTAAGGAAGAAATAACTGATTTTTTTAAATGAAGAGAAAGAGAGATGAAATAGAAAACAGATTGGCAAAAAAAAAAAAAAAAAACTGTTGAAATAGCTTTTTCTTTCTTTGGCTGGGAAAAACCGCTGGCAACTTCAACAGGTAACTCAAAAAACTTGGCTTTGCAACAGATTTTTTTCAGAAAAATCTGGACTTGGCTAGAAAAATGCTGGAAACTCTTGTAGAAAAAAAAAAACTGAACTCTGCAATGTGAATTTTTTAAATAGATTTTTCTTCAGCCAGATTTTTTTAAAACAGATTTTTCAAATTTTGGCTTGGAAGAAAACAGATTTTTTAACGGATTTTTTTTTTCGCTGGGAACAATTTGCCGGCAGCTTCAAACAGCAAAAGCTTCGGCCCTCCAATCTGAATTTTTTCTTGAAAAAAAAAAAACTGCTAACAATCTCCAACCTGGAAACAGAGCTTTCCTTAGACAGATTTTTTTTAAGAAAAATCTGTACTTCGCTGAAAAACTGCTGGAAAAACTTCCCCGTAGGAGAAAAACCTGTGCTCTGATACCAGTTTGTTGGCTATATTAGCCAGAGTTTACTTGGCTTTACAAAGCCTTGGGTTTGAGCTCACTGGACACGTAGAAGAGAAGAGAAACTTTATATTTTTAATGTAGCTTACAAGCTTGCTGACTTGACTTGACTTGTTTCCAAACGGATTACATGAGCTCCCTTATATAGACTTTTCCATCAAGGTGAAAAGACACAAATGCCCATTTAAATTACACTATAAGGGCAAGGTATTAACTGCTACAACAAATATCAAAAGAAACATTTAAAAGACTGCATCAGGAACTGAACAGTCGCATGGAGAAAAACACCCTGGTTGCTGGAAGCTTCTTCCATCATTTATGGTCCTTGAGAATCCAGCGAACAGTGGGAAGATGCACTAGCTTTGGTTTGGACTTCCAACAACTGGAAGCTTGAGAACGAAAGAGAGAAAACAAAAACGGATATGATTTTGCAAAGAGAGCGTTGATGGTGAAATCTGAGTACATACGAGCCACATATTTTAATTTTTTAAAATGGCTTAATTAAAATATTTTATTATGTCCTTAAAATATTTAAGTATTACGGTGATGAAGTTTGAAAATATTGACACTGAAGTTTTTTATCACTATCTTGGAAGAAATATATATTTTACAATTGCTTGAATGGAAATATATAGAATCTATTCTACGAAGGAAAGCTAAAAATAAACCTAATTGTTACAGAAAATTTCTAGCTGTTACATGCAGAGTCCTCTGTTATAACAGATGTTCAGCCTAATAATCAGGCTAAGATTGATCTTGTGCTTGATTTGAGGAGTTCTCCATTATTAGCCCCCGCAAGATGAGCTACCATCGGCTAAGCCAATCTTGTTTTTGAGAGAATCTGTGCGGTGTCATGACAATGGTTTTGTTAATAAATCCGCGAGCTGATCTTGAGTGTTGACGTGATTAACATTGAGAATGCCATGTTGAGCCAAATCACGAACAAAATGTAGATCAATCTGAATATGCTTCATCCGAGAATGCTGCACTTGATTAAAACTGAGGTGAGTTGCACCCAAATTATCACATAACAGTTTCGATGAATCTTTTATTGATAACCTGAGTTCTGTGAATAGTAATAGCAACCACACAGTTTCTGAAGCTGCATTTGCAAGGGATCTATATTCAGCTTCGGTCAACAATCTTGCTACATCTCTTTGTTTTTTTGAACTCCAAGATATGGGGTTTGATCCAAGAAAGCATATGTATGCATATGTGGATGTACGATTATGAAAATTGCCCCCCCAATCAGCATCTGAGTATGCTGTGAGAGCAAAACTAATTTTTTTTATTTATTATTATTTTTTTTAATGTGGATGCCATGAAAGATTGTTTGCTTCAAGTAGAGGAGAAGTCTCTTTGCAACTACCCAATGAGTTACTGTGGGGCTGTGCATAAACTATGAGAGTTTATTCACGGAGAAACAAATGTCCGAACGGGTGAGAGACAAATATTGAAGACCGCCAATGACACTTCGAAACTCGGTACTATCAAAAGATGTTGTACCATCAACCAACTTTAGAGCTGTGCTTGTGGACAACGGAGTAGAAACTTCCTTAGCACCTGTCATGTTGGTTTTAGAGAGTAGGTCCCGAATATATTAGCTTTGATACATGATAAAGTTTGAAAATATTGACACTAAAATTTTTTATTGCTATCTTGGAAGAAATATGTATTTTACAATTGCTTGAATGGAAATATATAAAATCTATTTTAGGAAGGAAAGTTAAAAATAAGCCTAATTGTTACATAAAATTTCTAATTGTTACACGCAGATGTGCAGCCTAATAACCAGGATAAGATTGATCTTGTGCATGATTTGAGGAGTCATCTGTTATAACGCTAAGATTGATCTTGTACTTGATTTGAGGAGTTCTCTGTTATATACGGTTAGGGGTGCACACGGTTCGGTTTGGTCTGGTTCTGGGGTGAAACCGGAACCGAATCGTTCCTAACGGTTCTAGGAAATTCGGAACCGAAACCGGACCGTTGGCACCCTAGAACCGAACCGGAACTGAACCGTTAAAACTAGTTCGGTTCTGGATTGGTTCCACGGTTCTGGGCTTTTTATAATCCAGCCCAATTGCAAGCTCATGTCCATCTATGTTGTGGTCCATTTGATGAATGGTTTAGATATTGTATAAGGTGTGCAAAAATACATTTACAAAAATATTTGTTCTAGAGAAAATAATTATAAGGTGTGCAAAAATACATCGGTTTGGTTCGAGGTTCGGTTCTACGAATCGGATCCACAGTTTGGTTCTACAGATCGGTTTACAGTTCGGTTCGGTTCTACATACCCCCAAACCGAGAACCAAACCGATGTCACCGGTTCTTTGATTTTTGGAACTGGAACCAAAACTGGTGCAGTCTAGAACCGGACCAAACCGGACCGTTTGGTCAGATCCGGTCCGATTCCACGGTTCTACTGGTTAAATGTGCACCCCTGTATACGGTCCACTTGATTTATATATAACAGAGATAGAGATAAGGACAGGACAAAAGATTTGTATTTTATACTTGTGTGATCCATCAAAAGCACATATGGGCCGGCCTGAAACGTAGGGTGGCCCATCTAATTTTCAAGGTAGATTTAAAATTAACACCATGATGGGCCCACCCGAACCGGCCACTCTTTTCCGAAGCAGATTTTTTGTGAAAGCCTTTTACAAGCGGGCGTGGATTAGATACTGACCACGTCAGTATCCAAATCCCTACTGAAGTGACGTCACCAAGCTCTGTGGACCCCACCATGATGCATGTGTTGTATCCATACCGTCCAACCATTTGTAGAGATCATTTTATAGCATGAGAAAAAGAATGAGATAATCTAAAGTTCAAGTGGACCCACCATAGAAAACCGTGGGATCAGTCACACCCACTGTTGAAACATTTATAGGGCCCACCATGATGTATTTTTTAGATTCAACCTATTCATAAGTTAAAATAGAGATAGATGAAGTGAAAACAAAAATATAAGCTTGATCGGAAACTTCCGTGACCCCTAAGAAGTTTTGAACGGTGGATTTCAATGTCCCCACTGTTTTCTATGGTGGGGTCCACTTGAACTTTAGATCTATCTCGTTATTTTTCTCATGCTATAAAACGATCTCTCCAAATCGATGGACCCTATGGATACAACACACGCATCATAGCGGAGTCCACAGAGCTTGGTGACGTAACTTTAGTAGCGATGTGGAGTATCTCATTTCTACCAGGATGAACTGAAACCACAGGTATTAACTTGATTTAAAATTTTTTGACCCCATAAATATTTTAACTTTGGATACTCAATCCTCAAGTTTTTGGCCCAATTAAGTATAATTTGCCTCATTTTTAGTCTCATGTCCTAAAATTAGCTCACAAAATGGATGGATAGAATGAATTTCTAACAAAAATACGGTGGCCCCACCTAAGTTTCAGCACAGGCGCGTCCCTCTTTTTCAAAGTTGCGATTTAATCAGTACATGCCACTTCTCTACCGGCATTAAGAGCATTAAATACCACCTTAAATTATACCAAACAATAGTGTCCTGGGAACAGCTTCCACACAAATCACTCTCACACCTGATTTTTGATGGGTCACATCGACATCGATGTAAGGGAGCGGATTGGATACTAACGCTTCAGTGGCCAAAACGCTACTGAATGCCACGAGCGTGTTCCCTCACTCCGTTTGCCGGTGCACGTTATTTTCAACTCATTTATTTTCTGACATCACCACTTTCCATGGGCGCCACCCTGATATATGTATTGTATCCACACTGTACATTCATTTCGTGATATCATTTTAGGGTATAATGCAAAGAGTGAGAAAGATTCAAATTTTAAGTGCACCCCACCATAGAAAACAATAGGAATTGAATGCCTACCATTAAAATCTCTTTGGGCTACAAAAGCTTTCGATCAAGTATAAAAAAGACATGGAATAAGGTAAATTATAAATATTAAATTGGTCGAAAGCTTCTGTGGCCTAGAGAGGTTTTAATGGTAGCCGTTCAATCTCCATTGTTTTCTACAGTGGGGTGCACTTGAAATTTGGATCTTTCTCACTCTTTGGATTATGCCCTAAAATGATATCACGAAATGGATGGACCATGTGGATACAATACATACATTGTGGTGGCGCTCATAGAAAGTGGTGACGTCACTTCAACAGTGGAACAAAGAAAAAAAATGACTTGAAAATAAAGTTTAAGTTTACCATGGTGCGTGCACCGGCAAGCGGAGAGAGACGTCTAAACGGAACTCCAAGAAAAAGAGCATTAATTGTAAGGGAACATGCTAGTAGTATTCAACCAATTGTAACTTCAGTAGCATTTTGGCTAATGAAGTGTTCAGCATCCAATCCGCTCCCTGGATGTAAGATCCACTCCGCCCATTAGATGTGTAATCCACCATCAGCCAGAGTTACAAAATCAATCTAACCGGTGATCCAGAATTCCAAATAAGCCACACCAATGGAAACAATTAGGAGAGAAACATCCACCCTTGATTTTCACCAGACCCATTGTGATGAAACCGTGAAATCCATTCCAACCATTAAATGTCACACTAAAAGTAATCATGTATACTGAAAATCAAGTCCACACATGATTCATGTGACCCAATGTAAAGAAAATAATTTGTAGGGTGAACCTTTCCATATACATTGTTTCCTATTGTGTGGTTCACCTGAACTATAGAAGGAGATAAAATAAGAGACATTGATGGGGTGACATAACTGATGGTCAGGGTTGGTTTTACATTAATAGTATGATGGGCCCTCCCAAGCTGTAGCCCCTTTTCCATGCCAAAATAAAAAATAGCTGGTAGTGGAAGCATTTACTTACATTAATTAAGAGGAATTTTTTCATTAAATGTATAACTAGTTGCACTAAAATATAATGTGCAACTAGTTTTTAGTGTAACTAGTTGTGTGAGCATTTAATGAGAAAAAAAAATATTCTTCCACACAATACAAGCAATTATATTGATGGTAATCACTTATTAATTGATTGAAATAAATGCATAGTGAATGTTTCTTTAAAAACTCATTTCACTTATGGAAATGGGGTTAGATATTGGGTGGGCCCCACCGTTGTGTTAATGTGAAATCCAACCCAACCACCAAATGCTTCACCTCATGTTAGACCTAAGGCTCAAAAATTATCTCCATCCTTAGTTTAAGTGGGCCATACAATTGAAAATAGTGTATGCAAAAGATTCATGCTCCGAACTCTTTCCCTTGTTGTGTCCCACTTGAAGTATGTATGAGCCTGATTTTTATGACCAAAGCCTACCTTTTGGTGTGGAATCTAATGAATGGAGTGGATTTTACGTACTCATCACAATGGGCTTTGTAAAAACTAAGGGTGGATTCTCTCTACGATTCAATTAGTGTGGCGCACTTAAATCACGAGTCAACCTTATTTTTGGACTCTAGACATGTAACAAGGTTATACATCCAATGGCCGTAGTGGATCTCATATAGTATCATGTTGTGGTTAACTTGAGCTTTAGACCAGCCTAATTTATGGGTTAACCCTTAAAAATATGGAGAAATGGATGGCCGGAGGGGATAAAATGCATACATGGTATTGGTGACCATAGATCTTTGCCATGCATACATGTGAGTGCATTGTGGGCCCCACCATGATGTATGTGTTGTATCCACACTGTCCATCCATTTAGATAGATTATTTTATGACATGAGCCAAAGAATGAAACAGATCCAGATCTGGAGTACACCCCACCACAGAAAATAATGGGGAAAGTGACGCCCACCGTTGAAATCTTATTAATATCCACCATGATGTTTATTTGAGATCTAACTTGTGCATAAATTAATACAGACATGAAAGAAGTGAAAACACAAATATCAGCTTAATCCAAAACTTTTGTGGTCCTTAAAAGTTTTTAATGGTGGGAGTCACTCTACCAACTGTTTTCTGTAGTGGGGTCCACTCAAGCTTCAGATCTAACTTATTCTTTAGCTCATACCCTTAAATGATCTCTCCAAATGAATTAACGGTGTGGATACAAAACACACATCATGATAGGGCCCACATGACATAACTTCAATAGCGACTCTCGCTACTCAACCGTTCATGGCTAATCCGCGTCATTCTACGCTACGCAGTCTCGAGCCTCTTTTGAGAATACCACTCTTTTCTCAAAACTGACGCTATTTTCTCGGAACCGGTGAGAGACGGACGTCCGCAAGTGATTTTTGAACGGTCCACAATGATTCGTATATGCGATCCACTTCGACCATTTAGGTGTATCGAACATCTACCCCATTAGTCGATGCTACAGGCCATGGTGGGTAACGGGTTTAAAAATCAAGTCAATCTATGACTTGGGTGGGTCACACCACATGCAACATTTGAGAGGGGTTATCCTCCCATTAAAATATTCATAATCATTTATTGAGTCCACCCAGATGTCGTTCATAAATCCAACCCATTCATTGTGTATGTCCCACTTGTATGAGGGGTTAGAACAAGTTTCAGCCACATCCAAAACTTAGGTGGGCCCTACTAAGTGATTTTATATGTTTTAGGAATGTCTTCACATAGTTTTAGATGGTATGGCCCACCTGAGTTCCGTATAGGGCTGCTTTTTGAGATATCACATGACCGAAAAGGGACCCACCAAATGCATGGTGTTGATGTTTGACACACATCACGGTGGGGCCCACACAACTCGACCTCATGGGAAGTGTGGTCCCACCGTGATGTCTGACATACATCTACTCCATTAGTCAGATGCACCGTTACATGTTGGGCCACAGACTTAAAAATTAGCTCAATCCATGACTTGGGTAGGCCACATCACATACAACCGTTGAGAGGAGTTACCCTCCAATTAAAACGTTCAATCATTTATTGTGCCCACCACCGAGATGTGGTTCACAAATCCAAACTATCCATTGTGTGTGTTCCACTTGAATGAGGGGTCAAACCAAGTTTCAGCCGCATCCAAAACTTAAGTGAGCCTCACAAAGTGCTTTAATATGTTTTAAGCATGTCTTTACATGATTTTAGATGATATGGCCCACCAAAGTTCTATATATAACTGATTTTTGGGATATCCCATGACCTTAAGGGGACTTATCAAATGCACGATGTTGATGTTTGACACACATCACATTGGGGCACACACAACTCAACCTAATGGGAATTGAGGTCGACTTCATGGTACCATTGCCATATATATATATATATATATATATATATATTATATATATATATATATATATATATATATGAAATTTCAAGCTTGGTTAGGTCACAAGCATAAGACTGTAAATGAATGAGTCGCCAACATTTTATAATCGTGGATGTAATTTTAGTGATGTAATTAATAATTTGATTGTTTTAAAGTATAATTAATAGTCTAATAATATTTTTGCTATACTTATAATTCTATTATCTTTAAAAGGGAAAAAAAAGATATGTACTTGAAAATCACAACAAAATAGAGATTTTAAAACATGTTAATATTATGTAATTCAAATATCTCTGATTCAAAATACCTCCCAGACTATGCTACCAAACAAATAATGCAATAATAAGATAAGACTTTGAATAGACATAAATACAGTCAAATTCATGCAACTATCTTACAGAAAAATCATGTAATAAAAAGATATGTGAAACTTAATATGAGTTCGATCACACCACAGAAAAGGAAAAGAATAAAATGGGCACAATTGAAAACTGCCTAGTCTCAGCTAATAATCAGATCATGATGATGTTTCTCTTTTCCCGACATACTTGTGGGGCTCAGTTATAAATGAGTTGGATGGCATGTAAACAGCGTTATAAGCTCCATGGATGGCATACCATCTTTACTTTTCTCGTATTTTAGGAAACGTGTTTGCCGTTGCCTTTGGTAAATTTATATAAATTTTAAGCTCACGTCCTAACATAATTCAGCTAAATAAAGTGAATATTACATAAATATTATGGTGGGTCCCACAAATGATTTTGTTGCACGGGCTCCTTGCAACAACCATTGTAGGAAATTTGCAGTTTAGCAGATACCTCAAGACAACAGTGTCTGTTCACCACAACTCATTAAACCCAGTCAATTCTCAGCTACACACTAGCCATGGACCATGGCTGGAAAATCACACTAATGTGATCTATCCCAAAGTCGTCCAAATATCAATCCAGACTTTCAGAATCAAAGACCCCATTCATAATCAGAAGAGAAAAAAAAAAAACAAGGACAGCTACTCAATTTCACTAGTGAAATCAGATGGGTTGGGTTATGATCCATCGGCATGGGCTCCACAGTTTGCATGGTCTAGTTTGGCGTACATGTGTGGTACACGTACAATGGATGAGAATCACTACACTTTGCAAGTTGTGACAAACGCACATTGTATCCTAGACCTAGCAATGAAGATGCCCAACGGCCAACCTCTGCTGTCGTACCATGCAGGCCATCCGTCTCATTACTCAGAAGACTCATGGTTTCTATTTGTTTTTTTTTATTGCACGATTGCATTCCTACCAACTTTATACAATTTAATAACTAATAATAATAATAATGGATTTTTACTACAAAATTCCTCATAAATTAAGATTTTACACAATCATGCCTCTATGGCCCCAAAATTTTAGGGAGTACTTTTTGGGCAATAAAATTACCATGATACCATTGGGCATTTTTTATTTTTTATTTTTCCATTAAAAGGTGATAAGGTTGAGGGTTATGGGCTCATGTGAAATTGGTCAATCTAAACATAGGTGAATTATCCAATAGAAAGTAATATACACTACTTACAAACATCAAACCTATGTGCAACCCATTTGGAAAGATTCGATCCATGTGATCATTATGGCTAGGTGCACGTGTTTGACAGGGTAGATGTCATACACATATAATGTTTATGCAATTCAATTAAACATGAGGCCATTTGTGTTAGCCAGGACTTATAGTCTATTTTTGTGTGCAATTAGGAAAGTGCAGGTGTGTCAGAGTCTTACTTGACTTCATGTTTGATTGAATGCTAGTGACCCTTCACTGAGATGGACCGTTTAAGACCGAATTTTAGGACTTAGCTGCATACGTCAACCATCGAGATTACAACGATGAAGCAATTCGCGAATGGGCAAGGATAATTTGCGAAAGGGTAAGGGTTGGTTTTCCTTGATGGATTCTTTTTGCATTGTGTCTTAAAGACTTATTCTTTCAACGTGATTTCTCCGTAAATCAATGATAAAACCAATAGAAAAGAATATAAAAGCCGAAAGTATTTTTCTATTAATTATTTTTACAATATTGACATTCACAATCGGCTTGAGGGATGGTGATCCATTCATTGCCCAATCGCAGACTGAGCTTCATAGCGGGATGGTCATTTATTCGTTACTCCATTAAAAATTGGGCCTCATGGTAAGACGGTCGATGGATGGTGAATTTTTCATAATTTGTTTATGGCTTGGTCGGAATCGGGCTCTGTGGTAAGATGGCCGGTGAGGTGTTAGTATATTTATGTTCTTAGTAGAAACTAAGCATGTGGTAAGACAAATGTGAATCGACTATTTGTTTATCATCTGGCATGGACCAAACTTCATGGTAAGATGGTCAGCGAAATCACCTAGCACAGAGCAGAAAGGCTCTGCTGCTTTTCTATTTGAAATTGAGCAAATTTTCTTGTGATTTAGCGGGATGATAGAAATGAAGGGTAGAAAAATTAACTAAGGACTAAAATCTAAGCCCCATACTATGACTAACGATGTGGACTAAATTAAAATAAAAAATAAAAAAATGTCCATGATGAATGGGAACCGTAGAGTTAGGTTTAACTGTGATTGCATGAGGCCTGATGCTCTATATCGATTATTGACTTTATGGGTGAAGTACTTGGATGATTGACAGTGCAAATCTCCTTATTCTCCGTGTTAGTGGAGCCTATCAGGTACGACCATGAATACAAAAGAGATACCATTACTTATTCGGATCGTGCGTCGATTAGATTCCTTACATCACTAGACTCCATAATAAGAAAGTTGATGAAATTCTTACGTAACTTAGTTTTGACATCCGTAGAGAATTACTTTTTGTAGTACTCTAGTATTTAATACTAGATAGAGATTTGTTATGATGAAATTTTAGCATTTAATTCTTGCAGAGACTCTTGCTTTATAAATAATACTTTTGATAAAAGTTTAGTATTCAATGATCTCTCATATGCACATCCATAGCTCCTCCTTTTGAAGTCATCTATACCATATGATATGGTTGTCATATGTGTCTTCTACATCGTTTGATCCGGTCGTGGCAGGCTAAGTATAAACAATATTCTCGATACACAAGTATGATTTCGTATATCATTTAGTGTATAGTACCGACACATGGTTACATCTCATTTGTCCATGAAAGTGCACACGAATTAGGTGTAAACACAAACCATGTAGGCCTCAAAATTTCTAATTTATTACTATTTAAGAAAAATAATATATGAGGTACTTCCGTAAATTCTCTCTCAGGAAGCACTATTTAGGTATTTTGATCCTTGAAGTAATTTTTTGATAAATTTAAGATTTATGAGAAAATTTTAATAAACTTTTTAATAATAATAATATTTTTAATTTCTACGATATATACCTAGAGTAGCGGCGGACAGTTTTACTCCTGCAATTGTTGACTGCCCAATGAATGGCCTAGATCTCTCACATGTGCGACATCCGCCTCGTTTCACCATGCTTGTTCCACCCACTCACATTTGTTGATTTAAAAATCATACATTTTCCTTTTCTTTTTTTCCTGTCACTTTTTTATAGCCCAAGGAAACATACAAAAGTGTATATGCACAACTATGACTATAAATAACTCAAGGAAATATTGAGGTGGTCATTTGTCCACTTAATGATATTTTTATTTCACACAATTAAAATTCTAAGCTGGTCTTTCCCAAATTAGGATTTTAGACCACAAGTGATACAATCCTGATGGATTGTTATCACTTCTACAGTCCTTAAAGTTATATACTTTGTGCGGCCTACCTTTTCTTCACTAATGGTGCTATTAGTAGACAATGATGGTGGCAGGTATATGATCTTATTATGATGCACATTGTTGAGTTTTTAAAAATTACTGATTATTTTATTTTATTTTATTTTGTATGATTTGATCATGAAATTATCTAAATGTTACCATATAAATTAGTTAGAATTTTAATTAACTAATTATATAATTGTGTGTAATTTAAAAATCTAAAATTATTTGTTAATTGGAATTTTTGCTCAAGTAATGCCTGGACTATTTGAAATTATTGGAGGTGCTTTTTGTGGGATGAAATTATAATAAAGCCTTCATTTTTCTTTGCTTTAAAAAGCAGTGAAAGTGGAGACTTGTGGAGGCCATGTGGTATGTGTATAACATCCAACCCGTCTGTCCGACCTATGCATCCACCATGGTGATAATACGAAGTAAACATCAGGCTAATCAGATCATCAGATGGGCTACAATTGAATTGGGATATTTTGAATGGTGTACATTGTTTTTTTTTACTGATTGGTCCACCTTATTTTTGGATTTTCCACCTTATGATTTGTTCCTCTAGTAATAATATTAGTGCACATCTATTGGACGGGTTAGATGTGAGATTCATACCACATGGATCCCACAATTCTTGATTCTCCAAGTTTGTTGTGCAGACTAGATTATTAGTTGGGCTACAACCATGTGAACTTGCATGACTACAAAATGGGCTGTGCCGACCGTTAAAGTGGGAGAATGACTTATAAGCATGAAATTCAACCGTCCATCAAGTGTGCTGACCACCCATAATTAGATATGATCCCAAAATTACAATGATGGAAAGCACAGGTGGGCCAGACAATAGGGAGCAATTTAAAAGCATGCATGTAATCACTAAATTCACTCTACCAAACACCTAAATAGTCTTCCCCCACTATTTAAGGCACTGCAATGATTTGGACTTAAGGCCATGACTCACATGTGGGCTGGGCCGAGAATTAAATTGGGGGTTTGACTTACAAGTATGAAATTCAACCGACCATCAGGTGCGTCGACTGCCCGTATTTAGATATGATTCCAAAATTAGACCGATCCAAGACTCAGGTGGGCCACACCATCTGGAACAATGGCGTGGATTAGATACTGACAAGGTCAGTAGCCAAATCGCTACTGAAGTGACGTCACCAAGCTCTGTGGACCCCACCATGATGCATGTGTTGTATCCATACCGTCCAACCATTTGTAGAGATCATTTTATGGCATGAGAAAAAGATCTATAGTTCAAGTGTACCCACCACAGAAAACCGTGGGATCAGTCACACCCACCGTTGAAACATTTATAGGGCCCACCATGATGTAGTTTTTAGATCCAACCTATTCATAAGTTAATATAGAGATAGATGAAGTGAAAAAAATTTATATATATAAGCTTTATCGGAAACTTCTGTGGCCCCTAAGAAGTTTTGAACGGTGGATGTCACTGTCCCCACTGTTTTCTATGGTGGGGTCCAGTTGAACTTTATATATATCTCATTATTTTTCTCATGCCATAAAACGATCTCTCCAAATGGATGGACGGTATGGATACAACACATGCATCATGGTGGGGTCCACAGAGCTTGGTGACGTCACTTCAGTAGCAGTTTGGCTACTGACCTTGTCAGTATCTAATCCGCGCCCCTGGAACAACTAAAAAGCACGCATACAATTACTAAATGAGCGACGCCGACCATTAAAGTGGGGGAACGACTTATGAGCATGAGATCCAACCGTCCATTAGGTGGGCCGACCACCCATTTTTAGACATTGTGCCCAGAATTAATGTTGTGTGGGGGCAAACCATAGGAAACCATTCTAAAGCATGCATGTAATCGGTAAATTAATGTTGTGTGGCCCACTAGTGAAATGGTCTGATATTTGGGGCGTCCGTTCATCCTAGTATGGCTTATTAGATGAATGGATTGGATGACATATACGTAGCACGGTGGACCACACATGCAAATAATTGTCAACATTGATATCCCAACTGTTCCCTACGGTGTGGCCCACCTCAGTTCTAAATCATCTTGATATCATATCCTTAGGTTCCCCCCCTCTGCGGGAGAAGATGAGGAGTTATCACCCATAGTTCTCATCAAAATAAATGGAGTTTGCTTTGTATGCGGTGGACACTTAATAAGAAAAGAAAAGGTTTTCAATAAACTACTTTATCAAACTAAGTAATTATTATTAGAGTACGTTCCCTTATATTTATGTTTTCTCTTCATTTAGGTATGTATGACCTTAAGAAGATATCAACGGTGGACGTCATTATTGCAATTTTTTTTCCAATGGTGTGTCCACTTGAGCTTTAGACATACTTCAATTTTAGTTTATACTAAAAAAAAATGAACTAGCAAAATGGATAGATGGTAAAGATAAAACATGAACATCATGGTGGACCCTCCAGTCACAAGGGGTATTCATGTTGTTGGAGTCAATCCACTTCCAAAATTGGTGTTCAATGACCGTTGTTTCTTATGAGTGGTCCACTTGAAATTTATATCTAGAGCTGGACATTGGACATTAAGTTGAGTCGGACCAAGTTAGGATTAACCCAACTTGATCTAATTTTGAAATATGACTGACCTGAACTTGACCCGACTTGATACCGAGTCCAACATGACTGACCCGATCCGAGTTCGGTATGTCCTGAACTGATCCGGACCAAGTTCGAACCGATCAAAAGTACCGAGAGAGTTTGGGTTCGGATCGAGGTCAAGTGCGGCAGGTAGGTTTAGAGATACTTAAAAACTAGAATTTTATATAGACACACACACCCGAATCCGAGTCGAGTTGGATTTTGGATCAAGTCGAGTTTAACGGATCGAGTTTCAGGTTGAGTTACTGGGTAACTTGGACTCAACTCGGTTTGAGTTCGGATTCGGTGATGCCTGCTCGATTCAGACTGACTCACCCATTCCGTTAAGATCAAATTGGGTCCAAACGAGTCGGACAGCTTGAGTAAACCAAGTCAAGGCATCTGTGCCTAGCTCTATTTGTATCTACTTATTTTCTTAAACCTTCGTGTGGGACGCGGCCCATAGTAGTATATGTGTTTTATCCATACTGTTTATTATTCTTTTTTAGGAGCGTTTTAAGGTATGAGCTCAAAAATTGGGCAGATCTAATGCTTAAATGAGCGGCACAAGTTTCTATCAACCTTACAGTTGTATTTTCTCTCGTGACCTTATAAACAGCCTGGGTGGTAAATACACAAAACAGTACCTAGGAAGATTTCAACGGTCAACATCATTATCACTACTACTTCTTGTGGTGTGGTCCACTTGAGCCTTTGATCTGTTTCATTTTTTATCTTATGCCATGAAATGACGTGGGAAAATGGATGGATGGCATGGATAAAGGAAATACATCTCGGTGGACCTCACAGAGCCCCTGCCACGACGGACTCAATCCCCATCCCTTTCAAACATGCAAAGCATGGCCCATCTCTGACACATAAGTGGTCCAATCAAGTCCCGCCGCGTCTGTGTTTAGTTGAACCAATCAAAGCGATTTGCTACTCCAGCAGTCTCTGACTCCTGCATTCATATATGCAATGCACGGTATAAATGCAACTCAAATGAACCGTCCCAAATTGTAGGACCTATGTAAATAGACCTTCAACCTTCAGTAAGATTCGTTGGACCGTCCAACCACTGGTTAACGAACATTTATTTGTTCTAACCATGTTTCAATCCTAGCCGTCCATCAGAGATGTCACCCATAAGCCAGTTACAACATAGATTCGATAAAAAAATATTGTTTGGTTACCCTTCAAAAGATGGGGCCCACCAAGTTTGATGAGCGAGAGTATTATATCCGATTTTATCTATTGCACAGTCAATTTGAATTACATACATTCCATGTCTGCAATTTATAAGTGCATACGTACGTACCTTCAAACAATGTTAGATGGACGTGGATTGCGTACTGAGATGTAGGGACCACCGTGATGTATGCCTTATCCATACCGTACATTTGTTTTAACAGATCCTTTTCTGGCATGAACGTAAAATTGACGCATATCCAAAGCTCAGGTGGGCCACGCCACAGAAAACTGTGGGTATGATAACTGTTGAAACCTTCCTAGGGAGCACATTGATATTTTTCTGTCATCCAATATGTTCAAAAGGTCACACAGGCATGGACGATGGAAAACAGAAGTGACAGTTTGGACCAAAACTTATGTGGCCCCTCCCAGAAGTTTTCAATGGTGATTATTAAATACTCATTGTTTCCTACGGTGTTGTCCATTTGAGCTTTGGATATGTTTTAATTTTTGTCTCATGCCATAAAATAAGCTGGTAAAATGGATGGACGGCGTGGATAAGATATATACATCAAGGTGGCCCTCAAAGAGTTAACCAGGCGAGGTGTTATCCTGACGGGGTGTACATAAACCGAGCTAGCTCAGCTAGTTAGCTCGACTGAACTCGAAAAAACTCGATTCAACTCGGGTTGAAGTTGACTTCTAGCTGAATTGGGCTGATTCTTTGAGCTCGAAAATGAGTTCGAGTAGGCCCAACCCGACTTGATCAAACCAGTTCGGTGACTCGATTACTTTGCCATTGATGCTGCTCACCAAGTGTTTGATAAAATGACTCAACGAAGTGTGGCTGGTGGCAAGGAAAGTATGTATATGAAATAAATATCTTTTTTTTTTTCTTGGTTTTTCTTGGTTTCTAGGTTGCTTAGAAGGTATTTGATAAAATACTTGTAAAACCATTGCTTTTGTTTCACATACGGAGGGATTTTGAAGGTGCAGTCCAGGTGTTTGTGGAAATGCCTTGTAAACACTGAAAATCGGCGTCCACATTGATTTAAATGTTATGCTTTGATGATGAGAGTGATTAGTCTGATTTATGAATGTTGGAGTCACCACTAGCCGATTAATCTCAGAATCCCGTAGTCAGTTAGAACCCACGGAATATGTAAGGTTGGAGAAATCCGAAGACTCTCCTACCTTAGAGTGACTCCTGATCTGCGATCCGGAATTCCGGGTAAGGGACCTTGGTTACAAAGAGGGAAGGTATTAGGCACCCTCTCTACCCGTACAAATGTACGATCTTTACTTTGTGTTGTAAAACAATCTCAAGGGATGGATAATGTGGTCGAGATAGGACTAGGCACACACGTGGATTTCTGATGTGGCAAGATCCGAAATTTCGGTAAGCCACAGAGCATACGTCCAACGGCGTACCTAGAAGGCAGATGTGATGATGCTTATGTCAAAAGGTGAAGAAAAACTGGACTAGATCACCTAGGAATTTCTGATGTGACAGGATCCGATGCACGGTAAGTCACAGAGCATATGTTCACTAGAGATCTAGAAAAGCAGGGGGGTTGAGAAGAGAATAGATGTCATGATGAATACTTGTATGTAAAATGGATGAATCTTTGGCTTGCTCTTGAGATGGCTAGAACATGAAGTACACCATGGCTAATTCGAGCTAGACTAAAGGGTTGAGATGGTTGAGGTGAGGTTAAGAAGTGGCTGGAAAATCAGGACTTTGGGGCTTGGGAACTCCTTCTCACCCTCTCTCTCTCTCTCTCTCTCTCTCTCTCTCTCTCTCTCTCTCTCTCTCCCTTGGTTTGGTTGTTGAAATGAGAAGAGGAGAGGGCTATTTATAGCCTTATCCAATGGCATTGTGGTGATTAGTGGGTAGGTAAGGGTTAAAATCTTGGAATGGAGGGTTGTGATTAGTTAAGGAGAGAGGGGTGACATGTGGCACATTCCCATTGGTTTTTTAGGGCTGGTAAAAGGTAAATGGTGAGTTTTTTTTTTTTTTTTTTTTGGGGGGGGGGGGGGGGGTAAATTCGTGGGAAAGTTGACTTTTGGACGCTGGGACAGCTGTCCACACCCAAGCCGCGAGCGGCGGCAGTCGAAGTACCGTAGGCAGTAGTCAGACTACCGCCCTGGCCTGGTTCGCATGTGTGAGCTTCGTGTGATGCTCCGGTTCGTCCGGTGGTCTCCATTTTGGATTTCTGGGACTCAAAGTGACATATTTAGGCATGGACAGGGGGTTCTGGCCAGGGTATAAGGTATAGGCGAGGCTGTGTGTATGCTGGACGGCTTGGATTGCGGTTTCGGGATGCGGGTTGGGAGTTTGGGGACTTGGGATCAGGGTTTTAGGTTTTAAACTGGGGTTAAGGGCCGGTTTAGGACATAATCATGGTTCTCGGATTGTCTTAGTCTTTTCGAGATGCTAGTCTGGGTGGGGTGTCTACATGCCTTAATGACGAACTCGGCTCGATCTTGGCTCAAACTCGGCTCGAGCTGGCCCGAGCTGCTGACCGAATCGAGCCGAGCTGGCCAGTCAGGCTCGAGGACCGAACCAAGCCGAGTTCGAGTTTAGGTCAGCTAGTGGCCGAGCCGAGTCGAACTGAGGCCAGCTTGACTCGGTTCGACTCGATGTACACCCCTAGGCCTACCTCGATGAATGTGTAGTATATCCACCATGTCTATAGGTTTTTCAGTCTATTCCAGGCCGTAATCTAAAAAGTTAAACAGATACAAATCTCTTGTGGACCACATCATGGAAAAAGTGGTGAATGACCATTAAAAGCATTTGGTAGGCCATGAAAGTTTTGTATCAAGCTGATTTTTGCCCTTAAGGTATGTTTGACCTTATGGATTTGCTTATGGTGGACCTTGGGAAGCTTTTAATGGCCGGTGTTGAATCATAGATCTGCTTACAGTGGGCCTTGGGAAGATTTTACTGGTTGGTGTTGAATCACCATTGTTTCTTGTGGTGTGGTTCACCTGAGATTTTGATTTGCTTAATGGTTGAGACCATGTCCTAAAATGGGCAGGGAAAATGGATGGACTAGATGAATATACAACATATGTGGCCCCAACGGTAGGAGTACCACCTAATCCACTCACCTGCCCCATATCAGACCTTTTCCCTTCAATCAAATTGAAGATTGGTTTGCTTTTTACCAGGATCGTGACTGAACTTACAATCCTACAGTTATGCTTGTATTTTGAGGATTAGTTTTTAACCGTCTAATAAATTTCCACCAACCAATAGTCAGGTAATTAAATGGCCGGAATTTTTGTTTTAGAATTAAAATTTGAAATAATTAGGAATATTTACCTGTCTTTTGATTAACATTTGAAAATGTTCTACTTTTAAGTTATTTAAAGTAATATACCTAATATTTAAAAAGACAGTGAGAAACTGTTTAGTTGACATTGACTAATTGTGACAGACCAAAAGATGCCATTAAGACATAAATGTAACTATTTTACACTCATTTTCACAAATATTCTACCATGTTGCAACATGTGAAAGAATCTATGCGGCCCCTTGTTAGGTATGTAGTTGATTCAACTCATTCATATATTTTGTATGCTCATTTTAAGTCATAGGCCAAAAGAATTAATTAAATTTGAATCGCAAGTGGGTTCTAAAGATTTGCCTCATTTTTGGGACCATACTCTAAAATGACATGACAAAAGGATGGGCATTGTGAATTTTTCACAAACATTATGATGGGCCTCACTTAGCTTACCATTTAAGGATGTGGAGTGGAGTAGGTGCGGCTCTTGCATTAGCTAATACAGTGTGGCCCTAATAATGGGTCCCACCTTGATGCATGTACTGTTAAAAAAACTGGATGAAGGGAAAAATAAATATCAACTTGATCCAAAAATTTTGTGACCCACGGTAAGTTTTTAGTGGTCAAGCACTTCTGTTTTATATGTTTTAATATATCTAAAATTCGGATTTGCTTAATTTTTGGGCCATGCCCTAAAATGATATGGAAATATGTATAGACAATGTGGATATACAATACATATATCAAGTTGGGCCCCATGGTCAGGGCAACACAATACATGGTGAGATTGGTGGTCACACCTAATCCACTCCCACATGGGGAAATGGATTTCCTACTTAGGCTGCTACTGGACCGTCTCTATGGACCCACCATGATGTATGTGTTTTTTCAATACTGACCATTCATTTTCTACAATTATTGTAGGGCATGAGCTAAAAAAGAGGTAGATCCAAATCTCAAGTAGACCACACCATGGGAAAACAATGGTGTTATAGAAACTTTCTATGGCGGATAGTGATGTTTATTTGTTATAGAACTGGTTCATAAGCTCGAACAGACATGAACGAAAGAGAAAATACAAATATCAGCTTAATCCAATACTTTTGTGACCCTCGAGAATTTTTCACTAGAAAACATTCAATTCACACTATTTCCTATGGTGTGATCCACTTGAGCTTTGATATATACTTTGTTTTTAGGCTAAAACCTTAAGATTACCTGGTAAAATAGACCGACAGTGGATAAAATACATAAATTATGATGGCCAACCGAGTTTGTCAACCGAGTTACCCAGGCAATCCTCTTCCTAACCTTGGCACCATTTCGGTGGATCCCTAATACATTTTCCTTACATCCACACCGTTAATCCATTTTTGCAGCTAGTTTTAGGAAATATGCCAGAAATGAAGGATATTCAAATCTTACGTGGACTACATGAGAGGAAACAGCCCTTGTTGAATCCACGCCATTAAAATTTTCAGGGGGCACCAGAATGTTTATTTTCAATCCAACCTGTTGATAAGGTTAAAAATGACTAAATGAAGATACCACACAAATATCAGCTTCATCCAAAACTTTTATAGCCCACAAAAAGTTTTTAATGACTGATTACCACTGTTTCTTGTACTGTGGTCCACCTGATATTTGTATCTGCTTCATTTTTCGGATCTATCCCTAAAATGAGTTTTCAAAAATGGCCTGCTGGCATGGCATGGATATGAGGAAAATACACCTGGGTGGGACTCACGTTCAGGACAGCACCGTACGTGTTGGATTAGCCACGATTGTTTGAATGAGGTATGGGCCCATTATAAGTAGGGCCCACCGTTGTGTATAGGAGAAATCCACTCTATCCATTCGTTTTAAAAGATCATGTTAAGGCATGAGAACAAAAATCACACATAGTGGAAACTCAAGTACGCTGCACTAATAGAAACAATGGAAAGAAGCTGCCTACCTCTCCAAACCTTATGAGCTCCAAAGTGATGTTTATATGCAATCCCAACCATTCATAAGGTGCCCCAACTATTCATAAGTTCAGTACCAATGGATGAATTTAGAAAACAAAAATATTAGCTTGATCCAAAGCTTCCGCCACCCTAATGTTTCAATGGCTAGCATACAATCTTCACTGTTTTCTGTTGTGTGGGTCACTTGAGCTTTATATTAGGGGTGTACATCGAGTCGAGCTGGCCTCAGCTCGACTTGGCTCGGCCACTAGCTGACCTAGCTCGAACTCAGCTCAGCTCGATCCTCGAGCCTGGTTAGCCAGCACGTCTTGGTTCGGTCAACAGCTTTGGCTAGTTCGAGCCGAGTTTGAGTCGAGATCAAGCTGAGTTCGTCTGTGCAGCATTTTCACAAATACATGGACTGTACATTCAAAATCTCACCGTCTATAAAACAACAGTGTTTTACAAGTATTTCATCAAACACTTTCTAAGCAACATAAAAATCAAGAAAAAAATGGTATTTGTTTCATATACATATCTTCCTTGTCATCAGCTACACTTTGTTGAGTCATTTCATCAAACACTTAGTGAGCAACATCAATATCAAAGTAACTGAGTTATCGAACTGGTTCAATCCAAGTTCGATTCCAGTTGGGTACGAATTGAATTGAGTCATGCTTGGGCAAGCTCGAACTCAGTTCAAAATATTTCAAGCTAAAAAAATTAGTTCGAACTCAGCTTCGAACCAAGTCAAATCAAGCTTTTTCGATCCGAATCGAGCAAGCTAATCGAGCTAGCTCAGTTCGTGTACACCCCTACTTCATTTCTACCTCATTTTTGGGCCCGTGCCATAGAATGATTAGGCAAAACATGGAAACATAGTAAAATTTTCACAAATACCATACTGCCCCCCACCTAACTTGGGATCCTTGAACATTTACCGCGGCTACATATGCTAAATGAAGGGTATTTTGGCCTTTTAGCAAAACAATTTTAGAACCACACCGGAGGATCTCAACGGCGCGGGAGTGCATGAAAAGGCTGGCGGATTCTTTTAAAAATAGTGCGTTTTATAGATAAACAAAAAGTGGGCGGATTTTAATAAATGACTCTTAAATTTTTAAGTGCCTGCTTTTTGAGCCATCTGCCAGAGTATCAAAGCTTTTCTCGCTTCTGAAAGGTTATATAAGAGAGAGTACCCTCGGACCAGGAATGTGTAGTGCTCTCTCCTTCAGTTGGAATCACAGCTTGTCGAGAAATCACCACCGTCCATGTCTCAGCTCAGGTATGCCATTTTCTTCCCAGGGCCGTTCCTTCCTACCATCTAACCCATGTTGCCTAATCACCGTTCATTTTCCATGATAGGTTGGAGGGCAAGGTGGCCATCATCACCGGGGCAGCCTCCGGGATCGGCGAGGCCGCCGCGAGGTTATTTGCTGAGAACGGTGCACTTGTCATCATCGCCGACGTCCAAGATGAACTGGGCCATCAGGTCGTGGCCTCTATCGGTCCGGATCGATCCTGCTACGTACATTGCGACGTGAGGGACGAGAAGCAAGTGCAGGGAGCCGTTGATCTTGCTCTAGAGAAGTATGAACGGCTGGATGTGATGTTCAGCAATGCGGGGATCGGTGGCCCACTCAACGGTATCATGGAACTGGACATGGGCGCTCTCGACAATGCCATGGCCATCAATGTACGTGGGGTGGTCGCCACGATCAAGCATGCGGCACGTGCCATGGTGGAAAGGAAGACACGTGGCTCGATCATATGCACCGCGAGCGTGTCCGCTGTATTGGGAGGGGCTGCTCCGCACGCGTACACGATATCGAAGCATGCGCTGGTGGGCGTCGTGAGATCAACGGCTGCGGAGCTTGGGAAGTATGGGATTAAAGTCAATTGCATCTCACCGTACGCGCTGGCCACGCCGATGACGTGTACGGGTCGGGACCCGATTAAGATGGAAGAGCTTTACGGATCCTTGTCTAACTTGAAGGGGGTCGTGTTGAAACCGAGGCACGTGGCCCAGGCCGCTCTCTTCCTCGCTTCTGATGAATCGCCGTTCGCTAGTGGCCATAATCTCGTTTTGGACGGTGGATTTAGTGTCGTTAATAACTGTTTCTCATTTGAATGAGAGGAGAGGCCATACATGCCAGTGTTAAAGATCTCAGCCGTTCATCAGGTGGTCCTTTGGGTCCCCCACGTGAAAGAATCGCGCTGGTCCACTTATCTGATGGGGCGCACGTTTAGAAAAGAGATGGACGTACGGTTTTTGTTAGACCGTGTGGCCTACCTGATGGGCTGACCCGTTTGGTTTTAGCCACGGGATTCTTAGACCGTGTGGCCCATCTGATGAGCGGCTGGGATCTCAAGCATCGGCGCGTGTGGTGGGAAATGTACTACTGCAGTATTTTATTTCTAGTAGAGATGGATGGTAGAAGTTCTTGTGTGTGTCCGTGCACGTGGTAAGCGATGAGTTCGCACGTGCTTATGTGTAGGTGGGAAAGGATAATGGCAGAGTTTTGTAATTTTATAAATAAATCTGTCGGTAGGGTAGCGTTGTCTTGTTACTCTATGCAATGTGTTGGATGATACTCAGGCGCTTGAAATTACTTAGAAATTGCATACGTGCCATCCAAGTTGTTTAAATTAAAACGTCCATATTATGGGTCTAGGTTTAGATATGTGATGAATGGAATATTATGTTTATTTTATTATCTGACTATCAGATTTTTGGGCATTTATCGGACGGTTAAAAATGAAAATGATACACTTATCAGTTGGGCTGCACATGTAAATCGAACCTAGGTTGTCGGTGATTTCATTCCAACCGTCCATTTTCGTCATATGAATGTGGCCCATATGATGATCGCACGGGATATTGCACACGTATGCCATGTCAGCATGTGTGCCGCGGTCCACCACTTGGATTCTGTATGCATTTATATGAGATTTGATTCAGGTCAAGATTTGAAAAGTGGCCCACGTACTTCTACGTGCTCCCATAAATGCACATGTACGTGATATAGTCATGTGATTTAATTTCTGCCCTTCATTAATGCCACAACCCCACCTACCGGATGGGCCCTAATAAAGTATGCAATTAGTTGTTTATTTCAACCTCATCGCCACCGTTCATCACGTCCCATCATGGAGGGTCCATCCAACAGCCCACATTCAGTAGAAATACTGCTATGAAAGAGCGTTTACCATTGCCCATTGGGTGCAATTTTGAGCTGTGAACTTAGAGGTGTACTCGAGTTGAACTGAGTCTAGCTGGGCACAGCTTGACCTGGCTGGGCCACTTGATGACCCCGCTCGAACTTGGCTCAGCTCAGTCCTCGGGCTGGCCAGCTAGGCTCAGTTCGATAAGCATCTTAGGCCAGTTCAAGTCAAGATAGAGACTGGTTCACTTGTGTGATATTTTCATGAACACATGGATTGTACTTTCAAAACCCCACTATATGTAAAACAATAATAATGATTTTACAGATATTTCACTAAACATCTTCTAAGCAACATAAAAATCAAGAAGGAAATAAAAAATATATATGCGTTTCATATACATGCCTTCTTTACCGCCGGCTACACTTCATTAAGTTATTTCATCAAACACTTGGTGAGCAATATTAATATCAAAGTAACCGAGTCACTGAATTGGTTCGACCTAAGTTCAATTCGAGTTGAGTCGAGCTTGAGCAAGCTCAAACTTGATTCAAAATTTTCTCGAGCTTTTTCGAGTCGAGTGAGCTAACCGATCAAACTTGGCTCATTTACATCCCTATGATCCATCATCTAATTGGTACTTATAGAATGATCACATGCAATCAAATTGTGGCCCACCCGTAATACATATGTGGAATCTAGACCATGAATCTTATGCATCTACTTGTGAAAGCCGAACATCTAGAAATGTATCCCTGTCAAAAACTTAGGTGGGACACACCCAGGGGTGGCTCTAAGGGGTAGGCAGATGAGGCAATCACCTAAGGCCTCCTAATTATGAAAGCCCTATATTATAGCAAAATTAAAATTTATTAATTATAAAGGTCCTATATTATAGCAAAATTAAAATTAAGAAAAAAAAGAGAAAAAAAAAAGCCTAAAATTTTTGAAATAAAACTTATTGAAAGGCCTACAAAATAAGAACATCTAAAAATTGGTTTACAAATTCGAAATTGAAAATAAAAAACAAATCCTAAAAATTACCACTATCAATAATAACAGTTTATTTCTTTTCAAAATAATAATATCATTCTCAATAAATTCTTCTATTAAAACCTAGAACCACAACTATCTACTTTATTACTAATTAAATTCTAACATCATTTTTCTAAACTAAAAGGCTTCATTTTTATGACTGGCCTAAGTACCCCCAAAAATGTTGAGCTACCCCTGGACACAGCGTAGGGAGCAATGTCCAATCGCACCTAAACCTATATATCCACTTGTTGTGGTTCACTTAAAAGTTGCACTAGCTTGAGTTCAGTGTGTCCCAGCATCCTTATGAGGCTCATCTGATGAATGGATTTGATTACACGTGAGAACCGGACGCGGATTACATAGTTAGGCCCTTATCACCCCTGTGGTGTTGTGGCGACACGGCATGATTTGATTCGGCGGCTCACAAACATCACGATTGGCCCCACCATTATTTGATTCCTGCGCAAGGATGTTGGGTGGGGCCCACCGAGATGTTTGTGAGAAATCCATCCCGTCTATCCATTTTGCAAGCTTATTTTAGCTTATTTGACCAAAAATGAGGTCGATTCAAACTTAAGTGGTCCACATGAGAGGAAGTAGTGGGGATTAAGTGAGAACCGTTGAAACATTCTTATTGCCATATAAAAGTTTTGTACCAGGATAAAATTTATTATGTTTTCATTTCATCCCAGTGAGAATGGCCTTATAAAGGGTTTGGTTGGCAGATAAACATCAAGATGAAGCAAAGGAAGTTTCCCAAATTTCCCTCTAGTTTGGACCACTTGAGTTTATTATCCACGTCATTTTCACTCGCATGTTGTAAAATGAGCCCGTAAATCGCATGGACTAGGTTTTTTTTATTATTTTTAATTATAAGTTAGCTTGTTGGTGCACCCACTCTCATTTCACACTTCATTGTTAGCCACCCCCACTAGGGAATGGATACCAAGACCTCAGTGTTGAAATGAGTTATCTTTCACTCAATTTACCACTTGAGCTATGGAGCGGGTGTGGATGGACTCGGTTGATTTCACACAAACATAGCGCTGCCTCACTCTGCATCCTTGAGCAAGAACTTCATGGACAACATTTGAGAGAGAATCCGTGTCGGCACTCCGCTGATCCGTCGCATCATATAATCTTACCAGTCAAATACCACACCAGTTTGATGTATTTTCCTTACATCTACAACATTCATCCGTTTTGAAATTTCATTTTAGTTCATGATGCTAAAAATAAAGAAGATCCAAATCTCAGGTGGACTATACAAGATGAAACAGTGGTGAATGACCATTAAATACTTCTTGTGGGCTACAAAAGTTTTGGATAAGCTGATATTTGTTTAGTCTGTCAATGTCAATCAGGATCTTTGTAACCTTATCAACAAATTGGATGGATTTTTTTTTTTTACAGTGGCCCCAATAAGTTTTTAATGGATTGTACTTAGTCACCACTATTTACTATGTTAGGGTCTAACTAAGATTTTGATATGCTTCATTTATGGGATCATACCTTAAAATGATATGTAAATCTACTTTTGTAAAAGATCTGAGCTATTCATTAAGTGTCCCCATACGTGATATATGACCAAAAGAAAATTTGGTTTCAAACCCTAAATAGACCATGGCAAGAGTCATGTACAAACCACATAAAAATCCTAAGTTCTATTAAGTCCAGATTGCCTACTCTTAACTTTGGTACAAGAGAGTCTCCTGCTGTATCCAAAGTCTCCACTGTTGTTTGCTTTTGTATGTGAGCAGCAGTGATAACATCCAAATCACAGCATCAACACTTGACACCGTCCATGAAAAGCAACAGTGATGCTATTTTCATCTCACCTATCATCTACAACAGTTCTGCAATGTTAAAAGGAAGGAAGAAAGCTTTGATCCGCCTTCGCAATACCAGGCTGACTCTGCCATGTCCCCAAAGTGAAGCTCAGGCCCACATCTGGACTGAGCCAAAACAAACAGGCTCATGTCATTTGTATAAGATCTGTTCTGTTCATTAAGTGTTGCCTACCATGCATGATATATGATAAAAATGCGTTTCAATCACTAAACATGGGGACCCGACCTGGAAAATCATGGTCCTGGCACACAATGTTTTAGGTTGTCCAGTCCGACAGTCTTACAATTTCAGTCGAGAGAGATGATTAGGTAAGGTGTGCGGCCGTTACCATGGGATTACCATGTGGCCCACCTTGATGTATGTATCATGTATCAATGCCATTCATCCATTTTTCCAGATCATTTTAGGGCATTATCCATAAAATGAAGTAGATCCAGTTATCAGGTGGACCATACCATAAGAAACAGTGATTGACATTTAAAAACTTTTCAGGAAGCACATTAATGTTTAAGTAGCGTTTATTTACCATTCAATCTGTTGATAAGGTCACATGAGCCATATAAAGGTTAAAAAAAAAAACAAATATCAGCTTGATCCAAAACTTTCTTGGCTCATTAATGGTCAATCACCCCTGTTTCTCATGATTTGGTCCACTTGATAATTGCATCGGCTTCATTTATTGAGATAATGCCCTAAAATGATTTGGAAAAACGGATGGACGGTGTGGATACACAATACATACATCAAGATGGGGCTCGTGGCAAGGGTCGCACTTCCCTTAACAAATAGGCAACAATAATCTCAACGTGATTCAATCACCAATCAGTCAAAACTACCAGCCCCATGTGTGACCACCACTGAAATTCTCTATCACCAAACATACTATATAAATACCACAAATGCATATCCGAGCAGTTGATAATCTCCATCTCTAGCTTTAATCACCGTCCATCTGGTGGACCATGGCACTAGTGGTCTATTGGTACGACTTCATCTGTTTCGGCATAATCGCCGGTGCGATCTTCGGCTCGTTGTGGGTGCTCCGGCGAAGGGAGGCCGCCGGGAAGTTGGACGGCGACACCAAGTACGAGAGCTTGCTGGTGGATCGAACGGATGGTGATGATTTGGTGGGCCACACACCAAGTGGCCACTTGGGGTCCACTCACCTGTGGATGACTTGCTGGAGTGGGGTCCACCCTATATGGCTCCTGGCGACTCGCGGAGCTTCTTGCATCGTGTTGGTCGGTTTTCTGGCGTGGGACATCTTACGCTACGATACCACCATCTTTGTCTACTACACCGAGTACGTTCGTTCGATCATCTTAGCCGTAGGTTAACGTATGTTTCTTTATGGGGAATGATCTCATGTTTTCGAGCTTTGTGGGGCCCACCGTGATGTGTGAGTGCCATCCAACACGTTCATTAGATGATCCATCCCATTTTTGGTCTGGATGTCAAAATATAGCCTGATACATAGCTTGGGTGGACCACGAGGAAGGGAACTATGTAGGATATTGGGGAGGGCAGATGGAATGTGGGGTCCACCTTGTTGTCTCTATGTCGTCCAACACATTGATCAGGTGCTGTCCCAACAAGTGAATAGAAGTGATTGTACGTATTTCCCTGTGGTGTGTCCCACCTGAGTTTTTGCTCGGGATGGTTCTTGGATTGTACGGTTAAAATGAGGAGGAACGGCAGATTTACAGTTTGGATTCTCCATATACGCATTACTAGTGGGCTCCACACAGCTTGAATGTAGGGCGATTACCATCCATTCCAAGGTATGTGATCATTGCTCCTTTTCTCCTGAATGTGTTGATGGTAGAATATCAACCGACACCATTGGATAAGTGGAACCCACTGTGGAAAAATGGCCAATTTAGGCCCTTGTTTGAACGGCAGTGATTATTTGATATTGGGGGCAATGTTTAATCCATGATGGATCCACCCAATGAATGGTGTGGATCTCTGTCACGTGTATCACGGATAGCCTTTTCAGTCTCTCCTGCGAGAATCACACCAACACCGTAGCACTGCTTTGGCACCGACACGAGAGGAATACTTAGATGCTCTGGCAGAGTGTTGTGGATAATACTCTGACAGGTTATGCTTATTTGATTACCTGAATATTGGATTGGTGGACATTCATCGGACAGTCGAGGATGAAATATATCCAACGGTCCTATTCCAACAAAGAAGTGTCCACTAATCAGAGGTTTGGATTTTTGAACTAATCTGATTTTAGCAGGAAGCACATTGCGTACTGAGTACACTCTGTGGGGCCCACAGTAATTTATGTACTTTATCCACTCCGTTCAACCATTTTAACAGATAATTTTATTTCTTTATCCAAAAAATGAAGCATATCCAAGCTCAAGTGGACCACACCACAGGAAAGTGTGAATTGAATGTTTACCGTTGAAAAATTATTGGGGGCCACAGAAGTTTTGGATCAAGATGTTATTTTTTTTTTCCGTTCGTCCATCTCCGTGTGAGCTAATGAATAGGTTAGATAACAAATAAACATCACTGTGGGCCCTAGGAAGGTTTCAACGGTAGAAATCATTATTCTCACGGTTTCCTGTAGTATGGTCCACCTGACAGATGGATGGTTTCATATTTCGGTTCATACCCTATAATTATCTATAGAAACTGATGGACGGGTGGATATAGAATAAATATCAATGTGGGCCCCACGGTAAGGGCCACACCATCCGCCCCACCTATCGCGTCTCCCACTATCGCTGTGGTCTGGTATTGTTGGTGGTATTCACTTTCGATCTCCGCATCTACCGGTCAACTGCCGGCTGCCGCATACCGTTGTGACCAAAATGCCCCTACGAAACATTACGATACGGTCCGACCTCCCCTCGGTCATTTCTGTCCATCTACAAATTTGTAAGGAGCCCATTTCTGTCATTTCATACCCCATAATACGAAGGTTAGTTGTTCGTTCGGTTTTTCCTTGATTTTCCGGTCAATTCAAAAGCAATTCAAATAGGGAGATGATGCCGTAGTACCGAAATACGGTAGATCCATCTCTTCACAAGTATACGTCAATGATTAAATAATAATTCTAGACCGTCCATTTTTGTATCCCTACTATGGATGGAAATGTTTTCAAAATAAAAGTAGATGAAGTGATTATATTTGGTGTCCTTAAGAAAACAAAAGCAGATAACTAACTATTTAACAGTCATTATTAAGTTGGTAAAGTGTATAAAATTGAATAATTCAGTATTTAATAAGATTATTGTTGATGTAGATTTCCGGCACGCCCTCCTTCAATCTCTGTTCTCTGCACATAATAAAGACAATAAACGAAGACCCTGGCTCTAGCCCGGGGGACCTCCGATGCTCAAGTCGGTTTCAATGATGTATAAAGATGGCGTGTTAGGGATGGTGATGTTCCGTACCTTTCACTGGAGTGGAGGCCCTTTATTTATAGATTTGAGAGGATCCTATTGTGCAAGGATTCTCTTCCCGATATCTTGGAGATTTGATTTATCTCGCTTTTGGTCTCTATCCGATCCCGGGATCCTCAGGATCGGAGATCCTTCTGCGAGATATCCGGGATGATATTTCATCACATCATCTTTCCTTCATCCGACACGGCCGGGGCCGACTCGGCATGGCCGAGGCCGACTCAATTAGATGGCTCGGCTTTACGAGGCGAGACTTTTGAGCCTTACATGACACACGTCTGAATAACCCATTCGTCGTTTCATGCCGGCTCAATTTGATTCATCTCTTCGATTTGTGACCATCGACTCGGATTCAATGTATGCCTCGGATAACCGAGATATAAGTCCGAGTCTTCGGACTTGGCGACTTTTTATCCCCAACAGTAAGCCCCCCTTACTCCGTGTGTCTGTCATGGCGCTACGGAGTAACAAGGTTTTGAGTCGGTTCGCCATCAAATCCGAGGTAATAATTGGGCATTTAATGTTTTTTATGCGATTTCTGACGGGAGACGGTTCGATATCCGAGATTGCGTATGATGGCAGCCGTCGAATCGTCTTTTCCGCCTATGAGCGTCGAACACGTAGCCCAAGTACTACTGTCGTCAGTCGGCACTTTCCAGTGTCAAGCGGGGGATCGATGCGTGCGTCGGATCGTATTCGCATTAACTGCCCGTGCCAGGTGGCAATGTTATAAAAGGGGAGAAAGGGCCCGCAATTCATTTTTTATTGCTCTTTTTCCCGCTCCCCATTCCCTCTTTGCGACCGCTCTTCCTCCTCCAACTGTTCTTCCCTTCCAACCGCAAGCGTCTTAGTTTACCGTTTTTCATCTTCTTCCTTATCGCCGGTGAGTTCTCCCCTCCTTTTTCATTAACTTAAATGGCAGCGGAAGGTGCTCACAGTCCTCGGGAAGGGACTTCCGGAGACGAAGGCGAAGCGCAACGTTTTTGGAACGTTACGGAATCGCCTTCTCTTTTAGAGAAAATCGCGGTAAATGCGAACGCTGCTTTCGTTTCTGAGAGGACCATCGGAACTCCGGCAGAGCGCCCTGCTCCGGTGAATCCTTCCGATGGCGGAGGATCCCTGAAAACTCCGCCAGGGAGACCCAACCTTTCAATAGATCTAGAAGAAGAGGGAGAAGAGGAAGAAGGAGAAAGGTTGTTCACCGAGGAACCTCTGGGACGGTTCCATTGATAGGTCGGTTTTCCGCCGAGCTGAAGAAGAAGGAGTCAGAGGACGACCCAAGTGGTCCGGTTCCCTCGATTCTGACTGAGGCGGACTTGGATAGAATCTGAACCGGGTATCACATCCCTGATTCAGTTGTTATTCACCTTCCCCGTCCAAACGCCTTACCGGACTATCCTCCTCCGGGCAGTAGCAAATTCCAAGTCGCGATGTAATGCCTTACGCTGCCCCTTCAACCCGTCCGAGGTCTCTATATTGCTCCGATGAGTAGATTATGTCCTAGTGTCGCAAGTAGTGCTTCCGGCTACTGCCCCTTCAACACGGTGGTGTTGTCGTATGTCTGTTGCGTGTATTTCATCCCCTGGGCAGTAGTGTTGAGGATTTTGCTGGTACTGTATAGTGCGAATATATGAACAACTCTTGAGTCCAACTTATATCAAGTTGGACTTCACGATATACTCCTTTATATCGTACTGCTGCGGCGAAAACAAACTGACATGAGATTTCATTAATCATACGCGTTGAACGCCCTCTTTTTCTGCTTGGCGAGGCAAAGGTGGTTCATAATAACCGACCCTCCCACCTCCAACAAACACTGGAGAGAGCGTTGGTTTTGGGCCAGTGGTCGCTGGGAATCGGCCGATTCTGAGTTCTCCGGGCCCGTGTACCTCGGCATTCCGTAAAGCAGGTGACTCGATTTTCCTCCTTTTCCTTCCCCCTCCCTATGTATTGATTCTGACTGATTATTTTTGCTAAACAGAAATTCCGAAGACGAGGGAGAAGCTGGGAACCAGCGCTTTGGCTCTAATCAAGGATTTGAGAACGCTGAACGCGGCAGATCGGTCCTGGAAGGTACTCTTGCAGCCGGAGCGCCTTCATCTCACAGGTTTAGATTCGGCTGTCACAGGTAATTTAGAATGTATCTTCAAGTCTCTTCTGGGCTTTATCTGATCTGCTTTACCTTCTTTCAGACTTGGCCGAAGCCCGACCCTATCAAAAAACTGTTCCCGAGCCGGTCTCGTCAGACATGACAGGAGCTCGCCCTCTTCCTAAGGCAGTTTCGAAGAAGAAAGCTCCTCCGCGATCAGTTCTTCTGTCGGAACCAAGACCGACAAAGAAATTTAAAGCCCCGCCGAAGGAGAAAGAGCCGGCGCCAAAAGAGAAGGAACCAGCAAGTTCCTCCCCTCCTACTGTAGTCGTGATCCCTGATCCGGATGAAGGGTCGGAAGTGAGGGAGGAGGCCGTAGTCGGACCTCAAGCCGCTTCCGAATCAGGATCTGCTGCCGCTGAAATTCCGAGGCAAAGGAGGAGGTAAGGGCTGAATCCTCCCGCAGAGAGGCAGTGCAACAGGAGCCGTCGGCTTTTCAGGCGGTCCTGGCGGGGATGGTTCCCTGGGCTTTGGCTCATGGGGGCGAAAAAGATTTCGCCAGCCTCTATACGCTCCCATGACTCAGACCGTCGGACATGCGGCGAAGGTGCTATTTGAACTGGCGCCTTGTCTGGTCAAAGCCTGTAAAGAGTTGGCCTCAGCTCATAAGCTGCAGACTCTTTTGGCCGAAGCTGAAGGACGTCGCGAAATCGCCGAGATCCGAGTCGGTATTTTGACTGGCGAGGCGGCCCTTGCTCGGAAGGCCGCTGAAGATGCCAAGGCGGAAGCTGCTTCTGCTAAGAAAGCCGCTGAGAACGCCGAGGCCGACGCCACATTTACCAGGAGAACTCTCGAGGATTCACGGGCCGAAGTTGCTCGGATATCGGCCGAAAATAAGCGGATCCTTGAAGTCCATGCTTCCTGCAAGGATAGTCTGGCTCGAGCCAAACTCGAAGCGTCAAAACTTATCCAACAGGCCCAAGAAGAGGCCCGAGAGGCTGAGAAGGCTAGGGATCAGGCGGTCCAGGGTTTCCTCGAGTCGAAGGAGTTCGAGGATGAGAGAGATCGCTTGTTTCAAAGCGGATATTTAGAATGTCTCGATGACGTGAAGAAAGCTTTCCCCAACCTTGATCTTTCCGGACTTGAAGGAGAAGGAGCCTCAGGTTCTGAGAATCCTGACGTTAGTCCCGCTAGCATTGCTGCAGATCCAATCGTTGGGAACGAGACCGGTATCGCTGGGACTGCTTCGGAAGTTACTCCCGCCGAGGGACATTAACCGGACTCCATTTTTTTTTCTTTTTGCTTTATTTCTTGTTGCATCTATACATGAAACGCAAATTTGATGTGAACACTTCAACAGATGAAAGAATGTACTTAGTTTTATCCATATGACTCGGCTAAAAAAAAAAACATTTTTTTATATTCGGAATTTCCAAGTGTTGAATATCGGACTGCGAATGCTGGGCTAAGGATAGTAAATCTTGAGATGCTTTGCGTTCCAAGGATGAGGCAATAGCTGTCCGTTTAGATCTTCCAATCGATACGTCCCTGGTCGGATGGTGCTTGAGACGATATAAGGTCCTTCCCAGTTAAGTCCCATGTACCCGAACCAGGCTCCTTTGTATTGGAAAATATTTTTCGGAGAACCATATCTCCCGCTCGAAACCGTCTGACCTTAACTCGGGCATTGTAGAACCGGGCAACCTGTTGTTGCCGAGCTGCTGTACGTATTCGTGCCACTTCTCTTTGCTCGTCCAGAAGATCAATTCTGAATGCCAACAGTTCTTCATTATCCTCCGCATTGAATGAGCTGACTCGAGCCGAAGGTAACCCAATCTCTACGGGAGTAAACGGCTTCCGAACCGTAGGCAAGGAAAAACGGGGTTTCGCTTGTGGCGGTCCGGGTTGTAGTTCGATACGCCCATAGGATTTTCGGGAGTTCCTCGGCCCACGCCCCTTTGGCGCGATCAAGCTTAGTTCGGAAATGTTGCTTGATAATCTTGTTGACCGCCTCAACCTGGCCGTTCGTCTGAGGATGATGAGGTGAGGAGTACACGTTTCTAATTCCGAGGTTATCACACATCTCGCGGAAGCTTCTATTGTCAAACTGCCTTCCGTTGTCAGTGACGATGGTACGAGGTACTCCGAACCGGCAGATAATATTTTTCCACACAAAGTCGGTAATCTGTTGCTCGGTTATTTTAGCTAATGGCGCAGCCTCGGCCCACTTTGTGAAATAGTCGACAGCTATCACAGCGAACTTGGTCTGACCTTTTCCAATGGAGAGTGGACCGACGATGTCGATCCCCCACTGTGCGAAAGGCCAGGGACCCGTCATAGGCGTCAACGTCTCGGGAGCTTGTCTAGGGATAGTCGCGAACCTCTGACATTTGTCGCACCTTTGGGCCAGCCTACGAGCGTCGTGTTGGATAGTCGGCCAGTAATACCCCTGTCGTAGGACCTTGTGGGCGAGTGATCTTCCTCCAAAATGATTTCCGCAGATCCCTTCGTGAATTTCGCGTAACACATAATCGGCTTCGCTGGGGTTTAAACATCGCAGCAGCGGAGCATAGTAACCTTTCTTATATAGGGTGCCGTTGAGCATGGTGTATCGGGAGGCTCGGATTTTCATTCGTCGGGCCTCGGCACGATCTTCGGGTAGCTTGCCCTTGTCGAGATATTGGATGATTGGATCAAGCCAAGTAGGTTCCGCGTCAGAGTCAATTGCGTGGACGGCCGAGCGAAGTGGTTCATTAATACTCGGTCTTGCAACGTACTCGATAGGAACGGACCTGGGTATGTCATCTTCATCAGCAGAGGCGAGCTTTGCTAATAGGTCGGCTTTGCTGTTCTCGGTTCGAGGGATCCGAATGACCTTACAAAACTGAAACTCGCGGATCATTTCTTTTGCTTTTTCCATGTAGGCTTTTAGCTGCTCTTTCCGTGTTTGATACACACTGGTGACTTGGTTGACGACTAACTGAGAATCACTGAAAACATTTAGGTGTGTAACTCCCATGCTGGCTGCTAGTCGGAGACCGAGCAAGAGTGCCTCATACTCATCTGTATTGTTCGAAGCTTGAAATCCAAGTCATAAGGCATATTGCATGTAAGTATGATCAGGGGTCTCCAGTACTACTCCGGCCCCGCTTGCCTTTGAGTTGGAAGAGCCGTCGATATATAGCTTCCAAGGGATAGGGGATGTATCAGGCATCGACTCGTCGCCGTTTCCGGTCGTTTCAACATCTGGAGGCTCCTTTGGCGGTGTTGCCTCGATGATAAAATCAGCCACTGCTTGCCCTTTGATTGCAGCTTTAGGCTTGTAGTGAACATCAAATTCACTGAGTTCGATCGCCCACTTCGTGAGTCGCCCGGAAACCTCAGGTTTCTGTAAGATCTGGTGCAGCGGATGATCGGTCATGGCTATGATGGTATGAGCTTGGAAATATGGCCTGAGTCGGCGCGAAGAAATTATCAGGGCTAACGCAACTTTTTTCAAGTGTGGATATCTCGTTTCCACTGGCAATAGCGCTTTGCTGACGTAATAGACCGGCAATTGTTTTCCTTCGCATTCTCGTATCAGGGCCGAGCTAACGGCTGCCACGGAGACCGCCAGATATAGTAATAGAGGCTCCCCTGATTCGGGCTTTGACATGATAGGCGGAGAACCGAGATGTGATTTTAGCTGCTGGAAGGCCGCCTCACATTCTTCTGTCCAATCTAGGATCTGTCGTCTTTTCAACTGTTGAAAAAAGGGCAGACATTTATCCGTAGCTCGGGATATGAAACGATTAAGTGCTGCGACTCGCCCGGTCAGTCTTTGAATATCTTTGATTGTTTTCGGGGATTCCATGTCAAGCAGAGCCTTTATTTTTTCTGGATTTGCTTCTATTCCTCGCTGACTAACCAGGAATCCGAGGAACTCTCCAGAGCTTACTCTAAATGCACATTTATTCGGATTCAACTTCATCCGATATTTGCGTAGTACGAGGAACATTTCCTCCAAATCTGCTATATGATCTGTCGCGTGTATACTTTTGACGAGCATGTCGTCAATGTATACCTCCATGATTCGACCTATGAGCCGAGCAAAGATTTTATTGACTAATCTTTGATAAGTCGCGCCTGCATTTTTCAAACCAAACGGCATCACTCGATAACAATAAAGGCCTTTGTCAGTGACAAAGGTCGTTTTCGATTTATCTTATTGATGCATTACAATTTGATTATATCCTGAATATGCATCCATGAAGCTAAGAAGTTCGTGCCCCGCCGTACTATCTACTAACTGATCTATCCTCGGAAGAGGGAAGCTATCCTTCGGGCAGGCTTTGTTCAAGTCGGTATAGTAAATACAGACGCGCCACTTCCCGTTGGGTTTCTTCACAAGTACGACATTTGCGACCCAGTCTGGATAATATATTTCCTCTATGAAATTTGCCTGGGAAAGCTTGCTGACCTCTTCTTCGATGATAGTGTAACGCTCGGGGCCGAGTGGACGTCGCTTCTGTCGGATTGGTCGGTAGGTTGGATCGATGTTGAGTCGGTGAGTGATCATAGACGGATCGATCCCAGGCATATCTGAATGGCTCCAAGCAAAAACATCGGCATATCGGCGGAGCAGGGCGACCAACTTTTTTTTAAAGGAGATTGTAGAGACGAGCCAATTTTTACCGTTCTGGATTCTTCCGTTTCTACTAAGGAAACCAGGATAAGATTCTCGACTGGCCGGCCTCTTTCATGCGTCTCGCCTCGGGGATCCAGCGATTCAATTGTTGCTATCTCGGCGGTTACTTTGTCGGTCGGGCCTTTTACGGCTATCATATACATCGCCTTGCATCTTGCTGATCCCCTTTGACAATCCCTACTCCCGACTCGTCGGGAATTTCATTGAGAGATGGTATGTGGATACCACGGCTTGGAGGAGACTCAGAGATGGTCGGACGATTATTGCGTTATATACTGACGGCTGGTCGACGATCAGGAATTCGACCATCACCGTTGTTTGATGCGGAGAACTTCCAGCTGTGAGGGGCAAGGAGACGATCCCCTCGGTGAGTACTTGCCCACCAGAGAATCTGATCAATGGGGTCCGAACCGGACGTAATGCTGATCGCCCGACACCCATTTTGTCGAAAGCTGAAGCGAATAATACGTCTGCAGATGACCCCGTGTCAACGAGTATTCGAAATACCTTCCGATTGGCGATGGTCAGGGTGATTACTAACGCGTCGTCATGAGGATGATGAATACCTCGGGCGTCTTCCTCCGTGAACGAAACGCAGTATTTTTCTCTTTTCGGTTCCTTTGTAGGCCGAGCGATAATCATGAGCTCGGACTCGGGCCGACTGAGATTCCTGGAGTGATTTTTTCGAGCGTTGTTTGAATCGCCTCCGCCGCGCGGGCCACCGATGATCGTCCAAATTTCTTCCGTACGTTGATTTTCAGTCGGACATTCCTCGGCTGCTACGACCTTGACCACATGATCCTTGAGTCGGCCTTCTTTTATGAGCCGTTCGATCTCTTCTTTCAAATGATAACAATCGCTCGTATTATGCCCGTGATCGCGATGATAATGACAATACTTGTCCTTGCTTCGGCGATTGGGGTTGCTTCTGAGCTTGTTGGGCCAGTTGACAAAGCCTTCGCCTTTAATCTCCATCAGCACCTGCTCCTGAGTCTTATTCAAGGGGGTGTAGACAGAAAATCGTCGATCTGGTCGTTTGCTTGATCTTCGCTCGTCGCGAGTTTGCTCGTCTTTACGCTTTTTTCCTCCGGTCGAGTCGGGTTCTTTTTTGGCCGACTCTCTGACCAGAGATTTCGTTTCTCGCATGATCCGTGTTTCTTCGGCGTTCGCGTATTTATCGGATCGCGCCATAAAATCCGCTAGAGTATCGGGCGGATTTTTGTCTAAAGACGCCAAGAATGGTTTGTCTTTTACTCCCTGCATGAGTGCATTAAGCGCTGTTTCTTCTGAATGCTTTCGAACCTGAAGAGATTCAAAGTTGAAGCGTTTGATGTAATCTTTCAGTAGCTCTCCCTGTTTTTGAACTATGTTGTTTAGATGTGCAGGGGGCTTTAATTTCCTTTTACCACCGATGAAGTTGGTGAGGAAGGCATCGCTGAGCTCGGCGAACGAACTAATGGACTTCGGTTTTAGCTGTCTGAACCAAAGCCTTACTACGTCGGTTAACGTAATAGAAAAGGCCCGGCACATCACCTTATCCGAGGCATCGTGCAGCTCCATGTATGTTTTAAACATTCGATTGCTCAGCCGGATCGGTTTTACCTGTAAAAGGTGCGATTTGAGGCAATCGGAACCTTTCAGGCAGCCAAGCCTGCATTATCTCGTCCACAAAAGGGGACGATTTTACCTCGGATCTTGGCTGGTATGTGTGCCTGTGTTGAGACTCAAATATTGCATAATTTTCCCCATTTATATCTTGGTTTTATGAACATGAATCCGCTTAATATTCTATTTTACTCATGTATGTGTTGCAAGGTGAATTTAAGTGTTTGGATTGAAAAATGGTGTTAAAAGCATGATTTTGATGCTCAAGAATTACCAAAGCAAGGGATTGATCTTAGGAGACCAAGATTGAAGAATTCACATGCCAAAGATTTAAGAAAACCAAGTGAAGAATGAAGAGAATCGAAGATTTGAAGTGAAGAATCCTGAAATCGTCCTGAAAAAGTGTATTATGAAGCTGTAAAGTTTATTTTGGGAAACTACTTAGCAGGAAGTCTGTTTTAAACGAACTATGCAGCGAGAAGTCTATTTTGGGAAAATATGTATATTTGATGCGGTTTCTAGGGTTTTTCAAATTTGTACGAAAATTGGAGGTCCCTACTTATAAATAGGGCTTCCTAGGGCATTCTAAAACATTATTGAAGGCATTCAAGCATAAAGTTTAGGGTTTTTTTAAAGAGTTTTTAGTTTTATTAAAGCTTTATAAGTTGTTTTTTTTAAGATCTTTTCTATTTGCATTTTCTTTCTTTATTTCTTGTTGCTTTTTATTTCTACAATTTAATTATGTTTTTCTAAGTTCCTTCTATCCCAAGCTATAAGGGAAGCATATGGGTTTAATGTTTCTTTAAGATTATGATGATTGATTGTTTTAATGATGAAAAAAATGGTGTATGCATGTTATCTATTATTTAAGTTTTGTTTTTTATCCTCTTGTGAGATCCATATGTTTCCATCATATGAGATCCACATTGATGGATAGGCTTACCCTAGATCAATCAGATTTCCTAGATAAGAGAGGTTCTCAACCTGTTATATTTCTTTGATATTCATTATCCTATAGATATTGAATACTTAAAATCACTGACGCTTGAGAATATATGTCAATGGTGCAAATCCATAATTTTCTAATATTTATATCATTTATTAAAATACTTAAACTGTTTTATTTTCCGACTAGGCTGACCATAGTGCTCAGATCCTAGTTGTGTTATCCAAGTCATCATGATTTTGGAACATTAACGTATGTGTGGAACTTTGAAGCTTGAGTGTTATTTTATTCAATTGAATTACATCCATTCAAAAATCCCAAAATCAAATCATCAGATTAATTTTTATTACTTAGTTTATTTTGCGTTTGATTTTTTTCTTCTCACAATTCATCTCCCTGTGGGATCGACCCCGTATTCACGGGATACTACTTACGAACCTCTGCACTTGGAGGCAAGCAAACAGCCGGCCGTTTCTCATATCTGCCATTTCTTTTTTCATTTCTCCCGCACCTCTCTTTTAAGGTCTTAGATGTCTGCCTTCCACGGTTCGCCGCTCTCGGCCGTTCCCTCGGCTGGGGGCCGACTACGCCTCCTTCGATCTATCTCGTGGCGAAGATCTGAGGGAGGCAAAATGGCATTAGCCGACTGAGCCGGATGCGGCTCGGAAACCAATTGAGGTTGGCTCGGTTGATGGAGTGATCGTTGCGCGGATGGTTGGGGATCAACCCCCGGTGCAGGGACACGCGCTGTCTCCCCTTGGAGGGGCTGCTGTACTTGCTGTTGGTACAGCCGCTCGAGCATTTGCTTCATTACGTTCACATCAGACCGGATTTCCTGAACCTCCTGGTCCAACCGCCCATCGCTCCGAGCCCGCTGATTAGCATTTGCTGCGGCCGTCGCTCGGTGGCGATTATTAGGCAGATTTTGAGCCGCCTGAGGTGGCGAGTGGGCCGCTGACCCTGTAATTGCCACCTCATTCAATTCATCTTCCTGAATTGTTCTTCTCGTCATCACCATTAGGATTGATTGTCAATGCAAGGATCGGAATATAGGGGGATGACTTTTCGCTCGTTCCCACAGACGGCGCCAAACTGTTGATGTAGATTTCCAGCACGCCCTCCTTCAATCTCTGTTCTCTGCACATAAGAAAGACAATAAACGAAGACCCTGGCTCTAGTCGGGGGGACCTCCGATGCTCAAGTCAGTTTCAATGATGTATAAAGATGGTGTGTTAGGGATGGTGATGTTCCGTACCTTTCACTGGAGTGGAGGCCCTTTATTTATAAATTTGAGAGGATCCTATTGTGCAAGGATTCTCCTCCCGATATCTTGGAGATTTGATTTATCTCGCTTTTGGTCTCTATCCGATCCCGGGATCTTCGGGATCGGAGATCCTTCTGCGAGATATCCGGGATGATATTTCATCACATCATCTTTCCTTCATCCGACACGGCCGGGGCCGACTCGGCATGGCCGAGGCCGACTCAATTAGATGACTCGGCTTTACGAGGTGAGACTTTTGAGCCTTACATGACACACGTCTGAATAACCCATTCGTCGTTTCATGTCGGCTCAATTTGATTCATCTCTTCGATTTGTGACCATCGACTCGGATTCAATGTATGCCTCGGATAACCGAGATATAAGTTTGAGTCTTCGGACTTGGCGACTTTTTATTCCCAACAATTATATTTTAAAAAAACCAATCATCCATGACATGACCCACTAGATGAACAGACCTGATTGGTATGTAACTTGCCACGTGTACCGTAGAAAGATGGCTTTATCATATTTCGTGCAGCAGGCACCAACGGAAAAGCTGTACGCACCCTCATAAATCACGATTTTGCCCTTTCTATTGTGGTCCACCCTCCAGAAATTTTCAACGGTAGACGTTCAATCCCCACTGTTTTCTGTGGTGTGGTCCACTTGCGCCTTGGACATGCTTCAATTTGGGCTTTTATACTAAAATGATCCGAAAAAACGGATAAAAACATACATCACAGTGGGCCCCACAAAGTCCTGACACCACGTAGATGGAAGCGGATCGGGGTACTGAGTCACTCATTACGTTGAGTAAACTCTGTGGGGCCAACCGTAATTTATATCTTTTATCCATACCGTCCATCCATTTTACCAGATAATTATAGTCCATAAGCCCAAAATTGAAGTATATACAAAGCTAAAGTGGATCACACCACAGGAAATAGTGTGAATTGAACTTCTACCGTTGAAAAATTCTTGGGGCCCATAAATTTTTGATCAAGCTGATATTTATTTTTTTCCCTTCATCCATATTTTTTTGATCTTATGAACAGATTGGATGGATTTGATGACAAATAAACATAACTATGCGCTCTAGGAAGGTTTCAACGGTGGAAATCATTATTCCCACTGTTTCTTATGGTGTGGTCCATCTGACCTTTGGATATGTTTTAACTTTCGTCTCATGCCCTAAAGTGATCTTGAAACCCGTATGGACGGCGTGGATAATACAAATACATATATGGTGGGCCCAACAGAGTTTACTCAGTACGCAATCCGCTTCCCACGTAGATAAGTCAATGGATTTTTCCTAACACATACATCACGGCTTCGCTACGAATTAGGAATTTTCCTTCCGTCGCTGGATTTCTGGGGTTCATAATCTCATCGAAATGGACGGGTCTGAGGACGAAGGATTCGGGTATTGGATCCGATGGCAGGTTCCTGTATGCGCTCTGATCTTTATCGTCCCGACGGCGGCATCGATGGTCCTGATTTCCAAACGGAAGAGAGATCGTTTGAACGGCCTAGATCTCTGGATTCCGTGCTGGAGAAAGCTCCATCCTTTATGGCTTCTGATCTACCGGGCCACGGCGTTCGTTTCCATGTCGTGGTTGCTGTATCAGATGGTCGGTGTCGATGGAGTTTTCGCCTTCTATTTCTACACGCAGTGAGATTGATTCCCGCTATCTTGCTTTGGAATTAGAGATTCTGGGCTTGATTTTCTGGAGTTCGCTTTCAGGCAGTAATTTGGACTGTTCATCAGGTGGGGTCCACTGTAAATGAACGATGCTGCAGAAAATTTCCTAATTGGACAGTCCTAGCGATCTGCAGCATGAAAAAGAAAAATTCACCAATCAGATGGATGGGATTACTCGGCGAGAAGAGTTTCCATCCATACTCTATCCATGGTGTGACCCGCCAGATGAACGGTCTGGATGACCGGAAAGGTGGAACCCACCTGCAAATGTATGTGCTATCCAATGAAACTGCCATTGCATAACGAGGAGGTGATTGTTTTCGCCAAGTGGCTACACTGTCAGATGATCTGAACCGTCCATTTTATAATCTCTGTCATCAATGTTCGGCTATAGAAAAATTAGACTGATGGACCAACCACGAGCAATTTTAGGCCACTGATCGGATGGATGAGATCATTCAACCAATGTGCCATCTGTGCCTCCATTCAGATGGAAGCTCCACATCATCCTTCCAATTCAGCCATGTGGGCCCATCAGCAACAGATCCTCTAGTACTGTGCATGAATGGCTTGAAACCTAAGTGCATATGATGTGTTTGATACAATGACATCCATAAATGTAAGAGCAAGAGAATCTCTTAGACATCCATAATGCTGCATCGTTGTCGGCTACCATGATGATTATAATAGATATTTGTGCTCTGGTTTACAATCTAATGAAGAGTAAATTCTCGCGAACGCAATGTACATAAGCAGTTTAGAAAATGCAGGAGATGCATACTCAGTAACTGAAATTTTACAGAAAAGTTCTTGCGGTATAGTGTATTTTGTTTTTTGTGCAATAATGTATTTTTCTTGCAATATAGTGTATTTTTTCGAGTATTATATTTCTTTTATTTTTATATGAAATGGAACTAAATTCAAAGTCAGATGCTTTGTAGATAAGGATCTTCTCCTAATTTAATGATAACTGATCTGCAGGTGGACTTTTGCGTTAGTTATTGTCTATTTTGCGGTATGTCCTGCTCTTCATTCTTTGTTCTGTAAGAGTATGCATTCAATCAGGCCGTTTTTTTTTTTTTTTTTTTCCTAGTAGCATTGCCATATTCATAGGTATTTATTATCTAGATAATGGAATGGATTTGTATGTGCAACGTCTATTTCTAAAATGGTAAATGAATTCAATTGAAGCTTAATACAATTTTCAAGGCATTTTCAGTTTTACATATATGATTTTGTTTGTAGCTTGGCACTGTGATATCTGCTCATGGATGCTGGATGTATTCAAACCATCTCACGGAGAATGAGGAAAGTGGTGGATTCTTGAAAACAGATTCAGAAAGTAAATCGACAACCGCAACTTTCAGGACAAATAAAATCAGGGGTACCATCAAACTGCAAAGCCGTCATGAGCAAGAGGAGATCGAGCGAAGAGCTGGATTTTGGGGTTATCTGATGCAATCTATATATCAGGTTAGTTGGTCGAAACTGTTTGATTCTATTTCCAAAGTGCAGTAGTCTCAACACAGGGCATTCAGAGTGACAGAAATAGATTGGTCTTATTACTGCTTTATTTTAGTTCCTGATAGTTTCTACTGTGTACAAGATTTCATTTATTCGATTTCTTATGGAGTGCATTGCTGCAAAGTGCACAATTAGGAAGTCTTCCTCGCCACCTGTGATATAGTCTTGTTTATCATTTGGGTGCTGTTAGGTGAGATTTCTGGTGAATTGGCTTGAACTTTCATACTAAAGTCGATCTGTTCATTTGAAAGACTTGTGCAGGTGCTGTGATGCTAACGGACATCGTTTTCTGGGGTCTTATAGTTCCATTTCTCTCAATCGAACATTTCAGCTTGAATATGGTGAGCTTTCTGTTCTCTTCATTCCTTTGGTTTTTCTAAAAGGTTAATACTTCATCATAAATCGGTTTGGCTTCATCTACACCTATGGTAAGTACGAAAAGTTAGAACTACTGAATTGTCAGTATTTCACCTTTCCATAATAGCAGAAATTTGTGAGTGCCTAATTACAGGTGCGAATGGGTTGGGTTCACTTGACGGGTTATTGGACTTGACCCGACAGTAAGTGGGTCTGGGTCCGAAATTTGGACCCATGGAGCAGGTCTAGGTCCAAAGGTTCAACCCAAATACTAAATGGGTTGGGACGGAGGCCTCCGAAAATCAACCTGGCCTAAGCCCAAACCGAACCTAAACCAATATAAGTATAGGGAAGTGCAAATGTTGGATTCACTAAATGATACATCCAACGACAAGTGGAAGATTAGGAGCCCTTGGATGAGATCCAATGTTCAATAACAAACCCATCTAACTTGAAAATTGAAATAGGCGTTTTAGGTTTTGGAGGAAATTGTTTTAGAACATTATTTGTATGAAAACTCACTTGTAATTTTCATACCTAACCCAGACCTGATCCATTTAAAATAAGAGGTTTTTGCACATTCTCACATCAATAATGGGAATTTGCAAATACCCACATAAAAACATATATGGTTTGCAAATAACCACCTTGTTAAATCGCCGTTATTGCAAATTCCCATATTCTACTAGTTTTTTATCACTTCCCTTAGGAACCATTGGAAAATGACGAAAATGGCCACATGGGCCATGAGAAGAACATAAACGCTTTAATTTGTGGCCTTCGACAGTTTAAAAAGAATTATAGCATCGGTTCTCTTTGAAAAAACAAAATATGGATGGGTAGGATTCTCCAAGTGAGAGAGAGAGGTGATTATTTACAAATATTATTTTGTGTAGGTATTGCCCATATGCCCAATGCAGTTTCTATTAAATATAGCTAAGAGTTATAGCTTCATCTAACTCAGAAAGCCAATATCTTGGAGCTGTTTTATACCATCACCTGCTGTTTTGATCTCAAAACATAAAATGATCTTGTAATTCACCATGAGCTGAAAGGTCTTTCTTTAAATCAAGATTGGTGGAACAACCTATGGCAGTTATAAATTCTGGGAAGTTTTTTCATTCATAACCTTCAAATTGCTCAATTGTTCAATAATCTATTTCTGTCCAACTTCACATGACACTAATGCCATCCCAAGGGTGCTTTTGGATGCACTATTGGATTGAGCTGCAATTAAGAGTCTTATGAAGTGGAAATAACCAAATTGTAATTTCCTCGGAAACTATATCCTCCAAATACATTATTTTCAAGTTGGACTTGAAAGGATGTGGTGGTAATTTGAGTGGTACTACCTGGCTTTTGTCATTTCCTCTTGATTGAACTGAATGTTCACAATTCAATTCACTTGACCATCCAAACCATCCTAAGTTTATTTCTATAAAGCTGTGATTGTTTCAGGAATGAATTCTTTCTTACCTAGGATTTGTTCTAGCTTCGGTTAAGCTTTCATATTCTTCAATGGATGATGATGCAAACATGAAATATGATATGCATCTAAGAGAAAGAATAGGAAAAACTACTTTCCACAAATAGAGTAAATAAAGCTTATCCAAACCTCACTAGAAGTTTTAGTTTTGTGTTTTTTCTTTGGTAGAAGTTACATTTTTATTTTTATTTTTATTTTCTTTTTCTTCTTCTTCTTTCGCTGTAGTTATGTTGTTTCATTACTTTTCACATCCCATGAATTTTACTCTTGTCCTTTGATGTAGTGATGATTCCTATTTGGCAGTTAATGGGGTGCATGCATGTTCTCAATGCTTTGTTTCTTCTCCTCGACACAGCTCTCAATAGCATGGTAAGAATCGCACCAGCAACAACAAGTTCATGTATAGTAATCATTATTGCTTGCTGCATCTATAGTCTAAAATCGCTTCTTGGTTTTAGCCATTCCCATGGTTTCGGTTGGCGTACTTTGTTCTTTGGAGCTGTTTGTATGTCATTTTCCAATGGGTTCTTCATGCTTGCGGTTTCACGTGGTAAGCATTTTATGTTCTTACGAGATGGTGCTTCGCTACATCTCCATAACCCAATGAGCGGATTTCCACTCTCTATTCTGAGTTTAATGTGGTGTTTATCTATCAATGCTTCTTGTAGGTGGCCTTACCCCTTTCTTGAGCTCTCAACTCCTTGGGCACCTCTATGGTAAATATCAGTCCCCTTATTTTCAGTTTGTTTTTCCTTTCAAGGCTGTTTGGATAGTTGGAATCCACAGGAAAGGAAAACATTTTCCTTGACGTTTTCTTTTATTTAGATTGCAAAGAAAACCATGGATTTTACTTCATAATCATTGACTTTATCCATTCCATAGTAGGCTCTCTCTGGCCATATGAGGTGACTGTTGCAAGGTATTCCATAACGGTAACAGCCACCACCATTACCTTTACGATGCGGGCCGTAATGGCCGTTATGATCTCTCTTTTTTATTGAAAAAAAAATCCTGAAAAACCTGTATCAGCCCCATAATAGACTGTTACGGCCTTTACGAGGGGCGTAATGGGCCATTAAGGGTCATTTTTTTTTTTTTTTTTTTCCGTAACTGCCATACCCTGTAATGGTTGCCACCATTACCTTTATGTTATGGCCTTTGTGGCCCCGTAACATCTATTACGGCACACCACGGACTGTTATTTAATGACTGGGATTGCCACTTGCTATCCAAACTAAACCCTAAAAATGGAACCCACAGGTGTACATTGTTAGAAAAGTAATCATTATGGTTTCATGTCCCCATCTTGGATTCCTTGTCTGCTTTTACAGACAATCTAACTTGAACCATTCTTTCAGGTATTTTTGCTTGGCTTTGGTACACATCCCTTGCTATGGTTTGTATGCAATTATTGTAAAGTTGAAGAACTCAACCTTCCCAAGATTGTTTCCCCATGCATATATAAGGTCATATTAGCATCTTGATCTGATTTTCATGTTTTTTTAAATATATAATCCAGTTGTTTTTGGTCGTGAGAATGTGTGTGTATATAGGGGGAAGATGGCTGCTTACCACCACTTCCTCCGTTAATACACGCAGTTAAAAACCTTGAGATTTGAGGTTAGTACTGAAGCTTGTATATGCAAATTCCTCAATTGGGTGAAAACATTAAAACCCATATGAAGATTTGGTCTGTATCAATTTGATTTTAATGTGTTTGATCTTTTCTTTCTGTCTTTATATGATTGTACCAATGCATTTGTGTTCAAAACCCAATCTTGGAATGGTGATTTATTGGGCAGAAGAGATGTCTTTCTTTTATTAGTGGCTTGTATTAGACCAAGAGATAAGAGAACACTTAACCTTCATTACATTTGATCAGACTTACCGAAAAAGCATCTTGATCTGGCCCACTGAAGTGATGGTGGGACATTCCAAAATGCTCATCAGAGGCCATGAAATGGATGGCATGGATTGTTTGGCTGAAGCAATTGTTTGATCAAAACAATTTTGTGGCTTGGCCAACACACCCATTGTTTGGAAACCCAAAAATTCAACTTGACTTGATGTTCAGCTGGCTGACTCAACTTGATATTTAATAATTATAATTAAAAATATTATTTATATTTATAGATAGGTAATATAGTTAGAACTATTAAGTAGTAATATAAAATAGAAGAATTGTCATGAAACTGCTACCTGATGTGTTGGTTAAGTACTTTGTGTGTGAGGTTGCGTTGCCTTTTACCAGACTCACCAGATCATCTTATCATGCATAGTCTAATCACCGAACACTTATCATGCATTAGTCTAATCACCGGACAATTAACCACTTGCTCTAAAAGTTCGAATTGATAGAGCATGGCAAATCAATCCATTTATCTCATAGCCTAGGCCTCACATTCCATGGATTAGGACCTCGGCCAAACCCTCTCATGGGCCCCACTTCACACGAGCCACCCGCCTCAAGTGGGCTGCCCACCCTGAGTGTACACCTGCATCCCACAGGCCAGCCCACTCGAGCCTGATGTGAAAATGCCCCTGCATTAGTGACTTATACGAGTCACACAGGTCACATTAAGTCGGCCAGTAGTCAATCCATGGTTGGGATGATACAGTGGGGAGCATATTAGGTGCTACCCTGACCGTGTGGGACCCACGTTGATGAATGTATTGTGTATCAGGCCGTTCATCTGTTTTTCCAGCGCATTTTAGGATGTGATTCCAAAAATTAAGCAAATCCAAATCTCAGGTGGACCACACCACTGGAAATATTGGTGAATGGCTGTTAAAAGCTTTTTATAGGCCACAAAAGTTTTGGATCAAGCGGATTTTTGTATTTTTCCTTTTATCCAGGTCTTCTTAACCTTGACAAGATGTTGGATGGAAATTAAACACATTACGGTGGGCCCTGGGAAGTTTTTAATGGTAAGGTTTCAATCACCACCGTTTCCTGTGGTGTGGTCCATCTGAGATTTGGATTTGCTTACTTTTTGGGACCACGGCCTAAAATGGGCTGCAAAAATGGATGGACGGAGTAGATATACAGCACATCATCAAGGTGGGCCCTACGGTAAGGGTAACACCTAATCCGCTCCCCTATAGCGGCTCGGGTCATGAGATAACACCGTAGGTTCATGTTATCAGTTTCTACAGGTGAGCCCATGGTTCAATGATCTGAAACATTGATACGAGGGGACTACCTGATTGGAAGATCCTAGCCATTGCATATGTAGCTTTTTATTGGTTGGATGAGAACCCTTGCTATATTATCTTAGTTATTTCTCGCTGGCTGCCTACTGAAAGGTTAGGATTTTTCCATCAAGGAGGTTTTTTTAGGTGCATAGATCAATCCTAGCCCCAATCTGCCGTGCACATGGCATGCCTAAACCCGGATCTGGATCATCAGAACCATTGGCCCTGATTTGGATGTAACCTGCCCTAAAATTGCATTGATGCGACAATCCAACCATCCAATTGGTGGGCCTCAAAGGGATTGTTGAAACATGACCTATATCTGACGTGTGTCATGTATGGTGAAGGTGAATTACTCACCAGAAATGACAGCCCACTTGATGATTGGACTAGGCCAACGAGCCAGGCAGGCCTAGATTTCAAGCCTGGACCTGGCCCTTAGGCCAAGGTGGGCCTAACATTTTGGACGGGTCAGATCTTTGTATGAGGCTGATATTTGTTTTCGGGAATTTTACAAAAACCTGCCTTCTTCCTATGAAATTTACATCCCCATGCCTACCATATACGTTGGTGACACGTAGATTAAAAGTGGACGTTAGAAAGATTGATCTATGGCCCACGGTCAATATGCACGTGCGACCGCGCTGGCTCCACGGGCACGGAGATATCCCTGTGCCCGGGGCTGTGTGGACCCACGGTCAAAGATGACTCTTGCATTGCATTTAATGCAACCCAAGCTTATTATTTGGTGTGGTCCACTTGAGAGTTGGATCTGCCTCATTTTTGTGTACGTACCTTGAAATGATCTGAGAGAAGGGATGGACGGCGTGGATAAACAGATACATTACGGTGGGCCTGCCCACAGAACTGCCTGTTCGTGGCTAGAGACCAGCCGCCGGTCTCCAGCCGGGAACGGGCAGGAGCTTTGAGTGGACACCGTGATGTATGGGCATTATCTACACCGTCCATCTAGTTTTTCGTATCATTTTAGGGTGGGATACCAAAATATAGGCAGATCAAAGGTTCAAGTGGACCACGCCACAGGAAGCAGCGGTGATAATGATTCTCACAGTTGAAACTTTTTTTGGGCCCACCGTGATGTTTATTTGTCATCCAACCTATTCATAAGTTTAGATACACCTGATGAAGAGAAAAAACAAATATCAGCTCCATCCAAAACTTCCGTGGCCCTAAGAAATTTTCAACGGTAAGAGTTTAATCTCGATTGTGTAGTCCATATCTGTATTGGATCTGCCTCGATTTTGAACTTATATCCTAAAATGATACGAAAAAAATGGATGGACGGTGTGGATAAGGCCCATACATCACGGTGTCCACTCAAAGCTCCTGCCCGTTCCCATCTGGAGACGGACGGGGTAGGACGCAATCCACGTCTGGTTTGAACGTGGTGGATATGTTTCCAGTATGATTCCCATGGCGAAATTTTATTTGCAGCTGTGGATCTGCCCATCCTATACATCCATCCCACACGTTTGCATGTTCTGGTCCATGCATGTACACTAGATTCAGACCCTAGCTTGTACTTTTAACTATCCCTCATCCATTCATTTTAAGGAGTGAAGTAACTAAAATATATTTATATATTCATTTTCTTTAAAAAAGAAATGAAGTTAGGAAATTTTGAAGTTCACATGGCAAATGTATGACGACCTATCAAATATATAATAATTAGACCAATAAAAAAAACTTTGTGATGGAAATTGGAATTAGTAGAGGGGACTTACCTGCATTTTGATGTTTTTAAGTGGTGTATGTTATTTTTAAAAGTGTAGCTCACTTTATTTTTTTTAATTTTTGCTCCTGTGAATGTTATGGTAAATTACATTTATTGAATGGACTGGATATCATACAATGACTGGCATTTCTCTTCGTAGAGCCATGTTTGGTAAAATCCTAGTTTCTAAGCAATTTTGTGTTAAAAAAAATACTCCATTTCTCAGCTTTGGTTAATTCACACTGGTACATAACAGATAAATGGGCCCAATGGTTGTGCTTGCCATAAAACCTAAGCCCCTTTTATAAAAAGGCCAACTTTATTTAACAACCAAACAACGCCAATGCGGTTGCTTGTTTAGGATTTCAACGACCTTTATGTCATATGATTAGGCCTGAGGGGGCACACTAAATGTTGGGCAGACTGAGTGGAGATACCTCGTTTCAACACTTAAATCTCTTATCAAGAAAATGATGCGAGAACCAGGCGTTAGCAAAACACTGCCGTCTGTTCCAAAAACAAAACCCCCTTAGCTCCCCAGGACGAGAGTGGGGGACGGTCCTATGCGCAGGCAGCAGCAGCACTGGCTTATTTAGCTCTCATTTCGGCTTTTGGATGGAGGTCTTGGTATCGATCCCTAGTGGGTGTGGCTAACATGAAGTGAGGGTGGCTAACATGAAGCGTGTGTACTGACATGGGTGTGTATTAACATGCTAACTCAAAAAAGAATAAAAAAATGTTGGGCAGATTGAGTACAACTGTACAATGTAGGCATTGGATAATGTTATGTGAGCTCTGAAATGATGTATCATCCGTATTATCAACCCATTTTGGATTATTATTTCAGGACATTAGCTGAAAAAAAGAAGTAGATTATTCAAATCTCAAATGGAGTAAACTATAAAAAATAGTGATAATTAAGCGCACAACATTAAAAATTTCTTAGGGCTCACTGTGTTGTTTACTCGGACATTTACATTATTGATTAGGTTACATCAACTTGGATGAAGGGAAAACAAAAATATTATCTTGATCTAAAAGTTTTGTAGTCTTAAACAAGATTTTTTTTACAATGGTCAATCACCACTGTTCCCTACCTCATTTTTGGGCTCATGCGTTGGAATGAGTTAGAAAATAAAATAGATGAATGACATACATAAAACACACGTTATGGTGGGGCCATAGAGCATCATCCAGCAGCAAGTAGCTATTAACAGTGGTACAAAACGCGTTCATACAACAGAGGGTGGTTGGTCTCTGTGCTCGGGTTGAGCTCAGCCAACACCTATTGAGCGATCATGGCCATCACATTATGGTGCGGATAGGTTTTATCCGCACCGTTCATCCATTTTTCCTATTATTTCAGGATATAAGACCATGTGGACTACAAATTGGGGATTAAATTCTTACAATTAAATACTTTTTGGAAGCCACGAAAGTTTTGGATCGAGCTTATATTTGTGTTTTCCCTTTATCCAGGTCTATATAATTTTATAAATAGGTTGGATGGCAAATAAACATCATGGTGGGCCCTAGAAAGTTTCTACACTGATAGTCATTATCATAGCTGCTTCCTGGGGTGTGGTCGACTTGGGCCTTGGATCTACCTAAATTTTGGTCCTATATCTTAAAATGATATGTAAAAATGGATGGACGGTTTGGATAAACCCATACAATACGGTGGCCACTCAAAACGCCTGCTCGTTTCCAGCTGGAAACAGGCAGGGATGGGACGCAATCCTCGTTCATCACATCATCGAACATCTGCCAATAATCAATTGTGTCATTTCTATTCCATTTAAAATGCTAACCATTGGATGGCTTAGATCAGCTGAAGGCGTTTTTATTTTATCCACATCATGGAGTAATTAGTTGGATGGTCGAGATTTACAACAGACTTTTTACATCTACGGTACAGATTACTCGCAGTTATACTCGCGCTACTGTGTCATCTTCTCACAATCGGCCCCACCTGATGAGCAGACCATATTCGCGACGAGTGCCACGACGCGTGTGCTGCGAATCACCATCTGGAATCTCTCCTGGCGCGAATCGTCCCTTCAATCGTCACTTCTTCCCTTGCTTTGGATTTGAATCCAGTTGCAAAACCCTAGAATTCCATTTCCCCCTCGAATCCAAGTCATTTTTACAAGTCGCATCTGAATTCAGAGGATCCCCGTCTTGAAAATGGCTGATCCGATCCCCGAAGAAGCAGACGCCCCACTGTGCCCAGGCGACGAGAATCCTTCGAAAGCGGAAACCCTAGACCGGAAAGAGAAGAGAAAATCTTTGAAGAAGCTGAAGAGGAAGCAGAAGAGGAAGGAGATTGCGTTGAAGGAGCGGGAAGAGGAAGAAGCAAGGCTGAATGATCCAGAAGATCAGCTGAGGATGAGATTGGAGGAGCAGGAAGAGGCAGAGAGAATGGAGAGGGAGAGGAAGGAATTCGAAGAACGCGAGAGGCTGTGGATTGAAGCTGCTGCTGCTAGGAAAGCCGAAGACGATGCGAGAAGGAAGCTTCTAGAAGAATCACAGAGAAATAAGGTGAATCCTTCTCGCCTTTGTATCATGTTATTTTTCTTGCATTCGGTCTTCATATTAGTTGTAATCCAGGATACAATTTATCATTTTACTACCTATTGATGTAGACTTTCTTGCAAGACGAACGTTGATACTCTGTGCCAGTGTGATGGATGATATGTAATCAGTTAGAAATGACTCCGAAATTGCTTACCTGGCATACAAATAGTTCAAACTGAACTGTCCAAATTATGGGTACCAGTTTAGATGAATCATGAACAAATATATGCTTTTATTTGGTAATCAAAATATTAGATTGCTGGACATTTATTGGACGCTTAGAAATGAAAAATATCCAAGGGGCTTATTCAAAAAACAAATGTTCACCCATCAGAGGTTAGGATCGTCTAACCAATCTGTTTTTTTGTACTGTAACTAAATGACACTTGGTTCCACAATTTAGCTGGTTTAATTTGGGTTAATATGCGCCATGTGTACCATTTCTAAGTTCTTTCATTTTAAGCATCAAATGCAGCTGGAGTATCAAATAATTCCCATTCTTGTAATTGCTTCTGTTGATGGTTTGTGAACTCGTTGATTTTGGCCCAAAAGAAATTGAGGCTGAACTACAATTTAAGAAATCAATAAGTTCCAGTGAATCTGAGCTCTGGAGCAATTTTTCTGCGTTAAAATACTATTTTCCCATGTTCTTGTCATCGACTTGCATGTGTTTCTTGTTCATTGCTGGTTTATATAGTTCGCATCTTGTTTGTGAGGTTTGCTAATCCCATACATTTGTATAAGTAATTCCATCCATAGTCATGTCACAGCTACGTGAAGACAGGTGTGAGATCCAAGCCATCCATCAGGTGGATCCCACTGTGTAGAACTGTAGATACTCTTACTGAGAAATAGGTTGGTCCACTGTCTGGTGGGTCACAGTTCATGAAAAAACTGGATGGGTCAGAAAAACTTGGCCAAGTTTCTATGACTGTCCATTTGTTTCTAACATCGTGGCTCGTGTGATGAGTGGACCAACCTGATTATTATTTTTTCAATGTGTCTGGAAGGTGGGAGCTGCAGTGAATCGACGGCTTGACTTTCGCATCCATGTGCTATGTTGGCCCATGTGGCTGTGGATGTAGATGTTTGCTTTATAGACATGTGGGATTATCACACCTCCTCATTTTCTCCCATTTCCCCCCCTTTGTATTGAGCATTTCCAGTCCTGCAGATAGATGTTTGCTTGCTCTCTGAGTCCTGGAGGTAGATTGTTGTTTGCTCTCTGGGTGACATGAATAGTTTTTCAGTTGTGTTTTGCAAACTGTACGTGACTGAAGCTGGCCATCTACCAGTAACCAGTCTGTTTTGTTAGTAATTAGGAAAGCTTAAAACCATTCGAGCCAGGGCAAACCAACATGAACCAGTGATTGACTGGCGTTGGACTATCACTCATCATCATCATCATCATCATCATCTAAGCCTTATCCCAACTAATTGGGGTCGGCTACATGAATCCTTTTTCACCTTCCCCTCTATCAAAGGCCATAACTTGACTCAGACCATAGGTCATCAAGTCTTTCTTACGACCTCCACCCATGTCCTTTTGGGCCTTCCTCTTGCCCTTCTAGAGCTTTCAACATGTACCAACTCACTTCTAACCTTGGTCTCTGTTGCACATGACCAAACCATCTAAGTCTACTTTCCCTCGTCTTGTTGCCTTTTGCTTCTACTCCTAAAGTCTCTCCTATGCATTCATTTCTAATTCTATACTTCCTTGGCTTTGGATTGTTACTACAACATTAAATAATGAACCGCATCATGATGGTGCCTTGGTTTGAAGAGGTTTGGACTGAACAACCCACCTCACTGGTTACACCTCCATTGTGGCTTTTAAATCATCTGTTTATCCATCCTAGTTGTATGTAGCCTTGCTATGGAGTGATGGAAAGAGATATTCTCATTTAACCTGTCTTATCTTATATTTTGTCGAGTAAAAACTATGATTGCGATATTGATAATATCGGCCAATATTATTGATATTGCATAGCACTTTGAGCGATTTGAAACTGCTGTCAACCGATATTATTGATATCACACCTCAGCGCTACGAAACCCGTAGGAAGTTGCTGGACTTTTGGATATTGAAGATATTATTGCAATGTATAGCAATGTATGATGTATCACGTTGTATTACAATGTATAGATGATGTGTTGGCGATATCGATGATGTATCAATGATAATACATTGATACTGACAGCAGCACTCGGGTTTTCCGAAAAAAATAAAAAAAATAAAAAATCCCATTTTCTGTCAAATCTTCCACTTCTAATCAATTTTTTAAATTTATAAATGATATGAATTGATTTTGAATATAGTTGCATTACTTTTGTCAGACAACTCATGGTTTAAGACCTTCTACAAAGGAGACTTATTATATGCACTTGTATTTTGTTATCTTTTGGTTTCTAAGTATGTAATGGTTTCTTTTTTAACATCCCCTCAAGTTTCATTGAAAATTCGACTAATTTCCCAATGTTTTCCAAAACAACAAAATATTAGACGATGCATCCGATATTTCTCATGTAATAACTGACATGTTTTTGAATTTCAAGGGTGCGATACATCTGTTGATACCCAAAGTGAAAACATTGAGTACAATTGTACAAATACATTTTAGCAACCTGCTACATCTTAGCTTCTGCCTCCTAATCCAATCCTGCCATTGAAGAGACTATTAGTTTCTCTGTGTCCTGTTTAAACAGAAAAGGACAGTTCTGTTTGAAAATGTATGCAAACATAAAGTTCTAGTAGTAGGCTCATTTGTATACGAGTTGACCAGTTGACCAGGATGTGGCTCATTCTGTTTGATGTTAATCCTCTGATCAATTTGCTTGTTGTGTATGCTTGAGTTCCAGTTTTGAGAAATTAATTCAAATGTATTAACTTTGGATTCTCTCAGCATTATCTGTGAGATTTGTGCTTCTCAATCATCATTCAATTATGCAAATTTTGTACACATTTTCCCATGTCTGGAAAATTTCAAAATAACAAAGAGAATGTTCTTGTGCATAATAAACTCAATGAGGTTGTTGATGGCTAAAGAGTGGACAGGTCTGACAAGCATCATTTAATCACCGCACAGTATTTACCTATTTGACCTTACAAGCTTTTATACTATTTTGTTGCATTTTTTTCTATATTCCAATTGCGATTGACTCCTTCCATCTATTCGTGTTGCTTCTCTCAGGAGCAAGAGAATGAGTTGGTGGAAGACGATGACTGGGAATATATTGATGAAGGGCCAGCTGAAATCATCTGGCAAGGAAATGAGATAATTGTCAGGAAGAAGAGGGTCAAGGTTGCAAGCAGAAGTGCCGATCAACAAAAATGCAAAGAGGTATTGTTTTGTCATTTAATTAGTAAAAATATCTTTTAGTCAGTAGATTGTTTTGGTGACAGGTCACTCTTCTGGTTGTAAACTGTATGTTTTGTGAGTTGTGAGAGTGAGGACCTTTTGTGCTGCAAGACTTGCTCTAAACATTCAATGTATTGTAGCAGGATTCTGACAGACCAACATCAAATCCACTTCCTCCACAATCGACGGCTTTTGCTGCCTACAAGAGTACTTCATCTGTTTCTGCACAGGAAGTGTTTGCGAGTGTTGCTCAGCAAACCCCAAATTTTGGAACTGAACAAGTAAGTGGAAATCCTTTTTTGTTTTTGATCTAGTATGTTACTTCTCATAACAGAAACTTAAGATCTGTCTTGATAGTATCTGGGATATGATTCATCATTTATCACTAGATGGTATTATGGATACATTGAAATGGGCTGTGCATTTATACGAGGGCACTTTGGTCCTTCTGGGAAAGGGCCACATTAATAGAAATGGGTTGTCTGGGAATAGAAATTGTTCGAGCATGCAAAGAAAAGCAAGGAGACCATGGGACTAAGACCCTAACGGGATATAGAGGAGACACCTGCAAAAATTGATTGAGGTGGTGGATCCATGTTGTGCCGTAATGGCCGTTACGGGGTTGTAAAGGCTGTTACATAAAATTAACGTTGGCAACCATTACATGTAATGGGGTCGTAACGGCCGTTATGGAAAAAAAGACCTGTAACCGCCAAAATGACCCCCATTATGCCCCTCATAAAGTCGTTATGGGGTAGCTACAAGTTTTTTTGGATTTTTTTCAATTAAAAACAAAGAGACTAATGGCCGTTATAGGGTCCGTAATGACTGTTACCGCCCGCATCATAAATGTAACTGTGGTGGCCATTATCGGGCATTTTCACACCGGGCTCGAGTGGGGTGGCCCGTGGGATGTTGGGGCACACTCGAGGTGGGCGGCACATGTGAGGCGAGTGACTTGTGTGATGCAGAACCCATGTGATGTGGGGCCCACGAGGGGGTCGGCCAAGGACCTAACCCATGGGATGTTTTTTTTTTGAAAGGCAACTTTGCATTAAAGGAAAAAGAAGAGAAACAGGGAAAAGGAACTGCTGAGATAGCAGCACCTAGTAATCGTTAAGGAAAGCGAGATCAACATGAAACCCATCCAACTGGGTAGCCCATTCAACAATAAAACCCTTCACAAAGGAACACACTAAGTGTGGGGGTTTAGACTCGTTCCGAAAACAGCGATTGTTCCGTTCGATCCGAACACCCCACCAAGTTGCCAGAATAGCCATTCGCCAAAGCCTAGAAAGAGGTTTGCCCAGACGAACCCTGTGCCAAGCCTTGAGCAAGGTGTCCACATCTCTAGGAAAGCACCAGTTTATTTTGAAACAGCAAAGGATGGCTGGCCAAATGGAGCTGATGAAGGGACAGTGAATCAATAGATGGTTCACGGTTTCTTCAGCGGCGAAGCAACAAATGCACACATTGGGCAGGATCATTCCTTTTTTCTTCAGATTGTCAACGGTAAGGATGCGGTTCCTCCCAGCCAACCAACCGAAGACGTGAAGTTTAGGGGGGACGGCATACTTTGATGGGATGTGGGGCCTGGGCTATGAGATAAAGGGATTGATTCGGCCCCCACCCATGTGAGGCGAGCGGCTCGTGTGATGCAGAACCCATGTGATGTGGGGCTCACAATGGGGGTTCGGTCGAGGACCTAACCCATGGGATGTGGGGCCTGGGCTCTGAGATAAAGGGATTGATTCGCCACGCTCTATCAGTTTGAGCTTTTAGAGAAAGTGGTTAGTTGTCTTACATTAGTTGGGCTCCTCATGTTAAAGCAGCTAAGACTGCTATCACTTCTGTTTTTGAGCTTTAGCGTTGCCTTGTATTCTTTTCCTGCCTTTCAGTTGGCATCTTAATAAATTTTTAGCTCTCTCTCTCTCTCTCTCTCCTCTCTCTCTCTCTCTCTCTCTCTCTCTTTCAGTGGGCATCCATGTCCTTTTGAGCCTTCACCTTGCCCTTTTAGAGCCATCAACCTGTACTAACTCACTCCTAACTAGCACAATTCTTGGCTCCGTTGCACATGACTGAACTGTCAAGTCTACTTCCCCTCATCTTATTACGTATTGGTGCTACTACTTAAGTTCCCTCGAATGCATTCATTTCTATTTCTTTTATTTCCTTGTCTTGCCACTCATCCATCTCAAGTCTCAACATCCTCATTTCAGCTACATTCAACCTATGTACTAGACTATTAGATAGTGTTTGAATGTAATCAACCTATGTAATAGTCTATTATATTGCACCCATGGGAGTTTTATGTTCTCCTTGCTGATCTCTAGCCTAGATAAAGGAGTGTTGTGTCAGGTTGGTAGCTTGCGTCAAACTGATGCCATAACGTCCATAACAGATTTGAATCATGACTTATTTAATAAGTTTCCCTTTTGTATTTCTGTCCCTTTTTTTGTTCAGCCTTCTTTTGGGTATCGAATGATGTCAGAATGGCATGAAATTGGTAGACTATGAGTTGGCTTTCAATAAGCTCAAGATTATGCAATTCTGATGTCGTTTGAGTGGTTATGACCAATTTACAGAAGGGTTATATGGTTGCCACACTCAATGGCATTTTAGCAAATTTCTATTATATAAAAGTCTATGTAGAGGTTGCCTTTGGGATGGGGACAAGCTGTCTTAAAAAAAAAAAGTCTATGTAAAGGTTGCCTTTGGGATTTTTATTCAGGAGGGGTGGTGATGACCAACATTTAGCTAGTGGGTTGTTGGGGTTCTCCTCAAAAGTGGGTTAGGTGGAGTGGGGGTCCATTTCATGTTAAAGGGAATATTTTATGGAAGATTGTACCTTATGCTATTATGTGGATTTTATGGGAAATCCTGTCTCTTCTAGATTTTCAGCTATTTCCATCATCGCATGTGGTCTCCTTGGCTATTGAGTGACGTGAAGATAACAAATTGTGGGCTCCTTGGTGCCTTTACTCTTAAGGGCGTGGAAAAAAGAAGAGGAAAAATGGCGTTTATCGAGAAATGCCTTTCTAGAAAATGGTGTGAAAGGAAAAGTTGCTACCCTTGATTGTTTTCAACAAGATTTCCTTGAAATTTTTTCTCCATTTCCAAATCTGTCCTTTGGAAAAAGGAAATTTTCATAAATTTTTTACTGGAAATCAGAAGGTGAAACATGTGTATGATGAAGTTGAATTTTGGCACACGTCACATGTGGGACATTAGCACATGTGGCTGCTTGAAGATGGACGGTGGCACATGCAGATGCTTAAAGATGAGCGGTTATACATGTGCATGTGGCATGTCACATTGGCGCATGTATGGTGCTTTAAGATGGATTGTGGCACATGTGGCACAAATGTGGGGCACTCGAATGGATGTTTTCACATGCGGGCACTTCAAGGTGGTCGGGGGCATATGTTGCACATGTCGCACATTGGCATATGTCATGCATGTGAAACACTTAAAGATGGATGGCAGCCATGAGGCATGTTGGTGCATATGGGGTGTTTGATGATGAGGGTGACTCATGTTGCACATGTGGCTCATGTATGGTGCTTTTATTATGGATGGTGGCACATTGGCACATGTGGGGCACTTGAAGATTGACAGTTGCACGTGGGGCATGTAGAAGAAGGGCGGTGGCACATGTGACTACCACGTGCGGCTCTTTATAAAGAGAGTGGTCATTTCCTCTCATTTCCCTTAATTTCTCGGAAATGAAGTTTAGTAAGTATAGGTTAAGAAATTAAGAAAAAGGGCTTTTTTTTTTTATTTCCCTAGGAAATGAGGGGGCAGTGGAAATGATGTTTCCTGGAAATTTACAAAAACAAACTACAGAAATGCCATTTTCATGGAAATGGCGTTTCCTCAGTGTATGTTTCTGTGAATCCAAACAGGCCCTTACATATTTTGGTTCATCTTTAATATATTTTCATGTTCTTCTCATAAAAAAAAGAAGGAAATAAGCTGCTTTATCTTGAGAACTTTAAGCTGACATTCTCTTTATTGTGCTTTTGGTAGGATAAAGCTCATTGTCCTTTTCACATTAAAACTGGGGCATGCCGTTTTGGGTCACGTTGCAGCAGAGTTCATTTTCACCCCGATAAATCCTGCACATTGCTTATTAAGAACATGTACAGTGGCCCAGGCATTGCTTGGGAGCAAGACGAGGGGCTTGAGGTCTGTAAGATACTGCTTTCATGTGGCTGATGCCGTATCCTGATGATCATTCTTTCGTATCTTTTCCATATTTTATCTTTTAAATCAGGAATGAAGGTATTGTTATGTAAGGATTTATTTGTATTGTTACCTCTGGTTATTGTTCTACTATATCCATTATGATGGTAGGCCTTTCTTTCTGGAAAAATTTCTGCTGTTTGACTTGATTTTTGTCAGAAATTCATCTCAAGGTTCAATTTGATGGAGATTCAAGGCTTTGGCCTTGATTTTTGGGCTTTAAAGTTCTCTCTCTTTTCATCCTGATAAGTAATGGCAAAAAAATTATTAAGCAAAGAAGAAATACATCAAGGCAAAAGCGAATGCGTCATCAGTACAAGGAGTTGGTCCCACCTCCGTTGCAGTTTTGTATCCTATGATACCTTTAGGATATGTGGCTTGAGATGGTCCTTTGGGCTTCCTAAATCTTCTTGTCTTAATTCTTTAAAGTCTGCCAAAATTATTTTCTCATCTTTGTTTATTTAGACCTGCATTTTGCTGCACTGTTGTGAGCCTTCATTACTTTCTTTTTGAGAGTTCATGCGGATTTTCATTCTGGTGTAATGTTGCAAGTGTATATTGCAAGTAATGTTCTGACAGACATTTCTTGCTTTATGCTTTTACCACATCCATGAGTATTAGCTCCTTAACAGTTGGTAGTTATTCGGCCATTTCTGTATGCTGTACTGTTGGAGGTGTTCTGCTGGTATTGAGATTACTTCCATGGTCTGGACTCACAGGTGACGTCTTAAGTGTATGAGGTGAAGGCTGTGCTATTTTAGCCACTGAAACTGTAAAACTAAGAAGATATATGTGAAACTAATTTTTGTTGGATGTCCCAGAATGGTATGCTATGAAATAATGAATGTGTCAAGGCCAGAATGATTTTTAGTACTTAGAATAACCAAGAAATTTGTGGTATATGACTGCTGCAAGTGAAATCCTGACTTAGCAAATTGTCCTTTCATTATTTATACTTATAAAGCAGTGGGAACAAATGTGCATTCCTGGATATGCTCTAACATATGCGATCCATTTCTACTTGACTGATGACTATTTTTTGAAAGTTGATGCATTTTATTAAGGAACAACCCCCCCCCCCCCCCCCCCCCCCCCCCCCCCCCCCCACACACACACACACACACACACACACAGGAAACAAAGAAGAAAGAAAGAAAAAAAACAGGAAAAGAAAAATACAAAGCCCACACCCCAGCCCTGAACAAACTCAAGGCAGCCACTCAGATAACAACATGAACACCCTATTGATCATCCCATCCGTAGAAAAACTGTGATTCTGAAAGACATGATTTTTCTTTCCAACCAAATAAACCACAATGAAGTCCGAAGAGAAGCAGCCACCCTAATTGCAGTGCCATTAGCAAAATAAAGCATCTGTTGTTGCAGGCATAACCTAAGAAATGCTCCGGGATCTTAAAATGCCCGACCAAATGATCCTGGAGAAGGAACAATGAATGAAGAGATGGTCCACTGACTCCTCATCAAGACATTAGATGTAGACATTGGGGTGGGTGCACCGTGCTTCTTTTTGGGAGGATGGTCCATTGACTCCTCCCCATGAAGACACAGGATGTAGATGTTTGGGTGCACCATGCCTCTTTTTTGGAGGTTATCAATAGTCATGATTCTTTTCCTCCCTGCTAACCAGTGGAAGCAACAATTTTCAAAGGAGCCCTGTAAGACCAGACAAAAGCAGTGCAAGTGCTTTCATCCCCAAGCACAGACTAAGCTAATCTCCGATAGAGAGAGCATACCGAGAATCTCCTGGAAAGCCCAAACCTCCACAACAGTGAATCCATAACTCCCACTGAAATCAACATTCCATGTAAAAGAGATAGAAGGAGGAGCAAGTTATCGAATTCAAAATTCAGGTCTCTACAACAGGAGGGAGCCCAAACATCCCAACCGTCTATTAGGTCTTCCCCAAGTCTATTGAAGACTTGTATACGCAATGGCATGGTGGAGGTTAGGGTAGTATGGGTAGAAAGGAATGGAGGCTGTTTCTTCTAGCTGGGCTGTGGGCTATATGGAAGGAAAGAAATTTCATATGCTTATGGGATTTTCGCGGCAATCCGTAAGGTGTGTTCTTTACAGTGAGATGTTTTGTTTTAGAGTGGATGGCGGTTTCCCCTCACGTTGACGCCGTTAGGCGTGGGTACTGTTTTGTTGTTGAGGTGGTGTTCATTGTTTTTGTTTTCCTTTTTTCTTTGTATTCTTTTGGCTTTTGATGTTTTATCAATAAATTGTCATCCTTAATTAAAAAAAGGGTAGAAGCACTCAACAATGGAGATATTGGCCACCAGGCACATGGTAGTCAGTTCTGGGACGACTGACTGGAGCAGGGAGTCCCCGCACCAAATATCCTCTCAAAATCTAACTTTAGAGCCTTCCCAACAGGAAAACTACAACATCTAATCTAACACCTTAGGGGACACCTGAATAATAGCTTTCTAGAGATAGGAGGCTCAATAGAGACAAGATTCTTTAATCCACCAGCCCATGGTTGAAGAAACATACCTGGCAACAATAATATGATGCTGCATACTGGAGTCCTCGATACCAAACCACCATACCCACTTTCTTGTTTCCTAATCCATGTTCCCCATTCCTTGAATGGCTGACAAACCTCTTTCCAATTCAAGAGGTGAAATTTGCCATTAGCAGCACCCCCTTGCCAGAGTAAATATCTCCTTGGCCTGTCAATACGCTCAAGCACCGCCCTACGACACATAAAAAGGGACACGGAGTAAAGAGGAAGATTAGATAAAGATGATTTGATAAGGGTGAGCCTACCCTCTAGGGAGAGCAACTTACTCTTCCAGGGGCTAAGCGTCCGCTCCATTCTTTCCACTACACAATCCTGGAGATGGCCTGCAGGTTTACCCAAACATAAAGGCGGACCGAGGTAAGAGGAAGGAAAAGCCGCCATCCCACAGCCAAAAGCCTCAACAGATGAGGATAACTGTGGTCAAGCTTGAAAGAATGAATGTGATGCCAGCATTCCAAGTATCTACAATTGTGGTTAAGCTTGAGAAGGGCTAACCAATTCGCGACCGTATTGTCCACAATTTTTTCATCCCCTATCACCTCCATTGAGCGCCTAAGGGATTATTTGTAGTTATATGCAAGTAAAATCTAACTTTGTTGCTATTACTTTCTTGCTTTGTGGAGCTTTGTAGGATAGTTCTCATGCTCCATCTCCTTGAGGTTCACCCGTTGCTGTTATTACCTTGTCGGGCTGGCCATCTGACATTCACTTTTTTACCCTTTCCGTTTCCTTTGCAAGGGAAATGTGAGCAACACAAAGAAGTACACGATTCATCAAACTTCCTTACCCCACTTCCTCTAGTCAGTTCAGTTATGCCCTTATGAACTCCCATATCTTTCTCTAAAGGACCAATTTGGTCATCTATCTTAACCCCTTCTCTCTCACATGCATTTTACACTTTTGTGATACAGTCATGTGAGTCCTTAATATCCATGTCTACTTTGAGAGGCCCGTCGTTATGGAAACGTGAAGGTGATTATCACTCTCTATTTGAAAGACTTACATAGTAAGTGTATCCCATGCCACGCCCTTGTGAACTCCTTTGTTTCTCTCAAAATGACCCATTTGGTAATCAATCTTAACTGCCCTCCATCCCCCCCCCCCTATCACGCATTTGTTTTGCACCTTTGTAATACAATCATGTGAGGTCCTTAATATGCATGTCTATTTCGAGAGGCTTGTTATCGTGGAAACATAAACGTGATGATAACTGTCTATTTGCCTTTCAAAAAAATGATCACCGTCTATCCAAAAGACTTGCATTATGGAAACACAAGGGGATGAAGTTGCTGGTTCCAGTGTTCCTATAGACGACTTCCCAGATAGGCATCTACTGCGGTGGTTGAAGATGAGTGGTCTCACTTGTGGCACATTCACGTGAATAGCTCATGTGTCATGTGCCATGCATGTTATGAAAAATTGCTACTCCATGCATTTTATGCAAAATGGGCTAAAACCGAAGTCCAGATTGCCAATCCATGCTAGCGGCTAGTTTTTTGGACAGCGGAGTCTTTGTTTTATTCGGAGATCCATTCCTTTGGATGTTCTATCCAGAAGCATACAGATCATCCAATCCATTTCCTCCAGAGCTCTTTAAGACGAAATTTCTTGGAAGGTTAAGTCGAGAGCTAAATGGATCTCCGAGGGTGATAAGAACACCAAATATTTTCACAGCATCGCCAATATGAGAGCTCGGGCGAAAGTTATTCACAGCATTTCTGTGGACGGAAGACAGGTCGACGACAAAACGGAGATTGAAGAAGCGGTGGTGCTCCACTTTAGATCCCTTCTTTCTTTTGAAGGTTGGGCCAGGCCCAGATTGGATGGGATTCACTTCCACTCGCTTCTTAGCTTGGAAGCTGACCTCCTGGAGGCCCTTTTCTCGGTTGAAGAGGTTAAAGTGGCCATTGATGCTATGGGTGGTGACAAGGCCCTGGGGCCTGATGGATTCCCCATGTGCTTTTTCCAATCTTTCTGGGATTCTATTCATTTTGATATCATGAACTTCCTCTACGAGTTCCATGAAAGGGGAAAGCTCTCTAAGGGCATTGGAGCTTCTTTCATCACTTTAATTCCAAAAGTCTAAGGAGCAAATTCCTTCACGGAGTTCAGGCCTATCAGTCTAATCGGGGGCCCATACAAAATTCTGGCAAAAGTCCTTTCCCTTTGACTGGCTTCGGTAATGGACAGGCTCATCTCGAAGCATCAAAATGCCTTCATCAAAGGAAGACAGATCGTAGATGGAGCGTTAATTGCCAATGAAATTCTCCATTTTTGTCATAAGGCTGGGATCAAAGCGGTCTTTTGTAAGCTCGACATAGAAAAAGCTTACGATCATGTGGACTGAGACTTTCTCCAATACATGCTTATCCGTATGGGTTTTAGTGTGAAATGGAGGACATGGATGAAGGCCTGCGTCGAATCTCCTCATTTCTCGGTTCTGCTCAATGGTGTCCCGAAAGGATTCTTCACCAGTTCGAGGGGCATTCGTCAGGGCGACCCCTTTGTCTCCTCTCCCATTTCTTACGGTCGCTGAAGCGCTCTCCCAGATGATGCTTAGGGGCCAAATTGCTGGGTTATTCTCTAGAATCTCAATGCCCGGGGTCGAAATCCCGATCACACATTCAATTCGCAGACGACACTCTGATTACCTGCGAAGTAGATTCTGAGGTTATCTCTAATCTCCACACAACCTTCAGATGCTTCGAGGCGGTATCTGGTCTGCGCATAAACATTGCCAAATCCAAAGTTTTTGGGATCAATGTCTCTGACCTGGAACTCAATTCTTTTGCTCAGATTATGGGGTGTTCCACTACCTCTCTTCCAACCTTTTTTGTGGGCCTACCGCTGGCCATTGCCACTCCTCCGATATCCATGTGGGACAGGGTGGTCGACAAATTTCAGAGGATGCTGGTCAGATGGAAGTGTAGATACTTGTCTATGGGGGGGGGGGGAGGCTCATGCTCATTAAGGCTGCTATGTCTAATATCCCTATTTACTTCTTCTCCCTCCTCATTTGTCCGTCTGCGGTGATGCGTAGGATCGACAAACTAAGGAGAGACTTCTTGTGGAGTGGCAAGGAAAACCAGAAGAAATTCCACCTTTTGGACCGGCAAGAAGTTTGTAGCCATTTTAGAAATGGAGGTGCTAGCGTAAAAAATTTGAAGGCCATGAACAAGGCCCTGTTGGGGAAGTGGACCTGGAGACTCGGAATCGGAAGCTTTGTGGAATATCATCATCAAAGGGAAATATGGTTCGACTTCGGGTGGCTGTGGACAAGAGATCCCACAGCTTACAGAGCCTCTACCATTTGGAAAGGTATCCCGCATTACAAAAAGGGGGTCATTGATAATATCGCTTTCCAGTTGGGGAACGGATCGGCGATTCAGTTCTGGGAGGATCAATGGATTGGAGACAGGTGCTTGAGGGATTGTTTCCCTTCAATCTATCGCCTGGCTGTTAATAAAAATAGGCCTATCGATAGCTTCTTCTCCATCTTGGACTCTGGAATTGTTTGGGACATCAGATGCCGTAGAAACCTTCATGATTGGGAGGTGATCCATTACGCAGACCTCCTTTCTTGTATATCTAGGGCTAACCCGTCCACCTCTGAACCTGATAAGATTATTTGGACCAAAGATAAATCCTTCAAGTTTTCCGTCAACTCCCTGTACTCTACTTTGATTTATTCCCACCACCCAGTCTCGCTGACCTCCCCTTTCATCTGGAGATACCCCATTCCTCCTAAATACATATGCTTTGCCTGACTCGCTTCTAGAAATCGGATTCTCACAGTGGACAACCTCATGAAGAAAGGTATGCAGCTCGTCAACATCTGTCTGTGCTGCATGGACAGTGATGAATCAGTCGATCATCTCCTTGTTCACTACCCATTCGTCTCTCAGATTCGTCAGGATTTTCTCTCTCGCTTTAGCATTGTTGGCTGCGTGCCCTCTTCTGCTTCCTCTCTTCTTGCTTATTGGCACGGCTTCAAGTTGGGTAAGGTGAGATCCAAGGTTTGGAAAATGGCAATAGTGGCCATCTGGTGGGCTGTCTGGAAGGAGAGAAACGATAGATGCTTCAGCAACGCTCACGCTTCGGCTCTGACTGTGGGATTGAAAGCAAAAAAACTTCTAATTGAATGGGCTTGGAATGTGCCTATCCTCTCTGGTTTTGATTTTCTCTTTTTAGGCTTATAGTTTCCTTTTTTGTGCTTTCGGTTTCTGCTATCTCAGCAGACCTATTTGTATCCTTTCTCCCGCTTTTAATATATCCCCGTTACTTTAAAAAAAAATAATAATTGTATGGGTAATGGTTGTTGATAAGCCATGGGCATGTGCGCTGTCCGGGCAAGGTTGTCCAAATGGAACTTTTTTTAGTATCCAAGCGGCCCCTAAGGCTGTGTTTGGGTGCCACCAAAATATTGGTTTAATGAGTTTTTGACTGATATGCACAACAGGTGTGTCAGTGGCTGTCGGAAGTTGTCCTGATGGCTAAGAATGTCTTCACCACTGTGGCTGACCTTTTTATCTAATGGACTTGATTTTTCAGGGGAGGCCCTTTCTCGTGATGGTGTGCCATGTGGGCAGTTTGCATCTTGCACGTGTGGCACACGTTTGCCCGTGCGTGGGGAGCGGTCAATCACTGCATCGTCCAAAATATTTTATTTGGTAAACAGGAGGATGGCAGTTGTCCCGAGAACTGCACCAATTTGGTGCATATTCAAAATTATAAATGGTTTTAAAGTGACACCCAAACAGGCCCCAAGTTTGTTGAGTTGGTTTACCCAGAATAATTCCATGCCTTTTTCTTTCATACAACATCCATTCTATGCTGCATACCTTTCTGCTAGTTAATGAATGATAGTTTCCTGGAGGAGAAAAAGTTATCTTTGATGGCTGAATGAGACCATATGCATGAATTGGTTGTTTTTTAAACATTACATTGGCACGTCTCTTGAGATGTGTGGGCATATCTGTCTTCACTGTGTAAGAAGTCATCATTTTTAGACATGTGCATTACTGCATTTTGCTTTAATATGCATGCATTTTGGGCTGACATATACTTCATGGTTCATGCTTGTTCCAGTATACGGATGAAGAGGTTGAGCGTTGCTACGAAGAGTTTTATGAGGATGTACACACGGAGTTCCTGAAGTTCGGGGAAATTATTAATTTCAAGGTAGCTGAATGCTTCCAGCTTTTCAGCCACCCGTTACTTTCAACTTTAATATACTCGTAATTCTTTTATTGGAAAATTGTGAAAAGAGTTCCTTCCAACGAAACAGGCAAAAATATTGCGTTTTAAACTTCTAGAATTTTGAGTGTGGCTTTGGTGTTTTAAAAACTTGCCAAGTAACTCAATTACATCCAAATTCAGGTTGAAAAACTTAAAATAACTTGAAATAAGGATAACTGTTTGAGTTAAAGGGGTTAGGAATTCTGTTGTCCCTTGTCTTGTTCTTCCTCCATGGAATGTTCAATCAAGGACTTGAGAAACTTGAGTGAGTAATTGAAATGCTCCATTGAGTACTCAAAAATTCAGGCTACAGATTGTGCTTTTTAAAGTCAAAAACATGTTTGAATACTTAACCCAATTTCGAGTCTGCTTGGACTTCAGTCCTTGAGTCTGAGCCTAGTTTTGAGTTTTTAAGCCTTCAATTTCTGAAATTTAGACCATTAAAAAATATGGATCCTTTTGTTTTACTGTTTCTAGTTCTAATGTTTGAGCACTGATGAAGTCTTTAGTGGCATGGCAGTTGCTTTAGATTTCAGAATTTGTGAATGCAATCTTGTCTTCAGGTGTGTAGAAATGGGTCGTTCCATTTGCGTGGAAATGTGTACGTGCATTATAAGTCCCTGGAGTCATCTTTGCTTGCTTATACTTCTTTAAATGGCCGCTATTTTGCTGGAAAACAGGTAACATACTTCTTTTCCACCAATGTATTTTTAATGGTCTAAATTACTTGATATGTTTCATGAGCATTCATTTTGGGTTTTCCTACAACCATGTATTTTGCATTTGCAACCGCTCTCTAGGACGGCATGCTTTTAACCAAATCCATAATGGATACCTTTTGCAATCATGATTTCTTTTCACATGGCAACTCGTCTTGAGTCATCTGGGTTCGAGTTGAGTCAGGACTCACCTGAGTCAGGAGTGACTTGTGGTCCCGACCAGTACTACTGGTCCTGACCGAGTCTGAGTCGACTCGGACGAGTTGGCAATCCATGTTTGCAATTACTAAACTATTTTAATGCTAATATTTAAACTTTTAAAATTCCTTTAGAGAAAAAAATTATTAGAAAACCCACTGAAAGGGAAGGAAAAGAATGCAACCCGAGAGCTACGCAAAAAAGGGGGAAAGGTCAGCAGACTTTGTTGCTTTAACATAGGCAGCCCATTCCAACAATACACATTTAACTTTACAAATAACCTCTTCTGTAGAGGATCCCTTGTTCTGAAAACAACGACCATTCTACCCCTTTCGAACGAACCAAAGAATTCCACCATCGCAATAAGCCTCCAAACTGCTTTGCGAGATTTACCCATACCACTCCTTTAAATTTTATTTTTTAAAAAATTTATTTAAACTTTAAAACGAAGCTCTACAATCTTGCATTCGTTTAATATTCAGGGGATAAATTTTGCATGAGGATTGTTTTTTTTGACTTGCAACTCGTATGTGGCTTCTAGTAATCATGTTAATAGGCTTATGAAATATTTTCAAACCTGCCAAGGAATTCTTGGGGAATTAGTGAGCCATACCTTTATACTTCGTAAGTTTCCCTTTCGTACCAAGTCATGCTCAACACCTGTTGCCATGTTGGACTAAACATTTTTAGAAAATAAAAATAAAAAATCCTTTTGGAGTTAATAAAAAAGTCTTTTTTTTTTTTTTATTGTCTTAAAATTTCTGCAAATTTAGTTTCTTTATTCATGTATATACATAGATATACATGGACACACACATGTATACAATACATAGATATACATACATACATATATACATACATACTAGAGGGGACGTATGGATGGATGGGAAAGAGAGGATGAATTGATGGGTGGTTGTAAAGTATGAATGGATGGATGGAGATATGGATAAAGAAGTGTGGATGAGAGGGAAGATGGATGGACGAGAGGTTGGGTTGGACTTACAAGAGTGCCCACGAGAGTCTTAAAAAGGACTTATGCCGGCAACCAGTCACCCAATAGTCCCTCTTCTACAGGGAATTGCAAACAGTTACTGATGCTTAGAGAAGCCTTTGGGTTTGAAACTTTTAATGAGATGATACCAAGCATAGTGCCACTGCTAGGGTGCAGTTGTAAGCAGAGGTGGTCTCCCCTTTAGGGAGGTAGCAATCGAAGATCTATTATCTCAGAAGAGGTGAGATTTTCTTGAGAAAAAGAAAACCTTCCTAAAGAATAAACACAAACTCATTGTTTTTTTTTTTTTTTTTTTCCTTCATGGAATACATATATATTTTATACAACTATGATTGCATGACGTGTGAAGTGAAGTGGCTACAAAATTTGGTGTGGGAGGCAAGAAGTGTCTCTTTCACAGTGTAAACAAGTATGAATAGGTAGAAAGCGGGTGTGAGAGTGAGAGTTATAAGTAGGAGTCCCACCTAGTTAGAAGGATCCTGCAACCAGTGTTCGCAATATCGGCCGATATTATCGTTATCGTTGGCCAATGAGACGATACCCATCAGAAGTCCCTCAGAATTTTTTTTTTTCTTCGTAACGTGCGATATATCGTACAATATCGCACGCTTTTTTGCAAAATCCCTGATATTAGCGATACTATCGCACAATACAGACTTACAGACAATGTTTGAAATATCGATATCGTGCAATGTATCGCACCATTGGGATATAGATACTTATCGGTTATTGCACGGGATATATCGTTTGTATCGTGTAATTTATCACACTTTTTGGGAAACATGGGGGAAATGGTTGAATTTTTCAATGAAACTTGAAGGATCATTAAAAAAAATAACTTAATACACACTTTTAAATCATAAATCTCAAAAAAGAAGTGCATATAATAGGTTTCCTTTGTATAGGTTCCTAAGCTATTCGTTGTCCGATTGAACTAAGATAATTATATTCAAATATGATGCATAACATTTATAAATGTATCAAGACATGTATGAAAACACAACTAATGCATTCAAAATCAAAAGATATAGTAGAAATTATAAAACATGCCTACCAATGATGTGACTGGCTATGGCCTAGACTCACATAGAGTTACGCGGTGGCTTGTAATCATCATCTCCATCTCGACGGGGCTGGAAAGAATACTGCTCCTCCACAAATTAATAGTACTGTGCCCAAGTTATAGTAGAATGGTATCAATCAAGATACTCCCTGACATAACGTTGGTACTCATCCTCTCCGAACTGAACTAATACGCCCATTCATGGATATTGTATAATAGTCAGTCTGGCTGATACGGATCTGGAATGGGCGTAGATGGAGCTACTGGGTATCCATACTGCCCTCCATATCCATATTGTTGCCCATATACCTGCCCGTATGTGGAAGTGAAGTCCCGACCGTAGTTGAAAAATGATGATCCATAACTACTGGAGTCACTCCCCGCATATCCACTAGCTCCATATCCATACCTATACTGTGGCACATAACTCGAGCTACCCTTGTGTTTGTGATCCATATCCATGTTGTGGTTTGTAACTCGAGCTCCCCTCCCTCGTCCGTGAACCGAAACTAGAGCCACCTCGCTTCCCACGAATGCTTATGTCGCTCATGCATTTTGCCAGTAGCTCCTTAAAATCAGAAAACTTGTGTATGTTTTTTCTTTCGTAACTTATGACGTTCGTATTACTTATTGTAGATAAGACGAGGCCGTGGTCCTCCTAGACGAGAACCATGGTCAGGGTCCTGTGTGGCATGATCGAAACCCCCTCCCTAGTGAAAGGGCTAAGAGGCCCGGAGACTGACTTACACCCTCGTCGCCACCATCCCCGTTGCCATCTTCACCATCATCGCTACTATCGCCAGAGTCACCATCACCCCCATCGCTGTCATCAGACTTATCACCATCACTAGATCCACCCGCCGCATTACTCTCTGTCTTGGTGTTGGATAATGTCTCCTCGCCACGTGTCCCGCGTGATAGTGACTGCCACAGACTTCTCTTCAATGGGTTGAATGCTTCATCAGGAGATCTCTGCTGCACCACATGTGCATCAACATCGATCCTTTGTTCTGTTGCCTCCTCCGCATCATGCGGCTCCGATTGCCCTTCTGAAGTATCCAAGTCATCCGACCCAACCCACCGGTAAATTAGATTCTCGTCCTCGTCCTCAATAAATGAATATTGTTCGACCGCCATTAGATCCAATGGGTCCTCCTGTGCTTTTCTTCCTTCAGATCGGAGCAGCATCTCTCGTAGCTTTATATTGTAGTGGCAATACACTAACTTTTGAAGCCGGTCGTACTCCAATCATTTGCGCTTATTTGTGTGGATGAGGGAGAATGTACTCAATTTCTTTCATAGGGTGAGGAGAAGACTGTCTGTGCGAGCACACAGATAGCTAACTGCTGTAAAACCTTGGACATGAGCAGCCGTGTTAGTGTTTGAGTGGATAGTAAAAGACAATAACCAGAGTTTTCGTTTAGGACTTTTGAATGACCAAAATACCTTGCTAATTGATATCATAGAAATAACTTTTTTTTTTTTTTTTGTTTGTTTTTTGTTTGGAGAAACACTCAAGGTCTTTAAGTGGTGATTCACTCTACTCTTGCCAAATCCTGGGCATTCATCTCGTGGGATCCATCATGGGCTTGCCCTGATCTAAAAGTCAAACTGGTCCATGCATTAGGTGGGGCAAACTTGAGCGTTGAATATAAAGCATAGGCCATTCTTTTTAAGCCATCCATTTTTCTTGTACACGTGTGGTCAATCAGATGAATTGACCATCCTGATTTTGGATCAAGGCATGATCATTGTGGGCACCGCTATATGAATGGCCTAGACCATCTAATGAGCCGCTTTATCTACCATTTATCTACCAGATCTGGTCCCTTCTCCTTAATCCCTTCAACATCTCTTGGTGCTTCCCATAATCTTCAGCTGTCTTTTGAAGGCCTGGCATGGGGTTAATATTGGCAAGCTCCGAACTCCAATCTGGAGGATAGCCCTTCTGGCTATTTGGTGGTCCGTTTGGGAAGAAAAGAATGGTAGATGTTTTAGAGATATCTCTAACTCAGCTGAGTTCATTGCAAGCAGAGCTAAAAACTCTATGTCCGAATGGGTTTCTTATGTTGATTCCCTGAGGGGATGTAATCTTCTATTTTCGGGCCCTTAAGTTGTCAGTTCTTTGTAGGGTCAGCGTCTGTTTTTTTCTTTCAGGGTTGTTTTTGTTGTTTTTTCTTTCGAGGGTTACTTCTCCGCTACCTCAGCGGGCCAGCTCCCTCCCCTTTCTGTTTCTCCTTTTTTCTTTCAATGAAATTTGCATTCTCTCTCAAAAAAAAAAAAAAAAAAAACCCTCTAATGAGCCGCAATAAAATGGATTGTTTCCTACTGCAGTTAGCTATGGCCGTATAAATGGCCTAGACCACCTAATGAGTGTAATAAGATGAATTGTTGCCCACATGCAATTCATGTGCAGTTTGCTATGGCTGTATGAATGGCCTAGACCTCTCTCCGTGCCCGTGCGTGTGCGTGTGCGTGTGCGAAAGGTTTAGAAAGATTGAGGTTATCTCCATCTTCCATCCAAGGGTTTGATGTTTAGCAATATACTATTCGAATCTCCCACACTAAGCAATCTATTTTGCGAACTTTTATGGTGGCCATGGGTTTGATGTTCCCTTGTTCATTGTGGTGGTTTGCATACTGGCAGATAACATGCGAGTTCGTTGGGGTTACCAGATGGAAAGTTGCTATATGTGGGGAGTACATGAAATCAAGACTTAAGGTAAAACCAGGACCTTTTCCATGCTTTACATGTTCTTTCGAGGAACACCCTTAAAGTGTTCTGTTTTTTTTTTTTTTTTTTTTTTTTTTCTTTGTTGTTGTTGGTTTTCATGATTCTGGAAGCTTCTGCTTGTGCAGACATACATGCAAGCACTAAACAGTCTTTGGCATGTGCCTATGAAAAAAATGTCTCTCCCATGATCCCATCTGTTCTTTTGCATGATCACACACACACATGCAAGAAATGGTTCTTGAACTCTCTATGTATACCATTGGATGAAAATACATAGCTGTTGGTGAAGTCCAGTCTTTCCCACTCATCTTTTTCAGTGTGGCATATCTTTTGACAGACTTGTACTCGTGGAACTGCATGCAACTTCATCCATTGCTTCCGCAACCCTGGGGGGGATTATGAATGGGCTGATTGGGATAATCCACCCCCTAAATACTGGGTGAAAAAGATGGCTTTTTTGTTTGGCCCTTCTGATGAAACAGAATATGAAAGGTATTTGGAGCTGGATAACCAGGAGCAGCCAAGGAATTCCAGGAGGAAGCGAACAATCAGGTATGCTTGTTCCCAAATCTTATGGCGATAGTTTAATAGGAAGTGTCAGAATTTAATTCCTCACAACTTGGAGGAACCTCCTCAGATAAAACTCCCGGCAAGACCATCGCCTTTAGACAACAAAAGCCCTTTTGCTACCTTTAAGCCAAATCACGCTCTTTTTTTATTGCTGTTTGCTTTCCTTGTTACCTGCTTCGCCAATAGCTTTTAATACTCTTCTCAGATCCGATGCTCATGCCCCTCTGAGCACTAAACTGAATGCTGCCACATGCACTGAATTAGCCTGCATCAGCCAGAAACCCTAAAATGAGTGAAACTGAGCTGAAAGGGCCCGTTTCCAACAATTCGACTTTATCCATTACTTGATTCAGGAAGGGCGACTTATATTGAGCTTTTATACAAATCATCATCATCATTCTCTTGTGCCAGTTATTTGGGCTTTGTAAATCCTGTTTTGTCAATTCTGGGAAAGGAAATTTTGTATGAATCATTGAATTTTCGGGCAAATAATGATAAAAATCTACCCAGTTATTTGAGAATCTCATGTCTATTTTAGGGTTCCAAGTATGAACATGTTCAAATACTTGGAAAACTGGCTTTTGATGCAAAGAAGTGATGTTGAAGTTTTAACTTGGTTCATTTAGAACGGTAACCAAGAAATAGAAAAGCTTGATTGAGTGCTTCAAAATATTGAAAAATCAGGGTATAATATAAGCTCGTTAATCTTATAAAGCTTGAACTAGTTGATTGAGTACTTCAAAATATTGAAAAATCAACAGCTGGTGCCAGTCATTATATTCAGAATCCCCTCTTCCTCTCTCTCCTCACTGATATTCAGAATCCCTCTGGGTTTTCTGTCATTATTTGGATTGTTTTTTCTTTTTTCTTCTTTCTTCTTTCTTTCTAGACTCTATATCTGAGTCAACAGCTGGTGCCAGTCCATGGTAACCTGTCTGCCGCTTGGAGCCGATACGAACTGTCCAGTCGAAGATTGCATGAATCTCAACCGTCGGTTCATGCCACAATACCTGGCAACATTTCTTTAATTCTTCTTTGATTTTTTTAATATAATCTCGTTGCCTTTAAAAAAAAAAATTTGAAAAATCAGGGTATAATATAAGCTCATTAATCTTATAAAGCTTGAACTAGTTGCAAGTTGACTTGTGCCCACATCTGGACAAGTTTTTCAACAATGACAAGACCTACCGAGTGAACCATGGTCATAGCTGTTGAATCTGCACCATGAAATCTGCCGCTGAGGATTTCTGTTTTCCCATGATCCCTCTTCTGTGATCTCTTTGCTTTTGTTCGGGGTACATGATTAGACAATGAACCCCATGGTGCAGTTTAGAAGAAATCTTAAAGGCTTAAATGGATTTTGTTTCTGATCTCTGTATTCCTTTGTGCAGATTACATCCTTTCAAGTCTTGCTGCTTCATCTTAGTTTATTCTTGATTTGGATTTGGCAGGTACCGCTCTAAAAGATCTAGGTCTGGCGAGGATTCCCAGAATTCCGGTGGAGAATACTCTGATGAAAACAGTGGTCGGTTGCATAGTCTTTCAAGTAGGAGGCCACAGTCAAGTAGCAGGAGAAGGGAAACAAGCTTTCGCAACAAACATGAACAATCTCGAGAGAAACATAAATTTGACTATGGGAAGTATAGAACTGATCATCATGATTCCAGAAGAGATTACTATGATGAAAACAGAGACCGTTCTGATAGGCAGTCAATGGCATTGTTGAAAGGACGGAGAAAAGATACGTGTTTCCCTGATGAGCATGATCGATCAGAAGAAGAATACAGTTCCGATGATTATCGACTTGAGAAGAAGTATAGGACCTGTGATCGTGCTGATCCAAATGAAAACCGATACAGGGGTCAATCGATTGGGCGCTTGAGTAGCCGGAAAGAGGAGGTGAATGGTCCCGATGAAAGTGACAAAATAGAAAAATATAATAGCAGTGATCGTGAAAGTTACCGAGTGAAAGATAAATCCTCCGATTACAATTCTGAAAGAGACTGTCCTGATGCAAACAAGGATAAAAATGGCTGTCATTTGAGCAGAAGGGCGCAATTGACTAGCTGGAGAAGGCGGGCAGATCTTCCTGATGAGCATGGGAAATGTGAACAGCACTACGATTCAGAAGAGCTTGAACCATATGATGCTGGTAAAGACAGATCCTCTGGTCACAGCCTTGGGAGAGAATATGATGATGGAAATGAAGGCCGGGACCATAGCCACTCAAGGAAGAAAGCAAGGTCAAGTAGTTGGGAAAAGGAGTCGAGTTTCAATGATGAGCACAGAATTTCTGAAGAGAAGTATGATTCTGGTGATCACAAGCGATATAGCAGGAGATACAGGTCCCAGGATTGCGATTCTAGTGGAGACTATTCTGATGTAAGCAAATCCCGACATCGTGATCATTCCAGCAGGAGGGTACACACTGGTAGGCATAAAAGGGCGAGAGATTCTCCTTCTAGGAATAGACAATTCCAAGAGAATCACAAAAGGAACCATGGAAAGGGTAGTTCCCATGATCGTGAACACGACGATCGGAACCATGGAAAGGGTAGTTCCCATGATTGTGAACATGACAACGATAGATATGAGCCAAGAGAAGTGGAGGCTGATGATGTAAGTTTTTCTTCTAAACAAATGTACAGTGGCCGGAAGAAAAAAGAGTCAAAATCTGCCCAGAAGGTAGCCTGTGAAGGCTTGCTATGCGATGCAAGTGCCCAAGCTTGCTGCCAGACCACCTCCGAAGAATCTGGTGGTCAGATCAAGAATCACAAGGAATCCTACAACAGGCATTCTGGAAACCGCTGTGTTGGTGGCAGTAGACGGAAAAGATACAAGGACGAGGAAAATTGTGGAAAGAACGGGATTGATGAAATGGGTGATTCCGACAATGATACTCCCCAGTCCAAGTCAAGGGCATCTAGGAAGCGATCGAGAAGCAGATCACCTGTTCAACATCGTGGCAAGTCAAGAAGGAGAGGGAGAAGTCATGACAGAAGCCAGTAATTTGCAAGGATTCGGCTGATCATGTTTTGCATGCAAAAGATTATCATGCATTGCTTAATCCAAGTCTTCAATTAGATAGTGATCTGCAAATCGTTTTTTTGCTTGAAATGGTTTTGATATTTGTCATTTTTGCTTAAAATGGTGTTGGATTTAACCCAAAAAAACCTGCTTAATTCTGTAAATCCATGCATTGCTTAAAATAGTTAGTGGAAATCCAGTTTGTATCTCCTTTTATACTTACTGAACTATGATCAGTTTCCTCAGCCTCAGGTACTGAGGTTGAAGTAATTTGGGGTGAAAAAAGGCCGGTTGTGCCGTGTCAACCTCACTTCAAGAAGACTCAACCCGAACTCGAACCCGAGTTACCCAACCCAAACACAACTTTAGTCCTTTACACTTGACCCAACCCGGCCTGAAACCAACCTGACCCAAATGCACGTGATTATCCCCAGCCTGATGTAAACAGGCCTGTATTTTTTCGACCTAATCCCAATCCAAATTCAAAACAGGTTGGCATTTTTCAATCACCCAACCCAACCTGACCTGAATTTGGCTTTGGGTCAATCAGGTTTGGGTTGACCCTAACACCAAGTTGCAGCCCTAGAAAATTAATAACCAAAACTGGTATGTGTCACTGGATGCATGGTAATAGTCCCCAACAATCTGGTTACACCCTAAACTAGTTGGTATCAGGTCAACTAGCACAAATAGGGGTGATTTGTAAATTCTGTAGTGAGTTTTCCCTCATCAATTTGATAGTTGTGCCCCCATGATTAGCCCTTACCTCCAAAATCAGGCCAATCCAAAACTCTGGCTGGCCACAAAATAGGGAGCAATGGTGGCTTATGTGGGGTCTACACACCCCCTTCATAATGTGGAGCACACCAGGCAGATCCATTTTACAGTCCAAAGATTACAGACTGCAGAAAACTTTCTTGGGGCTCACCTACAGATTAGATCACGGATGAACGGTGTGGATCACACACATGCGCCATTGACTCTTACACATGCCCACTTCCTTCAATTAGAACAACATCATCAAAACCTGTAGCTGCATCTATGTTAGTTGGTGAGAGTCAAATAAATACTTTGGTAATGTATTCTTAAATGGTAGGACGGATTACTTCAAATATTTAAAAGATGGCAGTTGGTGAAAAGTCAAATAAATACTTTTCTAATGTATTCTTAAACGAAGATGGATTACTTTAAATATTTAAAAATGAGTGTGAGTCTGAAAATAGCACAAAAAGATAGGTGGTTATTTGTAATTAACTAAAAAGACCTAAAATGGCGATTTTAGCAAGAGAAATGTAAAATTTATAAAGAAAAACTTCTAATTTATGGGTAAAAATTTTAAGGTACGTATGGGGCCCACCTTGATTTGTGTTAGGCACCTGAGGATCATCTTTGCTATGGTGGCCTCAAGACTGACCTATGGTTGGCGTCCTATCCTCATTTTTCCTTGTGGTGTGATCTACCTGAGTTACGGAATTGGTTGAATTTTTTGCCTAAGGGCCTGAAACAGATGAGCGAATCTGATGGATGGAGTGGATTTCGTACGTACAACATGGTGGACCAAAAGTGGTTGTGTATTTTACGCGCCGCATAAAACAGGTGTCGTAGAGACTGGGACTTTAAAAGGAATGTGGATTGCATCCTATTCCGCGGTCTCCAGCTCGGAACGGGCAGGGACTCTGAGTGGCCACCGTGATGTATTGGTTATATCCACACCGTCCATCCATTTCTCTGTAGAATTTTATGGAATTGGACTAAATTTTAGGTAGATATAAGCTCAAGTGGACCACACTATAGGAAGCAGCGGTGATAAAGATGCTTACCGTTGAAACTTTCCTAGGGCCCACCTTGATGTTTAGTTGCCATAAAACATATTCGAAAAGTTACATAGACGTGGATGAAGGTATCAGATCTATCCAAAAATTCTGTGGCCCCCAAGAAGTTTTCAATAGTAAATATTAATTCCCATTGTGTGGTCCACCTGTGTCCTGAATCTTCCTCATTTTTGGTCTTATTGATTAAAATGATACGGAAAAATGGATGAACGGTATGGATAAAACCCATACATCACGGTGGCCACTCGAAGCCCCTGCCTGTTCCGAATTGGAGACAGGCAGGCGTTAGGACGCAATCCGTGTTACCTTAAAGGGCCGAGGGGAGCCATGTATAGCAATTCTATAACTGAGGGGTGTAAGTGTAATTAGCCAATTTAATAATATAAAAAAATAAAATGCCAGCGACTCACATTTCAGGGCCAAAGTCAATTGATGGATAGGATCGTCGAATTGGACCATTTTCCATTTTTTATTTAAATGCACGACTCCCAACGATCCAAGTGGCTGCATGAAATTGAGCGTGGCTTCGATGGATCCCTAGCTGTCGGGCCCACCGCTATATATGTTCCATACATCCATGCTGTCCATCTGTTTTAACAGATCATTTTAAGACATGATTCCAAAAATGAAGCAGATTCATATATTAATTGGACCACCACATGAAATAGTGGTGATTGAATACCCACCAATAAAAATTTATTCGGGACCACCGGAATGATTATTTTACATCTAACCTGTTGATAATGTCACAAAGACCTGGATGACGGAACCCCACAAATATCAGCTTCATCCAAAACTTCTGTAGCCTACATTAAGTTTTTAATGGTAAATCACTACTATTTCTTATGGTATGGTCTACCTGAGATTTGGATCTGCTTCATTTTTTGTATCAAGCCCTGAAATGAGCTGTCAAAACAGATGGACAGCGCAGATTTAAGCAACATACATCACGATGGGACCTACAGTCAGAGATCCACCGTAGCCTCGTCCAGTGAAATTGCACGGAGCATTCCTATCACATTCCCTCTTGCCCGAATTCCAATTTAATGTTTTTCCACCGTACATCGCCCTACCCTTGCAAAGATAATGGTCAGATTATAGGAATTCAGGGTTTAGGGTCACAGTATAAAAAATATCAAACGATCATCACCATCCATTGGTGGAGTTTGTCTTTGGACCATTAGTTTTTCTTCCAATCAATGGTTAGGATCATCCAATTAGAATGATTGTTCATATGCATGTGTGAATGCTGACGGAATATTTTCCCCTGGGCTGACCACTAGGCGTCGGGGTCAGACCGTCTCTGTCCCTTTCTCTGACTCAAAATTCTCTTCAGGTTTTCTCGTGCTTTCTATAAAAGAAGAGGTGAGACTTTTTCTTCATGTTTTTTAATCGTTAGTGCAGATTTCTTTTTTATAAGCACTTGGATAAAGACATGTAAGGCTAGATGGTTAGGTTCGGTTGTTTTGCGCGGTTTAATTTCAGTAATATATACATTATTAGTTAGAGAAATTTCTTACTGCACGACCCATTTATGGCCCACGAACCTTTTGGCCCACTTCCGAGTCGGATCGGATTGGATCCAACTCGGTCCGATCCGAAATCTCAATGGCTGACCGAACTTTATCCGATCCGGGATTGAGTCCGGGTCACCTGAATCGGACCGAGCTCAAATGTGCATTGCCTGATCCGATCCGAGTTTGACTCGGTCAGGAAAACTGTTTGATTCGTCTTTCGGAATCCGCTTACTCTTCTTCGCTTTCGGTGGTTTACCGGCACGCCTGTTGGCCCATTTCTTCAAAGGCCCTTCTCTTTTACTATTGGATCCTTCGATCTGCAAAGCCCGCTCATCCTGTGATGTATCAAGCAGTGTTTGCATCTGCATAGCATGACCACCAGAACCTTCTGCTAGGTCCGGATAGTAATTCTAATTCATGGGAAATGAATTCAGGTATTTATCTCTTTGAGTGATCCAAGTGTCACAGACAAAATCCATCGGCATGGACGGTTCGGGCATCCCGCATTCTCGATGGAAGAAACCCCCATTGACCATCATGGCGGAATCGCGGGCAGAGGTCAAAGGCTTCTGGTCCCGCTCAGCCATGCTCGACATGAGCTGCAACCCGAGATTTTCCTTCAACGACTGCTCGTAATAGCCCCAATTCCGTATCCTCAACCCGCCATCATCATCCATATAAACAGAATTCTAAAACTACGAAATAAGCACCCGAAAAGTCGAGCTGAAAACCACTGAAATTCCGATACTTTCCTCAGCCAATCTGCTGCATTGAGGCTTCTTGCAAGGCAATCTAAAACACCTAGATCGCCAATCAGGAAGAAAAATGAGAAACAACACAAATCAGACCAGAGCAGGGTAGGGAATGCAGTGGAATCTGGATGCAAGATCTAAGAGACCCAGATAATGGAACCCATAAAAAATGCAAGAAAGGCATCAGATATACATTCAGCGGATCGGGTCGGGTCAGATCGGTCCGTATCCTTCCGGTTCGGATCAGTCCGGATAGACCACTATCCGAACCCGACCCAAAAAACAATCAGATCTAGATGGACACACTTGATCCGCACCGATCTAGACCGTTGGTTCGGTTCAGAATGGGTCGAATCGGGCCTGATCGAGTCGGATCCACCGGATCAGGTTAGACATGCCCACCTTTAATATGAAGCGCCGTACCTATAGAGTATTAAATAACTTTATGTACAATAGTGTCTTCCTTTAGAGAAATTTACCTCTGTGTATTTCACTTTTGACTGACTATCCTAATTAAAATTTTAAAACTTTACTTTTTATTTTTATATCTATGATGTATAGATTAACTTTTTTTACACGAAAATACCCTTATTTGTTTTTTGGAGTTATATTCCTTTCATTCAGTTATAGCTAATTTTTTTTTTTTTTTTTTTCTTCCAAAAATCTCTAGTCATTGTCATTTAACATTTGCAATCTTTCTTAGGGTTCTATTCATTGCTTTAAACCTATCCCATTGATAAACTTGAAATCTTTCAGGTTTTGTCCACAAGGATTTTCTGCCATCTTTCTCAAGGTTCTATTTAGAAATCATATTTCACTTTAATGTACTATTCTTCTTATTCTTGAACTCATGTTTCATTAAAATAGTGACTGTGGGAGGTAAAAATGAAAAATGAATATATTTTTTCGCAATGAATTTGACCGGTGAAAATTTACCGAGTACAGGTGTAAATTCATTGTGTACTTGGTCAAATTCACCGAGTACATGTGATTGACTGAGTACAGGTGAATATTTATCGAGTGCAGGTGAATATTGACTGAGTACATGTGCAAATTCACTGAATAGTTATAAATATTGACCGAGTATAGGTGAATATTGACCGAGTTCTCTCTTATGGTATGCTCTTATTACGTAACGATTCATTGAGAATATTTTAACATGTTTGTTTTTAGATAATGGCTGAGAGAATTATCATATGCTGTTATGGTGGGGAGTTAATATATGAAAGTAATTGATACACATATAAGAGTGAAAAGTAAAAAAAGAAAATATTACTTTAAATGTTGGGACTACATATGAGGAGCTTCTATCTAAAATGTACAGGATTATTAAGAGTACACCGAAGGATTATGATATTAAGATGAAAGTATTGTACCCATGCTCAAACTAATCAATCCCTCCATTTAAAATCGAAGACGACGAAGATGTGAGAGTGTTCTTGATAGCACGGTCGGAGCATTCGAATACATACATGCCTTAAATAATAGCGATAATGCAATGCATTAATGAGAAAATACACATAAAACCTCGTCAGTTATAGTAGTGTTGACCATGGTGCCCCTACAGTTAGAAATGTGTGTGAGGAACGTAGCGTGAAATATGAATATATGACATGACCTTTACGAGTACGTCTAAGCAACATTCCACCGCTTGAGCCGCCTTAAACATAAAACTTCATGACTGGTCAAGTTAATGTCCATTTTGAGGATGAAAATCCGTGTGAGAAACGTGGTGTTAGCTAGGCAGCCGACCTTAACGTGAAATGTGAATATATGGAATAACATTTACGAGTACGTCTAAGCAACATTCCATTCTTCGAGCCGCCTTAAACATCAAACTTCATGATTGATCAAGTTAATGTCCCTTTAGAGGATGGAAATCCATGTGAAGAACGTGGTGTTAGCTGAGTAGCTGACCTTAACCTCAAATGTGAATATATGGCATTGCCTCCAGTGACGAACGTGTATGTCTAAGCGATATTCCACTGCCCGAGCTGCCTCGAACTTCATGAATGATCAAGTTAATGTGCCTTTCGAGGATGGTGCATTCATTAATGCATATCTGTCAGAATATTCAGAATCATTGGATGACCCGATTCCGTTAGACAAACGTTTAGGGACAAAAGCTGGTACTAGTATGTTTTGAGCCAATTTGCAATTTGTAAAAACTTCCAATATAAGGTCCTGTACTCATCATCTAAGATATTCACCATGGTATGTTTCGAAGATAATTGTGGATGGATGTTCATGCATTTAGGGTGAATGATGCGTAGATATTCAAAATAAGGACTTACGTGTCTAAACACATATGTGACATGTCATGGATGAAGAACAATCATGACAAGCAAGTAGTAAGTTAGGTTATTAGTCGTATTGAGCAGTGCATGGAATTAAGGCTGAGTGACATTATATTGGCTCTGCATGAGAAATATAATATTCTTATGAATTATAAGAAGACATGGTGGGCTAAGGAGATTACAATCAAGCATGTAATGAGATTTTATGAAGACTCTTACAATGAACTCCCAGCCTATTTGCATGAGTTGATAAAGGCCAACTCGGGGACGATGACTGTCGTGATTGTTAACCCATAGACGAGCAGGTTCGAGAGATGTTTTGTTGCTTTCGACTAGTGTGTTAGAAGTTTTTAAAATTCTTTGCGAAGAATGTTAGCTATTGACGTATAGGGCACACCTAAAAGGTAAATACAAGGGTGTTCTATTTGTGACTAAAGCCTTAGATGGAGACAATCATATCCTACTAGTAGCATTTAGTATAAGGGAATCGAAAAATAGTAGTAATTGGAATTTGTTCTTTACCCACCTCAATTGTACGTCAGGGTATCTTCTGGGTCTTGTCATTATATCAGACCGACATAAAGGTTTAATAAAAGAAGTACCCGAAGTCTTCTAAAATGCAATCCATGGCTACTGCACCTACTATAGTTACACATAGAGTGACTTACTATGCTTGCGTGGTGATTACCCACTCGAATTTCAGTGTTTTTTTAGTACAATAACCTTGATGTATGAGGTCGACAAGGTGTTAGCCTTCCCTCTCGTAACTTTACTCTATTTAGTCCTATAGGTTTTTTTCTTCTTAGAACCCAAATGCCCGTATGATAGCTACTCCTCATTCGGTGGACTCTTATCTTGAAAGAAAAAAAAAAGATCTTCTTCAAGATGAGATGTAGACCCCACAAAAAGTAAGGATTAGGCCCACTCCTTGGCTGATCTTATCCGTTCATTTTAATCGGATAACTATGAACCCTCAAAAGAGTCTTTTCTATTTTTTTTTTTTTTAATTAAAGGTCTCTATGAACAACAGTTGCACCATCATTGCACATTAATTCTTAAGTGTTTCCTTTGGTGTAGTCCATCTGTGACGAGTGTTGCTCTCAAATTTGGGCCGATGACATGAAATTAGAACTCCTTTTATGTGGACGGTTTGGATTTCCTTCATGACAATGCAGTGGGCTCCACCTAATATGTGTGATGGGTTCAAAATGTGGAGATCTTGCCACACGAAGGTCATTTGGGTTTCTTATTTTTTTTTATTATTTTTTTTTTACAGACAGAGAACCCACATAAAGTCAAAGCTTTTTCAACAATTGGTAGTTATACGGACAAAAATCACAATTTTTGGGCGATGATGAAAAAAATTCAGCTAAGCTCCGATGAATATTTGGGGAAGCTCAAAACACTCTTCGAACGCAAAACCATAGTTTTTTTTGAAAAAAAAGCTTTTCATCCACAATCTTCGACATACAAGCTAAGGCAACCACATGTAAGTTTTTTGTGTTTCTTTGATATTATTATTATTATTATTGGTGAGTATGAATGATGAGAGTTGGTGAAATTGATAAGAGTGTGGTGGTTTTGAGTATAGTTGTTTTAGTTTTTAGTTGGTTGGAAGTTTGTGAAAGGGAGGAGGGTGTTTTTTTATTTTTATTTTTTGTTTTTGTATGAATGGTGAGAATTTGTGAGAGTGAGGGTGTGGGGGTCCCATTTTGATTTTTTAATTGTTGGAATGGTTGGACCACATGGATCATGGATGTTCAGTTTGAACTGCCGATGTTCATTGTGGACCGCAGATGTTCACTGAGGATCGTAGATGTACCATGTGGACCACTGATTTCACTGTGGACCGTGGATATGCAGATCGTAGATGTTCACTGTGGACCGCTGATATGCAGATCGTAGATGTTCACTGTGGACCGTGGATATTAATCACTTTGAATCATGGATGTTCATTGTGGATCATGGATGTTCCATGTGGACCATGTGTTGGGATTTTTGGCCTACGGAATCACACAGATCTAGATCTAGGATGGTAATCCAATGGCACCAAGCACACACAAGAAAAGAGAACACACAGATTTAACGTGGAAAACCCTTGCGGGAAAAAACCACGGCACAAAGCGACAGATCACCACTATGAAAGCATCAATTACAAAGAGAAAGGACTTACCCGATTCGAACAACCTCGAATCTCACCCTTGCTACACCCTTTAGAAACCCTGGAACCCTTTTAGAAAGCCTTAGCATTCATCACAACTTCCTAGAAAAACCCTAGGAATACCTATTTATAGTTTAGGAAACTTCCCTTCCGCATCCCAGTTGCGAAAGGACTCAAATCCGCAGTTTCGCGCAAAATCACGGAACAAACTGCGTAACCTTCGACTAGTCGAACCTAGTCTTCGACTAGTCGTAGGACCCCTTCGACTAGTCGAGCATCCCTTCGATCAGTCGTAGCTACAATAAAAAACTGCAAAAACTTGCTGGACTTTGAGTCGTACAAGGGCTCGAACCTACGACCGGTCGAGCGTCTCCTACGACCAGTCGAAGCTTCCCACGACCGGTCGAACGACCTCAAAACCTTAGATTTAAGACTTTTCTCAACACCATGGATATTAACAATGGATTGCGGATGTTCATTATCAATATATGTGATCTATAGTGAACATCCGTGACCCACAATTAATATCCACGATCCACATGAAACATCTACGATTCACAAATGTCATGCACTACAAATAGTGCCTTTAAATGAATTGGAACGAATATAATTAAATCTAATACTTTGTCTTTCATGCACCATATAATGCTTTTGTGAGGCGAAAAAACTCGATCATTGCCTAGACTACGCTAATATCATGGTTTCCTCTAAGTGCTCAATAGGATTTATAAGTTTTTTAAGGGATGATTTCAATAATTGCCCTGCTAACAAGGATATTTTAAGAAAAATGCAGTTCAGATGTCTCCTTGATTTCAATGAAGGAAGATGTAGGGTAAATGGAGCATTAATCTATTACTTGATGCAGAGGCATCTCAATGACCTCTATTTAGATGGATTTTTCTTTGATTATGGGTCTCAAGTGAGGAATACTAAACAAATTGAGGAAGACCGGTCAATGATCATCATAAAAAAAAGAGTATTAGGGATCGATTTTTCAATGATCAATTTCATATTATAAAGAATAATTTGCTCGATGCATGCATTTCAAAGTTTTAGAGGGAAGCCTACCATATATAGATTTTTAAAAAAAGAAAAAGAAAAAGAAAGAAAGCAGGAAGTCAACAAGGAGCGATGAATAGTTATTTCACATTCCATTTCAATATTTTAAAATTTGAACAGTAGAATGTATCAAATGTATACACGGGTGCTGTAATTACTGTTTTATTTAGTCCATACTTGTAATTGATGAATTTGGTATTGGATGAATATAATGTATGGTATAATGAATGAATGTTGAAATAGATGAATGTTGTAATAAATGAATGATAAAATTGTCAAATGTTATAATGGAAGAATTATGTAATAAATGAATGTTGAAATGGAGGAATGCTCTAATAGGGTATCTATTAACGAAGGAAGGTTGAAATGAAAGAATAGATGAACGATTTAATGGAGCAATGTTGAGATGAAAAAAAAAAATTTGTAATGACTTAATTTTAGAAGAAGAAATATTTTAACTTCGAATCAAAGATATTCACCATGAATTGCAGATATTCAAAGTGAATATTCACGGTACACAATGAATTTCAACAGTCTACAATTAATATTTAAGATCTACAATTAATATCTGCGGTCAATTATTAATATCCACATTTCACGGTTAATATTAACAGTATACTATTAATATTTGCGATTCATAAAAGAATATCGCTACTATTAATATCTGCGAAATATTTGCGATCTATTGAGTTATCACGTGCTCACATTCACCACTTATCTACTATGGCCCAATACGAATAGGCCGCGTTACTCGAATGATGGCTGGTTTCTATATATAATACCAGCCGTTGGCTGGGTTTTTCCAAAACAGCCATTTGTCGTTTCCAAATCAATGGCTGGGATCGTTCGATCAATGCGTTGGCTACACACCTTTTGTTTTAGGAGGCAACCAAATTTTATTAAACAACCAAGAGACCAATCAAGGCCAAGAAACTACCCACCGTAAATACAAATCAAATCGTATACACCCACGTACTGGGCCAGTCTAGCTTATAAGCGAACATCCACCGTCCATTGTTTGGGCCAAGCGCAAAAACAGATACCAGCCAAACACGTGGCACAAAGCGGGAGAGATTTGAGCTTCCCATATGGTTATGCAGCATGTGTAAGAAAAGTCAAAGCTGTCTCAGTCACGGATAAAACAATTTCTTTTATTGACAGAAGAGAAGAGAAGAGGAGACGATCATGCACGCGTGCGACAATCAACTCGTGATGACCAGTAGTAACTCGTCTTCGGTACTCGGTAGTGAGCCCTCAAGTACGAGCTTGGTAGTGGTCATAGCCGGAAAAGCTATCTAAGCCCCACCATGAATGATTAAAAAAATGAGGTAGATCCAAATCTCAGGTGGACCACACCACCGAAAAAATGTGGTGATTGAATGCTCACCGTTCAAATCTTCTTGGGTTCCACTGTAATATTTATTTGCCATCCAACCTTCTGGGTAGATAATCCAGACATGATGAAGGGAAAATACAAATATCAGCTTGATTCGGAACTTTTCTGAGCTCAGGAAGTTTTTAACGGTGGGTGTTCAATCATCAATGTTTCTTATGGTGTGGTCACCTGAGATGTGGAATTTCTTCATTTTTAGGCTCATGCCCCTCAAATGGTGTGGAAAAATGGATGGATGGCATGGATAAAACACATACATCATGATGGGACCCACAGCTTTTTTCTAGCACGAACAAGTTCTGAGCTCGGTGCTGAATGGGTCACTGCAGCACGTGTGTCGTCCTTACGGATGGGAATTAGAGAATCCATCTGATATCGTCAAACTGGCCACGCAGCTTGTCCGCATCAGCAGCGTCCAAGGTGGGCCCCATGTCCGCCTCCCCATGAGGATGCCACGCTGGCAACCCATTCTCGTACGCCGTCCACGTCAGCCTCTCCAACCCGCTCCCGTCCAGCCGCGACACGTAGATGTCGCCGTACGGCTGGAACTGATGCGGCGTTGAAATCGGCTCCGCAGACAACGCGGCCAAGTTGCCCGCGAAGATCAACCACGTGGAGTCCGCACTAAATGCCACGTGGTTGAACCTCTCCCCGTCCACCTCATCAGAACCCTCGGGGCCCGCCACGTGGACGCGACGTAAATCCGTCCCATCCGGACGGATTAGATAGATGCTGAAACCGACGGGGCTCAGGGGGTTGTGTCTGTTGGACGAGAATGCGATGAGTTTTCCATCCGGCGACCAGCTCGGCATCGTATCGATCCACGGTCCATCAGTCAGCTGACGGATCCCACCGTTGAATTCCCCATCAACGGCGTCGATGATGTACAGGTTCTTGTGGCCGTTCCTTCCTGATCTAAATACGACGTACTTTCTGTCCGGCGAGACGGCTGGGAACGCGTTGTTGCCAGTCTCTTCGCGTGTCAAGATCTTCACATCGGCTGCGACCTGGTCATGATCATCGTCCAGATGGGCAAGGTCGAAGGAGATCCGCGCGATGTGGACCGTTGATCTGATGGTCGCGAAGATCATCCCCACAGATGTGTAAATTACGCCCTTCTCGGTCGGGCTCCATGTCGTGGAGAATGCGATCCGGTTCTTCAAGACGGTCCACCGCTTCGAACCGTCCGATCTCACGATCCGCACGCCCGAATTCCGATCCAATCCGGTATCCAAATTCGGGTTGAAGGCGATGAGCTTTCCATCGGGAGAGAAAGAAGCGCAATGTCCGTTCAAGCGAAGCAGCCTCAGATCTTTAACGGAAGAAATCACCAGTTCGAGATGCGGAATCGTCGACTCGCCCGAGTCAGCCTCGCCGCGAAACCGGTGGTAGCCCAAAATCCCCGATTCAGGAGAAAAGAACGGGTTGTAATGGTGGAACTCGGGGTTTAGCAACTCAGTGACTCGGTAGAAGGACTCGGTCTCCAGCTCGAAAATCTCGACGTGCCGGAACTCCGTCCCTGGCCACCGCGTCGCGACAGCAATCCTCTTACCGTCATTTGACGCTGCCGGAGTAAAGGCGTGGACTCCCGGCGGCGTGATCCGTTGCGGCTCGACGGATTCGCCGCCGAGATTTTCCGGAAGATCAGCTGGAAAGACACTCCACCACCCGTCCTCTGATTTCCGGTGGAAGAAGACCGTCGAATCGCCAGACCACGTGGGCCACCCTCCACGCTTGCAGATCACCGTCCGTTTCTCCGGATCGGATGGCCGGAAGACGACGATGTCCGTGTCGAGCTCCTGGATCTCGTCGCCCCACGGCCGCTGTCCGTAAGACGCGACAGCGACGAATTTTCCGGTACCGGAGATCGACGGGCTGTAGTCGACGGCTCCGTACGGCGTCAGGCGAGTGATCTTTCCGTCCTCGGGTCCGGCCGTGTAAACAGCCGTCCAGCTGTTCAGCATCTTATCAGCCTTCTCGTGAGCTGACATGAAGTACAGCCGTCCGTCTTTGATGATCGGACGGTCGAGAAAGAGGCTCTCGGGAACGGTCGGGATCTGCGTAGGGACGGGACTTACGGGCTGCGTGAGGTAAAGTCGCGGTGCGCCGGTTCGCTCGGAGACGAAAACCACCGTTTCAGACTCGTCGAGGAACTGGCCGTTATAGTTAACGGACTTGCCGTCTGTCAGACGGCGTTCTGTCAACTCATTAACGGCATCTAAGTTATAGGGGAGAGTGATAGAGAAAATGTCGAAGCCATAGAAGGGGCGTCCGAGGGTGGAGAAGACGACGGTTCCTTTCAAAGCCATTTTTCTGGTCGAAAGAAGAGTCTGATAGAAAGGCCTGCAACAACTTCTGATAGATTGAATCGATTTTATAGCTCGTGCATAATTCGATGTGGAGATATTTAATGCTCTGATAAACTTTGATACTTGGTCGTGGTAATAAGGGACGCCGATTAGCAGGTTGATTACCGAGCCTCGCTACGAAGTTACGTCACCATACATGATGTTTGTCTCGTATTCACACCGTCCGTATCCATCTACGTGGAGAGATCATATTAGGTAAATTGACCGTACTAGCCTTTAGGCCCTGTTTGGGCAACGGGATTAGAAGGGATTAGGTGGGATTGTATTAAAAAAAACATCATTATTACCCATATGTCAGGGATTGTCCCCTGATTCCATGGGATTAGATTAATGCTCTGCTTTGTTGGTAATACGGTGGTACATTGAATGGATATACCCACCATCATTTGAAATTACCAGAATAACACACATGTATTATATCTAAACCATTCATTTGTTTTGTAACCTCATTTTATGGTATGGGCCGAAAAATGAGGTAAATCCAAAACTTATGTGGCCCCAAAGAAGTTTTCAACTGTAAGTATTCAATCCCCATTACTTTCAGTGGTGGGTCCACTTGAGCTTTAGAATTACCTGATTTTTGGCCCATGCTCTAAAATAATCTCAAAAAATGGGTGGGCGGTGTGGATATAGCCCACACATCAGGGTGAGACCTACACAACTTGCTAGTATTGAGTGAAATTGGCACAAGACCCAATGCAATTCCATCCGATCTAATTCCAAGCTTTGGAGTGGAATTGGCACAGAACCAGATGAATCCAATCCCACGTAATCCCTTCTAATCCCGTTGCCCAAACAGGGCCCAAAGATTAAACCTTTAAAATAATGGGAGGGTGGCCTTCAGACAAGCTTCTGAAAATTAATTACTTGGATCAAAATACCTTTTATCCTTGGTTCAGTAATTGTGCGGTTTTCAGTGAATACAAGGTTATATCGTATTTAATCATAACATGCACGGTATCTTTTTTTTTTTTTTCGGCGTGGCAAGGCCAAACTCATGGGCCCTACATTGATGTATTGGTATAATCCATGCCATCCATCCTTCTTGTCATGTCATTTTAGGACTAGGGCCCAAAAATCAGCTTGATCCAGTGCTCTTGTGGCCCATATAATAGAAAATAACGGTGAATGTTGAAACTTCTAGGCTTACTGTGATGTTTGTTAGAAGTGGATACTGCCAAAGTCAGGACTTTTTGGACCCACGACAAGCTACCCGATAAAGTGGATGGATCGGATCACCCCATTGTGGGCCTTAGAATATGATACTAATGGCTAGGTAGTAAAGGAAATGAACACGTTCAAAACCACAAACCACGATGTTGTACAACTATGACCCATATAACTAGTGACTACGACCCATGCAAACCATGACCTACATGGGCTCACATTGATGTATGTGTATAATCCATGCCGCCCATCCTTTTTGCCATATCATTTTAGGAGAAAGGCCCAAATATCAGTATGATTTAGTGCTCGTGTGGGCCACAAAATAGAAAATAATGGTGACTGCTGAAACTTTCAAACTCACTATAATGTTTGTTAGAAGTGGACACTACTCAAGTCATGACTTTTTAGGCCCATAGCAAGCTAGTCGACAAGGTGGATGGATTGAATCACCTTATTGTGGGCCTTAAACTATAGTATTAATGGCTTGATAGAAAAGAAAGTGAACACGTTGAAAACCATGATCCATACAACATGACAACCACGACCCATATAATATAGCAACTACGACCCATGCAAACCATGACCCAAATGGGCCCACATTGATGTATGTGTATAATCCATGCCGCCCATCCTATTTGCCGCGTCATTTTAAGGCTAGGGCCCAAATATCAGTCTGATCCAGGGCTCGTGTGGGCCATTAAATAGAAAATAATGATGACTGTTTAAACTTTTCAGGCTCACTGTGATGTTTGTTAGAAGTGGACACTGCCCAAGTTAGGACTTTTTGGGCCCACGGCAAGATGGCCGACAAGGTAGATGGATCGGATCACCCCATTGTGGGCTTTAAGCTATGGTACTAATGGTTTGGTATAAAAGGAAGTGAACATGTTGAAAACCACGATGTATACAACATGACAACCATGACTCATATAACATGGCAACTACGACCCATGCAAACCACGACCCAAATGGGCCCACATTGATGTATGTGTATAATCCATGCCCCCATCCTTTTTGTTGTGTCATTTTAGGGCTACGACTCAAATATCAGCCTGATTCAGCGCTCGTCTGGGCCACAAAATAAAAAATAATGGTAATTATTGAAACTTTTCAAGCTCACTGTGATGTTTGTTAGAAGTGGACACTGCCCAAGACAAGACTTTTTTAGACTATGACAAACTGGTTGACAAGGTGGATGGATCGATCACCCCATTGTGGGCCTTAGGATATGGTACAAATGTCTAGGTAGTTTAGTGAACACATTGAAAACCATACAATATAACAACCACGACCCATATAACATGACAACTACGACCCATGCAAACTACAACCCATATGGGCCCACATTGATGTATATGTATAATTCATGCCGCCTATCCTTTTCACTGTGTCATTTTAGGGGTAAGGCCCAAATATCAACCTAATCCAACACTCGTGTGAGCCACAAAATAGAAAATAATGGTGACTGTTGAAACTTTCCAGGCTCACTGTGATGTTTGTTAGAAGTGGACACTGCCAAAGTCAGGACTTTTCGAGCCCACGGCAAGCTGGCCGATAAGGTGGATAGATCGGATCACTCCATTGTGGGCCTTAAGATATGGTATTAATGGCTAGGTAGTAAAGGAAGTGAATACGTTGAACCACGATCCATACAACATGACAACCACGACCCATATAACATGGCAACTACAACCCATAAAATCCACAACTCATATGGGCCGACATTGATGTATGTGTATAATCCATCCTTTTTACCGTGTCATTTTAGGGGTAGGGTCCAAATATCAGCCTAATCCAGTGCTCATGTGGGCCACAAAATAGAAAATAATGGTAACTGTTGAAACTTTACAAGCTCATAGGATGTTCGTTAGAAGTGGACACTACCCAAGTCAGGACTTTTTTGGCCACGACAAGCTGGCCGACAAGGTGGATGGATTAAATCACCCCATTGTGGGCATTAGGATATGATACCAATGGTTTTGGTAGTAAATGAAGTGAACACGTTGAAAATTACGATCCATATAACATGACAATCACGACCCATATAACATGGCAACTACGACCCATGTAAACCATGATCCATATAACATGACAACCATGACCCATATAACATGACAACTACGACCCCATGAAAACCACAATCCATACAACATGACAATCACGACCCATATAACATGACAACTACGACCTATGCAAACCATGATCCATACAACATGCAAACCATGATCCATATAACATGACAACCACAACCTATATAACATGACAACTACGACCCAAATGGGCCCGCATTGATGTATGTGTATAATTCATGTCACCCATCCTTTTTGCCGTGTCATTTTATATGGATCGTGGTTTTCATGGGTCATGGTTGTCACGTTATATGAATCGTGGTTTGCATGTTGTATGGATCGTGGTTTGCATGGGTCGTAGTTGTCATGTTATATGGGTCGTGGTTGTCATGTTATATGAATCGTGGTTTGCATGGATCGTAGTTGCCATGTTATATGGGTCGTGGTTGTCATGTTGTATGGATCGTGGTTTTCAACGTGTTTATTTCGTTTTCTACCAAACCATTGATACCATAGCTTAAGGCCCACAATGAGGTAATCTGATCAATCCACCTTGTCGGCCAGCTTGCCGTGGGCCCAAAAGGTCCTAACTTGGGTAGTGTCCACTTTTAATAAACATCACGGTGAGCTTGGAAAGTTTAAATAGTCACCAATATTTTTTTATTTTATGGCCCACATGAGTACTGGATCAGGCTGATATTTGGTCCATACCCCTAAAATGACATGGCGAAAAGGATAGGCGTATGGATTATACACATACATCAATGTGGGCCCATATGGGTTGTAGTTGTCACGTTATATGAGTCATGGTTGTCATGTTAAATGAATCGTGGTTTGCACGTGTTCACTTCCTTTAATACCTAGCCATTGGTACCATAGTCTAAGGCCTAGAATGGGGTGATCCGATCCATTTACGATGTCGGCCAGCTCGCCGTGGGCCCAAAAATCCTAACTTGGGTAGTGTCCACTTCTAACAAACATCACAGTGAGTTTGGAAAGTTTCAACAGTCACAAATATTTTCTATTTTGTGGCCCACATGAGTACTAAATCAGGTTGATATTTTCTCCCTAGCCTTAAAATGACACTGCAAAAAGGATGGGTGGCATGGATTATACACATACATTAATGTGGGCCCATATGGGTCGTGGTTTGCATGGGTTGTAGTTGTTATGTTATATGGGTTATGGTTGTCATGTTAAATGGATCGTGATTTACACGTGTTTACTTCCTTTACTACCCAGCCATTGGTACCATAGCCTAAAGCCCACAATGGGGTGATCTGATCCATTCACCGTGTCGGCCAGCTCACCGTGGGCCTAAAAAGTCCTGACTTGGGCAGTGTCACGCCCCAAACTCGGAAATCGGGCTCACAAAATTTTCGATCGTCGAATCCGGCGCTGACAGCCACCGTAGTATCCCATTCTTAGCTTCTGATACTCATATGCCAGATTTCGATCCTAGGGTCCTACAAGGAGGATTTTCAGTGTGATTTTTTTTGAACGGTTAATCTATTTAGGTAGTTACACATTTTGTACATGATATCAACGCGTATCGAAGAGACGAACTTGTTCGACATGTCACACATAATATGGTGCACCAGCTCAACAGTAATGAAGGAAACAATAGCAAACTCTAACAACTCTTGTATGTATTCTGAAAAAGTGTACGTCATATGTATGAGCAAACCACAACTCGTGAGTCTACTAAGTGCCGGGAGTAAAACACGTCTTATCAGAGCGCTCCCATAAAGACATCCAAAACAACCATAGGCATGTCATCAACCAATCATGTTATCATAGGTGACTAGGTTATCAATCAAGCATGTCGTATAACTATACAGGTTATCATGAATATGACATCAATAATAGTCATATCACTCAACAAGCGACCGTGAATCATTAAAATAGCCAATCATCGTGAACAAGATAATCAAATTCCATTTTCTACTATATGACATACGATGAAGGGCAATGATAGAGCTGGCGTGTGGAGTCGGGATGATAGTACATAGTATCGCAAGCTGTGGGGTTTATCATAATGGACTTTTATCCAAACCAAGCTCATACCTAAATTTGGATAGCTAGACTCAATGTGGTAAACTCCTGATCTCAGGTTGGTCGCTTACCCAACCGAAATCATGGCTATAGCGAAGGTTCACATAATGATTTAGTTGCACAGCACCAACCCAAGTGGATAATGAATGAATGAGTCCAATGCTAAGAATGCAACTCGTACTCAGTAAGTCCACATATAACCACCACAATGCTTCCGATGTGGGACAAGGTTCCACCCCATTGTATGCACAGTAGCCTGTCAGCGTAGTAGTCTGCCAACCACTGGTAGCTCGCTCAGGCTCTTAGGCCCCGCCCACGTCAGCGTCCGCCCACGTGTGCAACAGTGACGGGGCGTCACAATGTCGATACTCTACGTCTCTGGGATATCACCGGGGTCAAGTACAATGCTGTCATCCATACTAAGGCTATGCGGTGCAAGGCCTACGTGGCTGATGTCATATGCGGGATGCGATGCAAGCATGCTAGTCCTCATCAAGATCCACATATCAGTACAGTTCATCTCTGGAATATTACCGGGGTCTAGTACACTTAACACCAGCTTGCTGCCCCATCTAAGCGCATAAATGGATAAGTGGAAGAGACCTCACTATCTGCCTGCCAATATCTGCCCCAGCTCGTCGATAGCGGACACGTTCCTCAAGCTGGGTCAGACTCAGCTTAGTCATTGCCCCCTCACTTTGGATGGGTAAGGCCACACCCCCTTCCAACTGACCACGACACAGTGGGATACGCGGTCTACTGGTATCCGGCCCTCCCACGCTCATGTATTCACCCGGTCTCAATGTTGGAGTATCCTCTGATACCATAAGGGTTTGAGGACTTTCACCCAGGGACATTTATGGTGCCCCCGTGCTAGAACAAGTATTTTCGATATCCAATCCTACCATCCACGTTATGCCCGCAAAGGCTACGACCCTGATGTCGCTAGGGCGTACAACAATCGAATCATATAATACAAGGTGCATGAATCACACTATCTAATCATACATTAATCCTACGCGTACCGCGCACTAATGTGGGGCAACTCTGTCTCTCAGGGAATCCCATAAACAACCAGCCCAATGACACATGTTATGATCAATTACTCCTCATAACAAGCATGCAAATGATGTGTATGGGCATGTATCATGATGCTACACTAAGCATATTCTCAGTGTATCCTACTAGACTAGGTATACTAGCATGACTATCGGATATAAACAATAATCGGCCTAAACATAAGAATAGCCAATGTGACGTGAGGGTCCATATATTTAAGTGTCTTCAATAGCACACTGAGGTCCTATACCTCTTGTGAATACTTAACAAATGGTCACTAGGGCTCCTATATGACGCACATACATAAGGTGCATAGGTTATGGTGATACACAAGTTTTAACATGTATCATCATGATCATAGACATCATTCAACATCAAATTTATCCTCATAACATGTATCATGCAATCATGTGCATAGAGTACATAGCATATAGGGATTCACATGCATCATCAATATCATGGCCATTGTCCAATACTGTTATTATACATGCCCTAGGTATTAGTTATTTATCATGCATAAGGTTATCCTTATGTCCACCAACATCATTTATCATTATCCACACATCAAGTAAAATATGATTTTCTTATCCACATTATCATCACGACAATTAATACGTGTATTATTATCACTTGGATATCAAGCATGGGGGTCAACTAGCATGTTTTGTCATCATATATATATATATATATCATCATTACCATGATGATCATTTTCACTTCATGATTAACATAAACAATGTCATAAGTGTTATAAATAATTACTCATCCATCATCAATGCATATGCTCTAATTTATCATCCATTAAATCATTTCTATCATTTCAACCAACAACTCACAATCATCATTATCATGTTACCATACATGTATCATCATCTCACCCTTCACTAGGTGCATCCTACCTAGTGTGACTTTCACACTGGAGTTGAACTACATGCAAGACATGGAGTCGTATAGGTTAAGTGTGAGTCCCACTTGGTGAACCAATAGGCCAACCCAAGGGCATAAATGTCCAACCACAACGCTTTCAATGGTGTGGATTTAGTTCCACAAATAAGTGGGCACCACACATTCCACCAACTAGAAATAATGCACAATGTCAAACATAAAGGATAATATGCTAACATCTTTCATGTCATATATCATATTAGGCCCATTAGCCACACACACAACAAACCAAGAAAAGCCCAATTATCTAGTTTACGCATTGTAAAATAGGTCTCTTTAAGTGTAGTCCATTTGACTAGAGGTAGTATGAAAGACACGCTGCCCCAGTAGGCAATGGGCTTGACCAACGGGCTCAAGGAAGGTTACCATTGTGGGTTTTTTTTATTCTCCAACGATTTCTCTTAGTGTTGGGCCCGCTTGGACCTTATGGCTGCATCATTTAGATGAGCCCAAGGTCACCTATATCTTAAGAGAACATTTGGAAAGCAATATCTGTCCACTAAATATTTTACAAGTTATACAACACCCATTTACAAAACATACCAGGTGCACCTCATTACATGAAAGGTAAGGCCCGTACAAGATATCCCATACTAAATGGCCCGCTTAAGGTTTTTAAGCCCAACGATATCTGAAAGTTATTTTTTAGAGTTTAAATGCTGCATTAAATGCTTTGGGAAGGTGGCGGACCCCATTGACGTGGCCCCACATAAATATTTACATCAAATAGATTTTTGTGCAATGTTGGTTTCTGGCCATCTTCAATTCAGATTTATGATCATGTGGGACCCACATCTGGTGAAAGGAAGGATTCATCTGGTAGCTCTATGTATGGGCTTTAAAAGGTATAAGACGATCCTCATTGGTTTTGTGTATACAATTTATGGTGATGTCCCAAATATGGGTACTTGGAGGAAATGTGCAGGAAACCCAGTGTAACATTAGTTTTGGCCCAATCTTGAGTACGTCCCATGATCATAGGGGACCACCTTTCAGTGTCCCATCAGGTGCCCTTGGTTGTACTATATATGTACTTCAAAAACTATAAGCTGGGACTAACTAGTTGTGCACACGTAATATTTGGTACAATGCCAAACATAAGTACTTTGATTTTCTGCACAATCATGCTTGACCACATTTTGGGATCCACTCCTTAATCATGTGAGGTCTGATTTAGCCCGAGTAAAATATTATTTATCTATTCATTAGTATAGGTTAAAGGTTCCAAGTGGTAGCCTACTCTTATCTACAGTGTGTGGTCCACTACAGAGGTCCAAAGTTGGTACAAAACACAAATAATCAGATAATTTTCAGAAATGGGGTATATCACAACTTAGGGCCCAATTTTTGAACACTTAGGGAATCATTCCTTACAAAAAGGTAGAACATCCCAGCTCACTTATATAACGATTAAACAACCCCCAAGGTGGGACCCTTACTACAGAGTGTGGGGCTTACTACAATGTGTCAAAGAGACCTACATGCAATACAGTCAAGTACTTGGAAAATTTCAGCAAACAAAAAGTGCAAAGGAAATGAAATAGATCCAAAGGCAAGTGGGGCCACATGCTAGCAAACCATAGATAAGAGACAATACATGGGTTTCTAGATTGGATGAACTAATAAAATGCATAAATCACAAGTGATCGCACACCCAAGTAGGTCAATAAGAGGATGAATGTTATGTACAACATATATCCAACATACACATCTAGTAGCACATGAAATATATTAATCAAATCTCTATGATCAGATTCTCTGTTGGAAAATCCGATCCAAAGGATGGTTTAGTAATACATCATTTAGGTGGTATATAGGTTTCCAACCATATAGAGCCTTAGATCCATCTGGACCATACAAAACAATTTAAGGTTTATTCATACAGAAGTATCTATCGGTCCAGAATTTTCTATATTCTATCATGAAAGAATTTGACCATAGGGACCGTACATATGATCAATAACTATCTTAAGTAAGGTAAGAGCAAACATCAAATACATCCAACTGTTGGAATTACAGATATGGCCCATACAAGAATGGTCATAACAAGTTCCCAAATACATCTTTCGTATAAGGCTAAGATCTCAGCCGTCCGAACTCCGATTGAGACTTATTATATACCGTTGGAAAACTAGTTCTATTTTCTACGAATCTAACCAAACGTATATTTTTAATACATTCATTAAATGAATTAAAAATGGATCCGTTTATGCAAATCGGAATCTTGCATGTACTGCTGGACAATGGCCAAGTAAACTTGATGTTATGAATGATTGGACCGTTGGATGGCTACGAAATTTGGTCCAGAGTTAATTCATATTATTCCCAAATTTCAACTATAATCTTAGCATGGTAGATTTTATATGATTCTTAGAACTTGTTATCCAGATACTAAAAAAAAAAAGGATTACATGTGAACGGTGTGGATACAATGTTCATCGTGGTGGACCATACTAATATAGGTCACTTTGCTGACCACCATGGCCATAAATACATGCACACAAGAACTCCACACTAGTGGGCCCCACACATATCAAGAAAAAAAAAAAGGAAGAAAGAGGAAGATGGAAGGAGGGGTATATACTCACCTCAATGGATGAATGGTTGGATGATGATGTGTGGTCCACTCCCTCTTGATTAATAGTGGGCCACACCTTGGCCCTACTCTCTCTAAAAATCTCAGATTTTTATTTTTATTTTTTATTTATTATTATTTTTTTTTAAGGTATAGAAAAAGAATAAGTGTAAGAGAGCTCTAACTCTTATATAGGGAATTGGGGGTTGAGGTGGCAAGATGATATGACAAGTTTATGGGATCTTATTGGTGCTAAAAGTGAGGTGGAAGGTGATGTATGGTATGTGTAGTGGATGGATGATGTGAATGATGCTAAGCATGCATTGGCCAAGGTGGAAGAAATCTAGACATGCATTGGCCAAGGTGAAAGAAATCTAGACATGCATTGGCTAATGGATGGATAAGGATTATGGGTTGTAGGTGATGCATGGTATATGATGAAGTGGAGTGTTGCAATTGGTTGTTTGAAGTGATGTGACACAAATCAAGACATGCATTGAATGCATGTATAGGATGAGGTGGACATGAGTCATGATTAGTTTCTAGGGCATGAGGAGAGAGCTAATGATGAGTTTTGGGATATAATCCAATTTTGTCTTATAGTGTTTGTCTTATATGTGCTAGCTTCTTATTTTGTTATGTAGTAATTGTCCTATTTGTTGGTAAATTCTACGTTCTAAAAGTAGGCTTTAGGCCCACATGGGCTCAAGTTTAATGGGCCTAGCATAATAAAGGTTGCTCATGTTACTGGATACATAATTTGGGCCCTACATTCGATGAGTCATATCTCACTAACGGAGCATCGGATTGACACAAGGTTTTCACCCTTACGATCGCAACGACGACGCGGTCCACATGATAGAGGTCTCAAGATCATCTGGAACAAATCACTTGGGTGAGTTTTCTAAGTGCACTAGGGTGTAGTGTATGGTCTATCAACGGTGCGAGTTGGGACGTGTGCACACGAGCGATGTTGAAAAGACCGAGATCCTGCAAGTAGTATCAACTTTGAAAAGTTTCAACAATGGCCAGTATTTTCTATTTTGTGGCCCACATGAGCACTGGATCAGGGTGATATTTGGTCCCTAGCCCGAAAATGACACGACAAAAAGGATGGGCGGCATGGATTATACACATACATCAATGTGGGCCCATATGTGACGTGGTTTGCATGGGTTGTAGTTGTTATGTTATATGGTTCGTGGTTGTCTTGTTAAATGGATTGTGGTTTACACGTGTTCACTTTCTTTACTACCCAGCCATTGGTACAATAGCCTACGGCCCACAATGGGGTGATCTGATCCATTCATTGTGTCGGCCAGCTCACCGTCGGCCTAAAAAGTCCTGACTTAGGCAGTGTCTACTTCTAAAAAACATCATAATGAGCCTGAAAAGTTTCAACAGTCACCAGTATTTTCTATTTTGTGGCCCACATGAGCACTGGATCAGGGTGATATTTGGTCCTTAGCCCGAAAATGACACGACAAAAAGGATGAGTGGTATGGATTATACATATACATCAATGTGGGCCCATATGTGTCGTGGTTTGCACGGGTCGTAGTTGTCATGTTATATGGGTCGTGATTGTCATGTTATATGGATCGTGGTTTACACGTGTACACTTCTTTACTACCCGGCCATTGGTACCATAGTCTAAGGCCCACAATGGGGTGATCCGATCCATTCAACATGTCAGCCAGCTCGCTGTGCACCCAAAAAGTCCTGACTTGGGCATTGTCCACTTCTAACAAACATCATAGTGAGCCTGAAAAGTTTCAACAGTCACCATTACTTTCTATTTTGTGGCTGATTTCGCAGGTGAGCGTTTCCGTGTGTGTGTGTGTGTGTGTATTCTATTTTGTGGCTGATTTCGCTGATTTCGTAGGTGTGCGTTTCCGTGTGTGTGTGTGTGTGTGTGTTGTGTGTGTGTGTGTGTGTATCACAAAATCATTTTCCATAACAAAGGTTGAAGCAGATGGGTCAAATTGCAAGTAAAGGAGAGAGATCATGTCCCTTTGTATGCAAACAAAGTGGGTCCTTTTCACAATCCAAGGTAATTGATTTGTTGTTCCTTTTGGGTTTTTTAAAATTCATGTAGATCTGTATTTTTTTTGTTTTGTTTTCTCAAGAAAATTTTTAATGAATGGATTGTGTTGTTTATATGGGGCATATCTGTTTTGATTTTTTTACTGATGAGATGAGGATTTTCCTTGTTATTGCTTGCTTTTTGGTGGTGAAATAGAAACATCACAGTAGACCCCCACAAAGATTTGTCCATTCTGAGCTAGAGACAAGCGGGGGTAGGCAATTTACTTCCAATAATTTGTAAATTTTTTATTTTTGTTTTTTGTTTTTAATGAGAAACGCTGACGGCTTTTAACTTTCAGTATTAGTCGAAAGGGTTGTCAGGAAAAGGGGCGTCAGTATAACTCGCCGACAGGTTAAAGTCACTGGCATTGCCGATGGTCAATCCCGAATGCCGACGACGGCTTTAAACCGTTGGCGAGCAATGCCGACGTCCCATTTCTCAATTGCCACTGATGCCACTCCTGAATCATCAGATGACATCAAACAATTTCATCATTCTTCTCCAGTTTCCTGCAGGGTAAATGTTCAAGATTCTTATCTAGTTTTTTTTTTTATTTTTTTTTATTTTTATTTTAAACCTTTCATTTTCCCTCTAAACTCGTGATTTTAGTCGGTGAATAATTGTTTTGTTTTCATATGATCATGTTTCCTGTTCTTGTTCATCTCCATTATTTATTTTTTCTTTGGGTGACGGTTAATAATCATTTTTGCATGTTTTCTATTTTTTATTTTTATTTTTTTTTTCACTTTTACAATAAAAAGGCAAGGAAATCTACCCGGAATGCTCATGCAAACCAAGCAACTCATAGACATAAGCACAGGCATGCTAACAAATAGATCTCATGAGGAATTTGGCCTAGGTGTTTGGCATATTTAAATTCAAGGTATGCCTACTGAATTTCAGAGTAATTTTGAACTGATAGATGATATATATGAACTTAGAAATTACTGAGAAATTGTATATGTGGTGTACAAGTAATTCAAAATAAACTGTACAAATTATGGGTGACAGTTTAGATGTATCATGAACCAAAAATTTATTCTAATTTGGTTATCTAAATATTAGATTGCTGGACATTATTGGACAACTTGGGTCCTTGGTCTCAATTGCCAATTTGGTCGATGGTTAAAAAGTTGGGCCTTTTAACATGATATTAGCATGACAGCCTCTGCAGTACTTAGGTTCTCCCTTAGGCTCGGCTCCTTGCAAATCTCTCTTCAACACCAACAGTAAATGGGAACAAAGCCATCTTACAAAATTCTAAACGCAACCTATATATACATGAATTGGATTGACCAAAAAAAGAAAAAAGAAACGGCTCACAAAAAAAAATAAAATGCCTAACCATTATTTAGAACCTTAAGGGACTGAGTATACCATTCATATCTTCATTTGTTGCCCACAATCCTATATAAATTTGTCTAAAATTAACAAAAGATGGTTTAACTTGGGAGAATCTGTAAATTTTTCACTCTTCACTTTCTTAGATAGTTTCCTATATCAGCAACTTGATTTCCCAAATTTAGTTGAAAGTCTCTCTTGCCTTCCCTACATCAGCCTAATATGTATATATGAACCATGTCATGATTCATTACATCATTCTCCACACTCTGCAGTAAGATGGACTGTTATTGACATCCTGAGAACAAATAGGGATTGCATCAAGTGGTTTCTGAGTCAAAGTACAATGCATAAGATGGCCACTAGAAACATGGAATTGTAGTTTTGACTATGAATTTCTCTACTTTCTTGTTTTGATAAGCTTTGATCATATGCAAATATTCTTTTCGCATTTGAAAGGTACATGGGAACTGTAATCTCACTGTGCTATCACAATTTCTTCTAGCAGATGGGATAGTTTCAAGCACCATATGGAAGAAATGCTTCACCATAGTGATGAAAAGGGCACTGAACTGCGAAAACCTAATGGTTCTCTATACACCTTTCCAATGCCAGATTGCTTGTGTCGTAGGGCGGAAGATGGATTCGCAGAGTGAAATGCAACAGCAGTTGAAGATGGATTTGCAGAGGGAAATGCCACATCAGTCATTTGACTTGGATGATATATTGTCCTTAAGTCTGAGTTTGTGATACATGTAAGTTGTCTTGTAGCAGTATCCATTCAATTGGATTGTGAAATTCATTCATTTTGTGTAAGTTGAGGAAGGCTTGTATAGGTTTCATGGCCCAATTTCTATTGTAATTTGATCCACATTCATTGTAAATGAAATGCTAACAGCTTTATATAGGATAAAATTCTTTGTAACGACATTTAGTCCTTTATATAATCCATCAGTATCTGAAAATGCACATCTTCACAAGACACTGTTTTTGTATGGACTGTTTAGGTACTATTACAACTCGGGTTTCTTACATAGAAAGGTCAGTAATTTAAAGATTTTTTATAATCATTTTACTAATATTGCGCACTGAATTGCTTCGAAGTACATTAGTTAAGGACTTCTTTGGCCATATCAACAGGTAATCCATACAGAGAAGGGAAGAAATTGTCACTTACATCTCTCGAAATTTTAGTTTATCAATTCTTTCCTTTCCCAAAAAACTTGCTACATCTTGCAGATTTGGAAGATCTAGATGATTCAGTATCATCGTTGTGGATCCATAAATCTATCTCCCGGAACTCGCATTGTCTCTCTTGCGAAATTGATGCTGATAATAGGAATGAAAAAAAAAAAAAAAAAGAAAAAGAAAAAGAAAAGAAATACAGAACTATGTATATAATGACTTGATGCTTTATGCTATTAAGATGTCTAGTAACTCATTGCTACAGAGTTACTGTAATTCTCAGTTGTTTATGAGTGAGTATTCCTTATTAAAGGGATCCTCTCTGAAGATATAAGCCTTCCGGCAGTCAGTGTCGTTAATTTCATCTCCATGGCTTCTCGGACTACTGGTGATCACTTGTGTGTCAGTCGCAAGTGGAATGCCAACTATTAACTCGAGTCCAAAATGAAAAAGACTATGTTTGATTAATCTTTATTTTTGGTTATTCTCTTTCTGCAACCATCATAAGGAGAGTTCAATCATTTAGTTTGAATTGTTCTCTTGCAATGTATGGATGGGTGACAATACAGTTAACTCATGTACTAGGATACTCAAGAGGCTTCTTATCTGTCAAATCTATTACTGGTTTCTTATCTGATGTTTATCCAAAAAATCTATTTGATTGCGGATGAAATGGTGAGTATTTACAGATGCAAGTTTTCTACTTTTTCTCTAACTAAAGATCATGAACTTCTGATTTTTCTTTAATCTCATATTTAGTATTTTGACTAGAGATTCTGAAGTTACCTGAGGCATCATCTGTTGCATCAAAGGAGTCAAAAGACAACCTCCCACCAAAGTCTCCCAATGAAAAACCTTCTTCAAAACTCAGGCATTTGGAGCCTCTCATCAAACTTGTATTATTAAAAAAAAAATTTCCAGAACTTTGCCAGAGTCATGCTTGGTTGTCATTTTTTTGTGAGAATTTACTTGTTGTCCAAGCTACAGTTGTGTATGCTTGTACTTTTATTTGTAGCAACGGGAGATTTCTTTGGTTTTTCACATTTTAAAAAAAAATTTTAAAATAGAAATGCTACGGATATCATCCGTATCTGTTTCTAAAGTTGTTACGGATCAAATACTACTTTGGCTACAGATCTAGAGATTTATCTACGCATACAATCTAATTTAGCGACAGATCTAGTCCATAGTTGTTGTTTCAACAACAATGGCTACGACCTACTACGGAAAAAACCATAGCTATTAATCTATAGCACATATTTAATCCATTTAGCAAAGATGGTTGATATACAGAGGAAAATTCAGCACATTATGGAATTGTTGCGTATTCAGGCTGAACAACCACAAGCTCAGACGAAAACCTCTAATATATGGATGATTAGCCATGTCAAGAGCATGAACCTGTTGATGGCTATGTTTGCCGAAAGGACACCTGTTATGCCTCGGCAACAAGTTGACACTAGTTCAGTTGGGAATTTGGCACCAGTACCTCCGATACCGCCATGCCACAAACACTCCCTCCATGGCAAAATACAAATCTTGCCTATTCCGGTTCAGGATTTGAGAAATTCTCCACCACCTGTGGATTTTAGGCATCTTCAACGTGAAAATATAAATTTTCACAATGAAGTCAATAATCAAAGGATACTTTAGGGGGCAACCGTTGCCCAAAAACTAACATTATAATGAGGAGCAGTACCCAGCTGGTCCATAGCCACCTCTAATGGCTGGACGACAACATTGAGACCATAATCAAATGGTACAGTTGGTCTAAGAGGTTGCAGGTCAAGTTCTCGGCCAAACTACCACTCTGGTGTACTATAAACCTTATCCGGAATGGATTGACTGACAATATCTATTGTCGCGGCCGACTGGTGCTTTTCAGCCAAGATGATTGATTTTAGTGTTTTTCGATCAAGATGGCCAAGTTCAACCAAGATAGTCGGCTTTTGTGTTTTTTGACCTAGACGGCTAAGTTCGACCAAGATGGCCGACTTTTTTTTTTTCTTCCGACCCAGATGGTTGAGATCAGCTAAGATGATCGACTTTGGTATTTTTCGATTAAGATAGTCAAATTCGACCAAGATGGTCGACTTTGATATTTTTCAACCAAGATGTTCGAGTTCAACAAATATAACCGAATTTAATATTTTTCAATTGAGACAGCCGGGTTTGACTAGGATGAAATTGATATTTTTAAATGGCCTAATAGTCACATTTTGCAGCAAATGGCGAATCAATGTCGACCTCACCTTTTCAACCAAAGTTGAGGCGACGTGGGGGGGCAATCTTGTATCTTATTTCTGACCATTCTTGTAATAGCTAATCTAGAACGACCACATGTCATTGTAGAGAAAGGTATAACATGCGAAAAATCTTTAAGGATATTTGAGTGCGGCTAAGATACTTGGGATGTGGCCAATGAATTTGGAAAGTACTGGATGGCGTGGTCGAGAAACCAGAAGCAGATTATAGCTAAGAGACTCGGAGAGTGGCCGAGAAGCAAGATGCGACTAAGGGGCTTAGATGCAGAACACGGTTGAGAGAAGAGGAACAATCATGAAGGAAAGTCATCGAGGGAAGGATCTAGATGGTGATACTTCAGGTGGCATAACCGTTGTATTAAAGAAGAGAAACATATGAGTAATAAAATCATAAATGCAACATAAGATTTATAAATAGCAGAAGAATTACTAGGATGAAAAAACACAATTAAATTCAACAAACAAATCAAATATATCAATTTATCTTAGCTCACTCTATCTTAAGAGTGGTGATAATCTAATAACAGTAATCTCTTAGTTGTAATCCAAGTTTGTGCTCATGCGTTGGACTTGATCCTTATCCAATATAAGTAATTCTTTTAGAAGACGCATTCCTGTGGTCACTCTTTCATGACCAATTGTAAGTATTTCTTTTTATTTGATTGTACTAGTATACCGAAAAGTCCTTTCTTGTAAAAGGTAAGGCACAACCCATCTTCGGAGGAAAAACCATATGTTCCGATTATCGCTTGATTATTACAAATATTCTATGAGTGACTGAGGAGGCAACGACTAATCCCCTCATATCTCGATCATATACTGTCCAATTTGACGTGTCTGGTTAGTTTGGCGTTTGGGGTCAAGTTGATCGGTTTGAACCAAGCCACTATAAAGATTCTGACACGCCCACGCACACCGTATGTGACAAAAAACAAACCGAGTGCTAATAGAGTCCAGACTTGTGGAGCCCACATGGCATTTGTATGACATCCAACACATGCACCCCACATGGCATTTGTATGACATCCAACACATGCACCCTACCACAGTGATAACATGAAAAAAAATCAGGCAATCATCAACTGGACTACGCTTGAATTTGCATATTTTTTAGTAGTGTATGTTGTTTTTTACTGTGATCATATTCCTATTTTTTTTGGGTCATCTAATAATTATTGTTGGAGAAAAATCTACAAGTCCGTAAGGCGGCTTATGGAATAAACCAACTCTACTGAGCTAGCACGGGCCCATGGAAACTCGAGCCCGACAAGGCCTCTACGTCCCAAAATGAAAGCGATCTCCAAAGAGAGCAATGCAATTATAAGGACACACAAAGAGCTTACAAGCTTACAAGATCACAAATTAGCCACATATCGATCACAGATTAGCCACATATCGATCACAGATCAGCCACATATCGGTCATAGATTGGCCATAAATTGATCACAGACTAGCCACATATCGGTCACAGACCGGCTATAGCTCGGTCATAGATTGGCCATACATCAATCACAGACCAGCCACATATCGGTCACAGACCGGCCATAGCTCGGCCATAGATCGAACATAGATCGACGATACCCTTAGCAAGGTCTAAAGGTTTCAACACCCAGATGAAAGAAACGTGAACCTTTCGGTTCATCTGACAGTCAGAAAATGGTAAATGTCGATCTATCAATCAAGACAGAATCATTCATTTACAACTCAGCGCTCGCCTTGGGATCCGACCTAAAATCGAACTACAGATTCAAAGGATTGATCCTCGTAAGACTTGAAGATCTTGATCTTTGAAAGATAAGATCAAATCCCGATAATCGCGGGAACTACAGGATCCTCTCTCCTATAAATATACAAATGTCTCCCATCATTTGAGGTAGGTTCACACAAACCCTAAGGGCCTGTTTGGCCAGGTAGATCCCACAGTATTAGGAGGGATGGGATCGGCAATATCCCGGGATAGGCATGACGAGCCAAACAGATCCGGTGAACTTGTCTCGGGATATGAGCAATCCCATGGATCTTAAGACAATCCACTAACATCACCATCATTACCTTAAAATTGATCCTATCCCTTGGTTGGATGGATTGGAAGGTAAAATCCCAGGATATGCATGGCATGCCAAACAGGCCCAGTGAACTTGTCCCGGGATATAAGCAATCTCATGGATCTTAAGACAATCCACTGACACCATCATCATTACCTTAAAATTGATCCCATCCCTCCTAATACCATGGGATCTGCCCGGCCAAACAAGCCCTGATACTTGACTGGTATCTTTTCTGGAGACCCTACCCTACTTCAAAGACCCAAGCCTGACTTTGGCATTGGAGAGTCCCTATATAAACAGCCTCCTTTGTCTCTCACTTTTACCTGTGCAGGTACTAGAAGGTACGCTGTGGAGGGTCTGCCATAAAACTGCATCAACAATTATTATGTTGGTATGCATTTGTTGGACGGGTTGGATATAAAACACATACCAAGAAGGCCCACAATTCTTCCCATATCCACTTTGTAAAGGACAAATGGAAGGGAGAAGGGCCATAATGTAATTTCTCTTTTGAAAAATCACTTCGAAGAACGTCCATTCTTTCGTAAAGTCAGCGGATTGCCTGCGGCACCTGCCACCAGGATATCCCTGTCGTGAATTGGCACAAGCTCTGTGTGTGTAACACCCCACTTTTTGTGGAAACTAACCCCACCGTCGGCTTGTGCGTGGCCCACCTGAGCTTTGGATCAGCCTCATTTTTAACCTGATGTCTTCTCTTGGCCTGTCCGAGATGATGGACGAAGTAAATTTATATTATCGTTAGTGGGACCCACCAGATCTAAAGGAATAAAAATAAAATAATTTATATCTTTCGCACGCCGACTAAACCACGTTCTCCATTTTCTTCCTTTTTGTACAGTAATGGCCGCCGAAACCGTCCCATAATCCACTCCTCCATTTCATTACGCATTCCTTTACATTAAAAAATAAATAAATAAATAAATAATGGAGGAAATAATCAAATCAAAAATAGAGAGAGAGAGAGAGCTCTGTAGATCAAGAGAGAGATTAAAGCGGGGACGTCGGATCATTAGATTTTTTTTAAGGTAGGTGATTTTATTCTAGAATTTATCATTTTCGGTTATTTAATTATGCTTATTTAATTCAACATTTTGATAGGAATATTGTTTTTGTCAATTGATTATTATGTAGGGAATCCTATTTATTTAGGAATTTATATTTTTATATAATTCTGTTATTTAATGTTAAAATAAGTTACATATATATTTATAATAAAATAAATTTACAAAAATAAATAAATAAATAACAATTTATCTAAAGTTATAATTTAATTTATAAAATATTTGTGTTATCATAAGCCACAATTGCGATTTCAGAGTGTCTGCGTTTCAATCGTCATACTTTGCCAGAGTATCAAATAACTCCTCATGAGATGTCTGAGGATGCACCATGAGAAACTACTTTAATGGAGAAGGTTTCAAGTCCATCAAGCTAGACCACAAGTTACGGTCCACCCAGCAATAGATTTATGACATATTGAGTTCATACGAAATCTAACCCTTCCAATACATCTAAGACAATATGAAGATCATATATAAGAAAAATCATTCCTATATACTAGTCAGGATATCCTCAAAATTTGAAAATAACTTATAACTATTGATAAATAGTATTATCCATTTAATAAGTGAATGTAAGTGTTTTTCTTGTAAGAGATCCTAATTGTTTAATAAACCTAGTGAATTGGTTAGATTTTTCACATATATTAAAGGTTAAAAGTTATTTACTTGATGGAAAGTAATGTTTCCAACGGTTGTACTGGAGATTTTCTTATTTTAATGGGACTCTGTTAGTGCGAGATATGCTCGTCTCTACATGCAGAATATACACACATGTGTAAGTCTGAGAAATCTACTATGCAATCCACATCTTAACATGGCCAGATAGAATATATATATATATATATATATATATATATATATATATATATAATTATATATATATTATATATATATATATAAATAAAAAGAACACGGTTTGTCTATTTTCTTGGGCACCATGAATGAATGAAAACTAACAATGTTCCTTATTCAACTTACAAATATGGTCCACCTATTTAGTTTAACTGCCAAATTTTCAGCAAGGGAACATCAAAAACATGACCTCTCAGATGAACGGAATAGATATCACACACGTGGCTCGTGTGGCACGTGACACACGAGTAGGATTCAAATCATACTTGCGCGAGTAGCTTTCCCATTTTTCATGAAGAATTGAATGGTGGGGCATTGGAGTTGTTGTATGGGTTCTAGAAATGAACCAACGGCTCTAGATTGTGTAAAGGGTCATAACCCCTCGGGTTCTGTAGTGTATAGGTTTACCATATACCTGCATTTTTAAATTATTACTTTGAGTTGCACCATTTACTCGGTTTGTTGTATGGATTTATTACTACACTGTACCTCCTTATTAAATAACACTATTATGATAGTCTACTGTCATTCTTAATATGGTGGTGACTCATCAACCATCCATCATGAAATGCTTGTACGACAATCAAACCGTGCAAAATGCTGAACCAACTTTTGATGTGGACCACTAGAAATTTGAGCTGATAATGTGAAAGTAACCATGAATTTTGGTAGGCCCCAGCCACTCAATGTGAGATTTATTGCTCAAGGGTGGAGCTCATGTAGAACCTGATATTTTAACAAATTTATGCACTTCGTTCAGAACTTGCATTATAGTGTAGAAATTGGATTTATTAAATTATTAATCATTTATTTTTGTTGATATTAAAATTTTTCATGTTTATTTATTGAATTATTTAAATTGTAAAAATATATATATAATTGCATCAGCAAGTAGGATGATCGTGTCCCTTGGGTTAGAGACCCTAAAGTCAGCAAGTAGGGCAATTGTGTCCCTTGGGTGAAAGACCCTAAAACCCACAGGATCCTTTGGAGTCTCCTTTGTGTACGGCGTATGAGTACAATTGTGTGCGTGGACATACGTCAGAGGTACAACTGGAGCAGTAGTCTGACCAGCTAACGTATAAATGGGTCCAGCACCATAAGGTACCAGTGCGTGGGCGTTAATGCAACGTGACCATCCACTTGGGTACGGTGTTGTAAGAAATAATATAAATGTTACAAGTATTCATGGAAATATTACATGCATTGCATTTTCACAATTCTGTTGTTACATTCCATTATCTGTATTCTATTTCATTCATTATTATAAAATTGATATTATCTGAACATGTTAAATTTTGGGTAAGAAATGACCCTACTGGGCTGTTATGCTCATCCTACTAAAACAAATGCACAGGTGTAGAGCTAGAATACTATGAGCAAGCGGGCCTCTTCTATTAGCTTTATTTTTGAAAATTAGGATTAGTTTAATTCAATTAAGTTTTTTTTTTTTTTTTTTTGTTATTTAAGTTAGTTTATGTTCAAGTTCGATATCGGAAGGACAAACTATCAAAATATTTGAATTTAATAAATATTTCAGGTGTATTTTCTTATTAGATGACGTTGAGTATTTACTGAATTTGATTGAATCAACTGGATTGTAATAAATGTCATCATATCATAATTCACACCTTAGGATTCGGGTCTTGAATACCTTATTTAAGTACCCGAATTTTTGGGCGTGACAGTGTGGCCCACCATGATGTATGTGTTTCCACGCCATTAATCCAATTTTTCATACATTTCAGGGCATGAGCCCAAAAAATGATGTATATCCAAATCTCAAGTGGACCACAACACAGAAAAAAAAAGTGGTATTGAACGGCCACCGTTGAAAACTTGAAAACTTCTCAGGGAACACCGTGATGTTTTCTTTGGCACGCAACCTGCTCGTAAGGTCACACGGCCCTGGATGAAGGAGAAACGCAAATATAATGTTGATCCAAAGCTTCTGACCCATAGAAAATTTCAACGGTAGGTATTCAATCTCCATTATTTTGTGTTGTGGTCCACTTGAATTTTGGTTGTGCATCATTTTGAAATCATGCCCTTAAAATAAGACAGAAAAACAGATGGGCGTCGTGGATAAGCACATACATTACAGGGACGCACCATAGCTTGTTCCATTCAATGGGAGCGGATTCGGTGAGACCCGGGATCCACCTAGGTGGGTGCGACCCTGACTGTAAAGCTCACAGTGATGTATGCACCTTAAATCCACACTGCCCAACCGTTTTTAAAGCTCATTTAAGATCGTGATCCTAAGAATAAAGCTATCTCAAATCTTAAGTGGACCACGCTACACGAGACAGACAGTCATTGAATCCTCACCTTTAAAAACTTCATGAAATTTAACGGAATGTTTGTTTTCCATCCAACCTGTTGATAAGGTCAAAAACACCTAAACAAAGAAACCACATAAATATCATCTTCATGTAAATCTTTTGTGGCCCACAAATAACTTTTAATTGTAAATCACCACTATTACTTGTAATACGGTCCATCTAGAAATTGGATCTGCTTCATTTTATTTTATTTTTGTATAATACCCTAAAATGAGCTTTTCAATACAGATGGACTGCAAGGATGTAGTCAAATACATCACAGTGAACCTTCAGTCAGGGGCCCCACCCACTTCTGTAGATCCGGGGTCTCACCTAATCCGCTCCCCACGTAGTGGCAGATGGATATCACTGTAGCCAACCGCACCCTAACTAATCACGGGCTAACCGCGCCACAGCCACAGGGCAAACCGCACCATATACAAATCACGTGCAGGAAGTGTGTACAGTACCGTTCAGACGTTTATATTGCGAGATTTAATGTAGATGGTCATGATTTCTAAAACTTTCCAAATTAGAACAATAATATCTATCCGTACCCATAGGTGGTGAAATTCCAATGATAGACTTTCAGGAGTTTCAACAGGTTCGAGTACCTGTAGGTGGTGAAATTCCACTACGGTGTGAGTGTGTGGGGGCGCACCTTCATGTTTATGTGAAATCCACTCCGTTCATCTGTCTTTCCATCTCATTTAAGGTTAAAATAACAAAAATGAAGCAGATCTAAACCTCAAAGTAGGTGTCATCGGTGGACCATGATATTTCAACAGTAGGCATTCTTTCTCACTGTTTTCTGTCGTGTGGCCCACTTGAGCTTTGAATCTGCCTCATTTTTCTTACATGCTCTAAAATGAGTTGGTTTAATAGATGGAAAAGGTAGATTTGTCACAGACAACATGTGGCACCAGGAACGATTCGATGCTCAATGTTTAATATCCAGTCTTTCTTGTTCATGTTGCTCTTTGAGTTTTGTATCTGCCTCATTTTTTGTGCCAATGTGATAATATAAGATGACAAATCTAACTGACGGAATGGATTTACCACAAACATCAAGCCGTGCGTCACCATCCTGGACTTATTTCTCCAAGAAATCCATTAATAACTTATAAATGACGTAGTTCCTTACTCTTGCTACAGTGGTAGACTCTCCGGAGTTTCAACACCAGTTCAAGGTTCGAATACCCATAAGTGGTGAAATCCCACCATGGTTCGAGTACCTTCACTCTAATGGAGAAATTCACTCCATCCATCTGTTTTTTTTTAACTCATTTAAGGGCTTGGTGTTATTTCCCACTATTTCATGTCATGTGTTGAGCTTTGAATTGCCTTATTTTTGAGCCAAGAACTAACTCATTTTTAACCCAATGCCCTAAAACGAGCTCAAAAAACAAATGGACTAGTGGATTTGTTACAAATAATCTGTGGCCCTACCAATGTTTCAGTGATGGGCGTTCAATCCTAAATCTTTCATAGGCATGTGGCCCACTTGAGATTGGTATCTGCTTCATTTTTGAGGCCATGTCCTAAAATGAGCCTCAAAATAGGAATAGTATATTTGTCTCAAACATTATGGTGGGCTGCACTACGGCCAGGCAACCCTCTCCCTGCACTTAAATGTCTAACATCTGTCGTGAACATTGTTTTTGTGCAACCCTCGCTTCCGCTTACATCAGCCCACCTTGTGTTCACGAGAAATCTTCTCTGTTTATCTGTTTTGTCTGCTAATTTAAAAGCATGTCAAAAAATGAGGCAGAGCATACTTACCCACCGTTTTCCTGTTGTGCCACTCACTTGAGCTTCATATCTGCCCCAAATTGAAGTAGAGAAATAGATGGATGGAGTGGATTTCTATCAAACAAGCTGTGGCCCCACCAATATTTCAATGAATGACATTCCATCCTCAATCTTTCTTACTTATGTTGTCCACTTAGGTATTTAAATATCTTCATTTTTTTTGTCATGCTCTAAAAAATAGATGAATTTCTCACAAAACCTTTGTCACCCCATTTTTTAAAATATGAAAAATTGATGCAGGTGTTAATGCAAAATTTTGATCCATTTCATAAGCCGACCTATTGACTTGTTCATTTCCTCCCGTAAGCCCCGCATAGAGAGTTTTATAATGCGGCATGTGACCCTTGTTTAATTAGTAGGAAATGATATACATGTATACAATCCCAAATATACTTCTTATCCACACCTTTTATCATTTTAAATCATTATTGTAAGACATGAGCTAAAAAATGAGGCAATTCTAAATCTCAATTGGACCCCACCATAGAAAATGAGGCATATTTAAATCCATCATTTTGGATCATTATTTGAGGACATGAGCTAAGGCTCACTATAATGCCTATTTGTTTAGCAAACTTGGATGAAGGAAAACCCAAATATTAGCTTGATGCAAAACTTTTGCGGCTTCAGGAAGTTTTCCACGGTAGGCATTAAATCACCACAGTTGCTTGTGGTGTTGTCCATGAGATTTGGATTTGCCTCATTTTCAGATCACACAGCTAGAAAAATGGATGGACAATGTCCATAAAATACATAAATCATGATAGGCGCACAAATCAGTGTGTAGACTTGGATGCAATCCGTGTAGACCCCTCGCCCAATAAGGTGATAAACAGGTTTTAAGAAATAATTTGAAAGCATGATGTTTTTGTACCATAGCTGAAAAGACGACCATATGGAAAAATTCCTAGAAAATAAAATACAGCGACGATTCACATTCATCCAAGGCGGCCATATGGAATAATTCCTAGAAAATAAAATACAGCAACGATTCACATTCATCCGAGGCGGCTATATGGAATATTTCCTAGAAAATAAAATACAGCAACGGTTCACATTCAACCAAAACAAATCGAAAGTTTCTATTTCTGATATTAGTTTACTAGTGGTGTACGGTCCATCAATGGTGAGGTCCCTCAAATCAACGGCACGGATCACTGAAACATCGGTCCCAGTTGTACACGGAAGCGGCACCAGCTATATAGCTGGTGTATTGACGCCAGCAAGTTCTGTGGGTCCCATTATGAAGTATGTGTTATATCCAAACCGTTCATTCATTTGGCTAGATCATCTTAAGGCTTGAGCCAAAAATTAAGAGAGATATAAAGATCAAGTGGACCACACTACAAAAAGCAGTGGGAGATTGAATGTCTACCATTAAATCCCTCTTGGGGTCACTGAAGTTTCGATCAATATGAAATCTGTTTTTCCTCTTCATCCATGAATTTTTGACCTTATTAGTTAATCAGATGGAAAATAAATGTTATTGCGGGCCCTATGAATTTTTGAACGGTAAAAGTCATTATCCTCGCTGCTATTTTTGGTGTGGTATATTTGAACTTTGGATATGATTTCATTTTTGTATAATGCTATAAAATGATCTCGAAAAATGGATGAACGGTGTCGATATAATAAATACATCATTGTGGGGCATGTAACTTTGATGTCCTTTGAACCGTTCGTACAAGTCGGAGCTCGAGTAGCTTCGGCGCTCGTCTCCGCAACGACACGTATCTACACCAGCTACATGTGGTCCACCAGCCAATCCGCTTCCGTTGTACACAATAAAAACGGGAGAACCCTACCCTACAGTAAAAATATATATATATATATACTCGGCAGACTGATGGATGAGTATGAAGTATCAAGCCAGAGTATTAAATAACTCCACGTGGAATAATGCGCCGTACTTTATCGTGAAAATCAGTCGAGACTCTTCTAGAGCCTCCTTTAAAAAACAAAAGCACTTACTGGCCTTTTCATCAGACACTTCCTTCCGACGCGAAAAATGGCTTTGCAAGGAACCGTGCTCTTCTCCACCGTCGGACGCTGTTTCTTCGGCTTCGATATCTTCTCCGTCACTCTCCCGTCAAACCTCGACGCCGTTCATGAGTTAACGGAACGCCGTCTCACAGACGGCAAGTCTGTTAATTTTAACGGCCAGTTCCTCGACGAGTCTGAAACGGTCGTTTTCGTCTCAGAGCGAACCGGCGAACCCCGGATTTACCTCACGCAGCCCGAAAATTGTATCCCTTCGCAAATCTCGACCGTTCCCGAGAGCCACTTTCTTGACCGTCCGGTAATCAAAGATGGACGGCTGTACTTCGTGTCAGCTCACGAGAAAATCGATAAGCTGCTGAGCATCCGGACGGCTGTTTACACGGCCGGGATCGAGGACAGGAATATCACTCGCCTCACGCCGTACGGAGTCGCTGACTACAGTCCGTCGGTCTCCTGTACCGGGAAGTTCGTCGCCGTCGCGTCGTACGGACACCGGCAGTGGGGCGGGAGCGTCCAGGACCCCGACACGGACATCGTTGTCTTCCGGCCGTCCGATCCAGAGAAACGGACTGTGGTCTGCAAGCACGGAGGGTGGCCCACGTGGTCCGGCGACTCAACGGTCTTCTTCCACCGGAAATCTGAGGACGGGTGGTGGAGTATCTTCCGAGTGGATCTGCCGGAAAATCTCTCCGGCGAACCAGTCCAGCCGCGACGGATCACTCCGCTGGGACTCCACGCCTTCACTCCGGCGGCCTCTAACGACGGTAAAAGGATTGCCGTGGCGACGCGGCGGCCGGGGACGGAGTTCCGGCACGTTGAGATCTTCGATCTGGAGACCGAGTCGTTCCACCGAGTTAGTGAGTTGCTGAACCCCGAGTTCCACCATTACAACCCGTTCTTTTCTCCTGAATCAGGGTTTTTGGGCTACCACCGGTTCCGAGGCAAGTCTGATTCGGGCGAGTTGAAGATTCCGCATCTCGAACCGGTGATTTCTCCCGTTAAAGATCTGAGGCTGCTTCGCTTGAACGGAAATATGGCTTCTTTCACTCCCGATGGAAAGCTCATCGCCTACAACCCGGATTTCGATATCGGACTTGATCGTTATTCGGGCGTGATGATCGTGAGATCGGACGGTTCGAAGCGTTGGACCGTCTTGAAGAACCGGATCGCATTTGCCACGGCATGGAGCCCGACCGAGAAGGGCGTAATCTACACATCTCTGGGGATGATCTTCCAGGGCAACAGGTCTACAGTCCAGATCGCGCGAATCTCCTTTGATCCGGCCCATTTGGACGATGATCATGACGAGATCGCAGCAGATGTGAAGATCCTGACACGAGAAGAGACTGGAAACAACGCGTTCCCGTCCGTCTCGCCGGACGGGAAGCAGATCGTATTTAGATCAGGAAGGAACGGCCACAGGAACCTCTATATCATGGACGCCGTTGATGGGGAATTCAACGGTGGGATCCGTCAGCTGACGGATGGACCGTGGATCGATACGATGCCGAGCTGGTCGCCGAATGGAAAACTCATCGCATTCTCGTCTAACAGACACAACCCCCAGAGCCCCGTCGGTTTCAGCATCTATCTAATCCGTCCGGATGGGACGGATTTACGTCGCGTCCACGTGGCGGGCCACGAGGGTTCTGATGAGGTGGACGGGGAGAGGTTCAACCACGTGGCATTCAGTGCGGACTCCACGTGGCTTGTCTTCGCGGGCAACTTGGCGGCGTTGTCTGCGGAGCCAATTTCAATGCCGAATCAGTTCCAGCCGTACGGAGACATCTACGTGTCGCGGCTGGACGGGAGCGGGTTGGAGAGGCTGACGTGGACGGCGTACGAGAATGGGGTGCCAGCGTGGCATCCTTATGGGGAGGCGGAGATGGGGCCCATCTCGTTGGACGTTGCCGATGCAGATGAGCTGCGTGGCCAGTTTGAGGAGCCCAAATGGCTTCTCTGATTCTCATGCGTGAGGATGAAACACGTGCTTGCGACGTGCGAGGATCCCTGCAGTCATCACGTGCTGATTTGTCGCACCCGCACGCCTGCAAAATGGGCTCTTTTCATCTATCGAGAAAAGTATTTGCTTTATCTGTTCGTTTTGTTTGAAATAATGCCGCCCACCATTCGAGTGAGGAAGCATGACGTTTTTAGGATAATGTCTGTCATCTCTCCTGCTTTGTGCCACGTGTTTGTTGATTTTTTGCATGGCCGAGACTGCGTGTTGCGCGTGGATTAGGTACTAGCCCGCCTGTTCCGAGCTCGGGACAAGCAGAGGCTCCGAAGGCTCCTGAAGGGCCACCGTGATGTATGAATCTTATCCTAGGCAACGATGCTAAGGACGCCCACCGATGAGGACGGGGATTCCCAGCGAAAGGCTTTCGCAGGAAGTTCCTGTGTGCAGGGACTTAGGTGGGGCCTACCGTGGTGTTTGTGAGAAATCTACAATGTGAGGATTGAACATTAACAGTTGAAATATTTGTGTGGCCACGGAAGCATTGAATCAAAATAATATTTTTATTTTCATTTCATCCCAATGACGTTATAAACGGTATAGATGGCATATAAACATCACTGTCTATGCCACAAACATTTCAATGGCAGGAATTTCCCTATACACATTTTCCTTTATTGTGGCCCACTTAGCCTTGGATCCTTCTCAATTTTTATTTCAAGTCCTAAAATGATCTCAAAAAATGGATGGACGGGGTGGAGTTCTCACAAACATTCCAATAGACACCACCTAAGTTTCCAGTGCAGGAACTTCCTGTGAAAGCCTTTTGCAGGAAATCCGTGTCCCACAGATGAAATCTTCGTAGGCACTGAGTCGTTAATTTTCCATCCAACCCCTTGATATGGTCATATACACTTGACACTTAGGATGAAGTAGGATGAAGTAAAAAAAAAAACAACAAATATCATCTTGATATAAAACTTCCGTGGTCCCTAATAAATTTTCAACTGGTGTAATTTAATCACCACCTTGTGGCAAATTTTAGCCAATTTTAGAATTATATATTCTCTATTTTTGGCATAATATTCTAAAATAATATTAAAAAATGAATGAATGGTGTGGATAAAGTTCATAGATCACGTTAGCCCTCAGTGGCCCTTGGAGCCTCCGCCTGTCTCGAGCTCGAAACAGGCTGGGGTAGTACTAATCAGCGCACGTGCGTGTTTGCTTCTAAGCTTTGACAAGCCCAGTACGGATGAACGCGGATTTCCTGAGAAAGCCTTTCGCAGGAAGTTCCTGCTCAAGGATACTGGGTGGGGGCCACCACCATGTTTATGGGAAATACACTCCGTTCATCCGTTTGACAAGCTAATTTTAGTATAAGTGACCAAAAATGAGTTGGATCCAAAACTAAAGTGGACCACACCTGAGGGAAAATTGGGAAAAGGAATACCTACCGTTGAAACCTTCTTAGGCTCCACCTTGATGTTTATATGCCATCCAAACCGTTTATAAGGTCATTACCAATGGGATGAAGTGAAAATACAAAATAAAATAGCCTTAAACAAAGCTTTTATGGTCATTAGAAGTTTCAACGGTTCTCACTGAATCTCCACTGTTTCCTCTCGTGTGGCCCACTTGAGTATTGTATCCATCTCATTTTTTTTCTTTTGTACTAAAATTAGCTCACAAAACGGATAAACAGAGTATATTTCCCAGAAACATGGTGGTGTGCCCCACCCAGCATCCTTGCACAGAAACTTCCTGCGAAAGCCTTTGGCAAGAAATCCGTGTCCAGTTCAGATGCAGATTAGGGACGCGGATTTCCTACGAAAGCCTTTCGCAGGAAGTTCCTGCGTAAGGATTTTGGATGGGGCCCACTGTGATGTTTGTTAGAAATCCAACCCGTCCATCCGTTTTTTGATCTCATTTTAGGACATGAGATCCAAAACTCAAGTGGGCCATACTAGATGAAACAGCGGGGAAAGGAATTCCTACCGTTGAAACCTTCCCAGGATCCACCTTGATGTTTATATTCCATCCAAACCGTTTATAAGGTCATTTTCACTGAGATGAAGTGAAAAGGCCAAGAAATTATACCGATGCAAAACTTTTGTGGTCATATAAATGTTTCAACGGTGGTCACTAAATCGCACAGTTTCCTCTCGTGTGGCCCACTTGAGTTTTCGATCCTCATTTTTGGTCGCATGTCCTAAAATGAACTCAAAAAATGGATGGACGGAGTGGCTTTCTCACAAACATCGTAGTGGGCCCCATGCAGAATCTTGCGCAGGAACTTCCTGCGAAAGCCGCAGGAAATCCGCGACCGCATATTAGGTACTTCCCCTGCCTGTTCCGAGCTCGGGACAGGCAGAGGCTCCAAAGGCCACTGCGCGGCCACAGTTATTTATTAGTTTTAATCATGCCGTTCATTCATATTTCCATGTCATTTTACATTGTTGAACCCAAAATAAGGCAGATCTAAAGCTCAAGTGGACCACACTATAGGAAGCAGCAGTACTAAGGACGCCCACCATTGAAACCTTCTTAGGGTCCACGGTGTCGATTATTTTCCATCTAACCTGTTGATATGGTCATATACAGTTGGAGGAAGCGAAAAAACAGATATCGTCTTGATCCAAAACTTCTTTGCTCCTAAGAAATTTTCAACTGTAGGAATTTAATTCTCACTGTGCGATCCTTTTGAGCACCGTACATTCGTTATTTTTGGCTTCATAATCTAAAATTATATAAAAAAAATGGATGAATGGTGTGGATAAAGTTTATATAGCACAATGGCCCCTCTGTTGTCCTAGGAACCTTCGCCTGTCCTGAGCTCGGAACAGGCAGTGGTAGTACCTAATTAGCACCCGCCCATTACACGGTTTCTTGGCCCTGATTGGTCTTTTGGGAGGAAAAATGGAACAACCTGTAAAATGGGCCAACTCTACAACCAGATGGACCCAATGGGTCAAACTACTTGCGAGATACCCATTGACAAGGTAAGGCTGATCACGAAGTAGGTCGGTATAGTCATAGATCCACATGACTACTGGCCGATCTATTGAGTAGGCCGGCGCAACTATAGGTTGTCTATAGGTCGATTATAGGTTGGCACGACCATAGGTCAGCTATAGGTCGACAATAGCTCGGCATAGTCTCCGACAAAGTCAACAATCGGTATCAACCTCAAGTGAATGCTGATCTGTCGAGCAGCTCGTTATTACCTACCTCCAAGGCGTCATCCGCCTTTGTCGACCGACCTTGTTCCGAACAGCCGGCCCGAAGATCTCCCGAACGGCTCGAAGATCTCTCCTAAGATTTTTGGGAGATAAGAACAGATCCCGAGGATCTCGGATGCCCGTAACCATAAGATTGGATCCCGAAGATCTCGGACGTTCGCAATCTTGGGAGGATCACTGATAGATTTAGAGATCCGTACGAGGAGATCTCCAACGTATCAGGAACCTTAAATGGGAAATGTTTCTCATGGTGTGATCTTCACTCTCATATAAATAGGAGAGCCTTTAATCGGTAAAAGGTACGCATACTCAATCATATATACGACTGGTGACTCTTTTCCAAAGAGATCATCTCCTATAATGACTTGAGTTCCTAACTTAGGCATCAGAGGGTCCCCTGTATTATCTAGGGTCTCCTTTGTCTCTCTCTTTCCTGTGTGTAGGTTCTCGAGGGTCTACGAGAAAACTGCATCAACAGGTCTCTTGGTTATTTTCTTGCCTTCTAAAATAAAAGGCGTGTAGCCAACGCATTGATCGAACGATCCTAGCCATTGATTTGAGAACTTTTGGAGGTAACAAATTGTAGCTTTAAAAAAAAACCCAACCAACGGCTAGTATCATATGATACGAGCGCAGCTTCGGTGGTTCCTCGGATCCACCTAGATGGATGGGATCCTTGATTGTGGGCCCCACCTTGATGTATGCAACTTAAACCCATCATATTTATGGTTTTGACAGCTCATTTTAGTGCATGATCCTAGAGATGAAGCATATCCAAATATCAAGTGGACCACAACAAAGGAAACGGAGGTGATTGACTATTAAAAGCTCCTTATGGGACACAAAAGTTTTGGAACAAGCTGATATTTATATAGTCCTTTCATTAGGTGCTTTTTACTTAATCAACTAGTTGGATGGGAGTTTATTTTTTTTTAGGGTGGACCCTACATATGCCTCGTTTTTAGGATCATTCTCTGAAATGATCTATCAAAATGGATGGACGGCATGGATGTAATGCACATACATAATGGTGACCCCACAGTCAGGAATCCACATAAGCTGTACCCCATAGAAACCAACCATCATCATTTGACCAGCGTCATGTAACCATATTGGGCCAGAACAGATAAAGCCCCTCACCTGAGCTCCTAATATTTCCCCATAAAGGAATTATGATTGTGATGGAAAATAGTGGCAGTGGATTAGTGTAACGTCCCGAAAAAATCCGTACAAAGACCCGAGTATCACCTTAGGCAGAAATCACTAAGGACCGAATCCTTTAGAAATTAGATGAAAATTAATTAAGTACTAAACTAAATAATCAGTGGAATTAACTCGAACCGCTTTCTATATGAACTGTAAGACCCAAAACCAGTAGAATCGCTAACTCTACATTACCTAAAAACCTATGATCAATCTCAAAACCCGATTGCTCTCGGGAGCGCATTGGAACTTCGCATTGGACCTAAACCGCGCGTCAAAAGTCTGATTACCGCGAAACTATATGGTTATGACCGCCTTACTAGGCTTGACAACCATCTCAGAAATCAAGTCCAAATAGTATTAAAAAATGCACAACTTGAGCCCGGAGCGAAGTGTGTGAGAAACGCGAATATCTTTAGAAAATTAACTAGATTTAAGTGAATTAGGCCATTTGCTTGCAGGCCAAATTTAAGGTTTCAAATCATCAGATTCTGACCCAACTACACCCTTGGATCAGGAAAAACTTCCAACACATGTCAGTGCACTTGTCGCCCTGATCGAGTAACGATGACCATTGAACTGAAACCGGTCCTCAACGGTCGATCCGTAAATCTGATCAGACCGAAGACTTAACCTGACATAGATTCATTGTCAAGAAACTTTCCCTGAACCGTATGTAGAAAATGGGCCTCCAGATGAGCTCCGTTGGCCCGAAACAGCCACCCTTTGGCTATATCTTAAGTATACCATGTCCCTGGGGCCATTGACATCAGTTCTGGACCTATATAAGGGCCTTTACCCACCCCTCTCATTCCATACGAAATTTCTAAACCTTAGGAGAGAAGAGAGAAAAGAGGAGAAAGAGGTGAGGTGAAGAGAGAGAGAGAGAGAGTGAGAGATCGTTGCTGGGATTTGATCCCACCACTCTATGTGCTGAATCATCCTACCTGTATCGCTACACTGGCGAATTCAAATCCATTTTTGAGTAAGAAATCCTAATTCTAATCTACTTTAGGGATTTAAATAGAAGAATTGGTGAAATAGCTAACCTCTTTCATGATTTAGGTAGTCGTTGTGCCGTAGACAAAGACGTCGTGTATGAACTGAGTTCGTAACGAGCATACTGATGAAAGGTGCAGACTATAAACATTTAAGTTATGGTTTTCAAGGCTTTCAATGTCAGTTAATGATTTATGACTGACTTGATTGCTGTCACATGTACTTAGATGCGATGTTTTCCGTGTTTTATACATATATATAAACTGCGTTGAAACTAATGTGTTCCATGTGTTTGTTGAAATGTTTGTATGAATATGGAATTATAATTTGTGCTTTCCATGATTATAAATTGTAAATATATGATTATTGTATGTGTGACAACTCCATTGTAAAAGGACTTGTCATAATATATGTTATAACTAATTTATTACATGTATGTTGACATGTGTAGTCTAAGTGTTTGATAAAATGCCTGAATGAGAAAATGTTGGCTGAAATGTGTTTAAGGAGGGTATTGAAATAGGATTCTCAATTACCTTATCTTTAGTTAAAGTTTCGTTCATGTAACCTATCTTACTACTACGTGCTTTTATGGATGAAATGTTACGTATGATAACATGTGTGCTATGTGTTTGTCAAAATACTCAAATGAGATTTATATTTGAATTGTTTGTCACATGCTGTTTTGACTATCACATATGAATGCCTAAAGTGTTTGAGTATGATTGGGACTACTACGTAGTCCGGGCAATCGGTAATGATTCCCCAATAAGTGGCCGAACTAGTCTCGCCACATTGAATAAGTTCGATGAATACGAGTTGTACGATGATTGTCGACAGGGGTACCATGTCGACTAATTCAGCGTACGCTCGTATCAATCGAACTTGTCATGTAACCCGGTTGGCCTATTGTGTGTTTACCATGTATGGACACTACTGCTTGAATCTAAGGTACCAACTTACCAGTGCAAAGCCTGTTTAACCTTGGTACCACGATCCACTAAGACTCATGAGCCGGGCATGGTGATATGGGACACTATAGTCGAGCTGTCGGCCTACGCTGGGGTGACGAGCCTCCCCGTAGTGTCCAGTGAGCAACCCAAACTCGTGAGCCAAATACGGTGGTATGGGACACTGTATTCGAGTTGTCGGCCTACCCCGGCGCAGCCTGGCTGTGGTCCCCAGTCGGGTTGGTGACGAGCCTTCGAAAATAGACTGTCAGTTGGTAGGGCGTCGGTGGAGTAACCTCGAGTATAAAATAGGCCTACACTGAGGTGACGAGCCTCTCCGTAATGACCTAAACTTGCCTATCGTATGTGACAAGCTAGGATTGACGACCCTATATGGATCATTGTTTGGGTAAATGATATAAAGGGAAGTACCTTAGTTTCCCGAATCTGCTGTATGAATAAACCTAAATAAGAACTTGGCTAACACGATCATGCACCGCATTGCATGTGCTTTGGCGAGGAAGCGCACATTTACCGGGAGTGTTGCATGCGCGATCGTAAGATGATGTCGCTGAGGGAGTGCAGGTGAGGGCATACATCATTGTTGCATACCATTCTTGCATTAACAAGAGTACTTAGAACATGATTGTTATACTGCTTTATCATTACTACTTGACTGAATTGATAACATGTTAACCTTTGCCTTATAGCTCCACTAAGTTGATCACTCACTCCCACTCTAGGACGGTGTTTTAAAACACCAACCAGATTCTGTTGTAGTTTCAGATGGCGGCAAGGCTTACGAGACGGAGCCTGCCTTCTATGACGAGGAGGAGGAGTTCTCCTATCTGCAACTTTTTAGCAGGTCTATGTAGATCTAAAGTTGCGTCACTGGGGCTACAGGGATATAGATTAGATGACATTACACTTTATCATTTTGTACATTTTGAAGTTATACATGTAACTATTTAACTTGGTAACACGTTCATACTCTAGGGACTTACAAGCACTTGTATGCTTTATATATCTATCACAGTCTTCCGCTTGCTTAATTTAACCGTCTCTGGAGTATGATATGTTGATTTAGTATAATCACATTCATGTTTAAATGCACTAAACAGGATAACATTTAATCATCATTATCTATGTTGCATAAGTGATGCGCTGGAACTCGGGAGCTGAGCTTCTGCTCAACCCCCGATTTTCAGGGCGTTACAATTAGATGCGACTAGGGCTGTACATGAACTGAGTTAGCTCGGCTAGCTCGCTCGACTCGACTCAAAAAATCTCGATTCGACTCGATTCAAAACTGAGTTCGAGCCGAATCGAGCTGATTTTTTGAGCTCGAAAAAATTTCAAACCGAGTTTGAGCTTGCCCGAGCTCGACTCGACTCGGATCGAACCCCAGATCGAATCGAACTCGGATCGAATCAGTTCGGTGACTCGGTCACTTTGATATTGATGTTGTTCACCAAGTGTTCGATGAAATGACTCATCGAAGTGTCAATTGGTGGCAAGGAAGGTATGTATATGAAACAAATACCTTTTTCCTTGATTTCAATGTTGCCTATAAGGTGTTTGAAGAAATACCTATAAAACTGTTGCTGTTGTTTTAGATACAGTGAGCATTTGAAGGTGTAGTTTATGTATTTGTCAAAATGCTGCACAGGCGAACTCAACTCGATCTTAGCTCGAACTGGCCAAGCTACTGATTGAATTGAGCTGAGCCGGCTAGTCAGGCTCGAGGACTGAGCCGAGTAGAGTTCGAGCTAGGGTCAGCTAGTGGCCGAGCCGAGTCAGTTGTGCCAAGCTGGACTCGGTTCGACTCATGTACACCTCTAGGTGTGGCCCATTTTCCCCCAAGACGGTGAGACCCTTACCGTGGGGCCCACCTTAATGTATGTAGTCTATATCCACGCCATCCATCCCTTTTTCCATCTCATTTTAGATAATGAGATAAAAAAAGGTAGCAGATACAACTCTCAATTGGACCATACCAAAGGAAACGGTGGTGATCGACCATTAAAAACTTGTGGACCACAAAAGTTTTGGATCAAGCTGATATTTGTCTCTTTTTTTCTTTTTCTTTTTTTAAACTTCGTCTAGGTTTATGTGACATTATCAACATGTTAGATGGGAAATAAACATTGCGGTGGGCCTTAGGAAGTTTTTAATGGTGGGTGTTCAATCACCACTATTCCGTATAGTATGGTGCTCCTGAGATTTGGATATGCATTTTTGCACTCATAACCTAAAAATGATATGGCAAAACTAATAAACGGCATGGATATAAAATACATGCATCAAGATGGCCCAACAGGGCCGTACCGTCTTGGTTAAGGCCTGGGCCACACCCAATCGGCTCCCGCAAACTTATGTAATAGTAGTTTTGCAGGATCTTGCTCATTCCCTTTTTTATTTTTATTCTTTAATTGATAGTCTGAGGTGGGGACACATCTGAGAATATTTGGTTGACGTGTAAACATGATCATTGCAAGCTGTCTAATTGGCTTAACCCACACCAGATGGCCTAATAATAGAGTAATTCTGTTATCAAGTGAGCCCCGTGATAACCACCACTGTGACTTGATGTGACACATTCTATCCACATCTGGCTAAAACTTGGTCCGACCCCTCATCCCAGTAGGACACACACAATGGATGGGCTGGATTTGTGAACCACATCTTGGCGGGCTTAATAAATGATTTTGAATGTTTTAATGGGAGGATAACCCCTCTCAACTATTGTATGCGGTGTGGCCAACCCAAGTCATGAATTGACTTGATTTTTAAGCCCGTGGCTCACCATAGAATGACGCATCTGACTAATGAGATAAATATTCGACACACATCATGGTGGGGCCCACATAGCTCGACCTTCCCATGAGGCCGACCTCGTAGTACCATTTCTCATTCATATATATATATATATATATATATATATATAAGCGGTGTAGGCCCCACTGTGATGTGGGTCGGACATCAATACTATGCATTTGATGGGTCCCATTTAGTTTATGGGATATCCTAAAAATCAGTTGTATAGGGAACAGGTGGGCTATACCATATAAAACAATGTGAAGATATGCCTAAAACATATAAAAGCACTTGATGGGGCCACTTGAGTTTTGAATGGGACTGAAACTTTGTCTAACCCCTCATCCAAGTGGACATACACAATGGATGGTCCGGATTTGTGAACCACATCTCGGCAGGCCCAATAAATAATTATGAATGTTTTAATGAGAAGATAACCCCTCTCAACTATTATATGTGGTGTGGCCCACTCAAGTCGTGAATTGACTTCATTTTTAAGCCCGCGGCACACCATGGAATGATGCATCTGACTGATGGGGTATATGTTCTACACACATCACTGTGGGGCCTACATAGCTCGACCACACCAGAAGTTCCCATGAGGTGGACCTCATAGTATCATTTCCATATACATATATAATCCCAATGTGATGTGTACCTGAAATTCAACCTGACAATCAGATGTGTGATCTCACATTTATGTAGGAGGCCTAAGAATCAGTCACATTCGGATTGAGGTAAACTACAATAAGTTAAAATAGTGTGCAATGAGATGCCCCCTCCAACTTGTTTTTAGCATGACCTGTGGAAGCGCTAAGCCTAGGCAATCCAGTCATTAGATTGGCCCACCACCGTGACTTGATGTGACACATATACACACTTACACAGTGCAATCCAATCCGACCATAGATGCGGCAATCTCACATTTTAGTCTAGGGGCTAAAAATTAGTCAATCTATGATTGAGGTAAATCACAATAAGTGAAAATAGGATGCAAGGAGATGCTCCTCCAAACTGTTTCACTTGGTGTGGCCATGGGTGCACTAAAAATAGGTAATTCAGTTATTAGGTAAATCCCATGATAACCATAATTGCAACTTCTTTTTTGAAAGATAAGCTTAGAATTTATTACTTCCAAGAGGTAAAAAGCTTTTAAAAAAATATGAGCTAGTAGCACCAAGATAAAAACGAACAAAGCTTTCTCCTAAAACCCTGAGAGAGTAAGAAAGAAAATGCAAAAGGCCTCATATCTGCCAGATTCTTTTCTGACCTCACAAAGTCAATAGATATGACTCCATCACGCAACATGTGTTTCACTATATTGTGTCTAAGTCTAATATGTCTGCTCTTTCCATTATATATTTTACTCTTTACTTTTGCTATAACTACTTGACAGTCACAATGAATAGACACAGCCGATACAAGCTTTGGCCACAATGGTATATCAGCTAAGAGATTTCTAAGCCACTCGGCTTCTAATCCAGCATTTTTTAAGGCAATAAACTCGGATTCCATAGTCGACCGAGCGATACATGTCTGCTTGGTAGACTTCCAAGAGACTGCTCCTCTACCCAAAGTGAAGATATATCCGCTAGTGATTTTGTCTCATCTAAATTACTGATCCAGTTAGCATTACTGTATCCCTCCAATACATGGGGATAACCACTATAATGTAAACCATAGGTCATGCTGCCTTTTAGGTATCTCAAAATCCTAGATAAGACATTCCAATACTCTTTTCTAGGATTATGTGTATATCTACTTAGTCTTCCTATTGCAAAAACTTTGTCTGGTCTAGTGCAGTTTGTTAGATACATGAGGCTACCAATTATTCTGGAATACTCCAATTGAGACATACTATTTTCTGTATTCTTCATGAGAATCACACTATAATCATAAGGAGTACCGACAGGTAAACATTTAAAATAGTTAAACGTTCTCAATATCTTCTCAATGTAATGATATTCTAATAATATAATAACACCATCTTTCCTGATTACTTTAATACCCAAGATTACACTATCCTCTCCTAAGTCTTTCATGTCAAACTTAGATGATAAGAATTTCTTAGTTACATTAACTAATTTAATATTAGTTTCAAAAATAAGCATGTCATCAACATAAAGGCATATAATAACATAATCATTTTTAGAAATTTTACTATATACAGATCTATCTACATCATTTATATGATAACCATTTGATTTTAAAACACCATCAAATTTTTCATGTCATTGTTTAGGAGTCTGTTTTAAACCATATAGCAATTTAATTAGTCTACATACTTTATTTTTTTTACCTGATATCTTATAACCCTCAGGTTGCTCCATATATATTTCTTCTTCTAAGTCTCCATTAAGAAAGTCGTCTTAACGTCCATCTGGTGTACCATCAGTTTATATATGGAGGCTATCGCTATTAAGACCGTAATAGTTGTAATCCTAGTTACAGGGGAATATGTATCAAAGTAATCTATTCCTTCCTTTTGTTTAAAATCTTTCGCTACTAACCTAGCCTTAAACTTATCAATAGTTCTATCTGATTTTATTTCTTTCTAAACACTCATTTACAGCCTATTGGTTTGTTTCCAGGTGGTAGGTCTACAAGTTTCCAAGTGTTATTAGATATAATAGATTCCAACTCATCATTTATTGCTTCCTTCCAAAAGGTTGCATCTGGAAAGTTAATCACTTCTGTATAAGTTGTAGGATCATCTTATACTAAGAAGGTGAAAAAACCATCTCCTCGGTTAATTTCTCTTCTAACCCTGATACTTTTTCTTAGTTGTATCTCTTCTACTACTTTCTCGTAAGCATTTTTACTAGTAGATGCGATATCTGATTCATTGACTTCCTCTATTCATATAAATTTAGATTTCATAGAGAATACGTTCTTAAAGAACTCTGCATCCCTAGCTTTTATAATTGTATTAGGATCTAGAATATTATCCTTAGTTTTTAAAACTAGAAACCTGTAAGCTGCACTATTTTGTGCGTAACCTATAAATACACAGTCGGTCGTTTTAGGGCCTAACTTTCTTCTCTAAGTTTCAGGCAATCCTACTTTACCAAGACACCCCCACACTTTAATATATTTATAACTAGGAACATGATTCTTCCAAAGTTCATAAGGTGTTTGTTCAGAAGATTTAGAAGGAATTCTATTTAGGATATAATAAGCAGACAAAATTGTTTCTCCCCACATATTTGAGGGTAAGCCTGAACTATTTAACATAGCATTCATCATCTCCTTTAGAGTTCTTCTTATGTTCTGCTATTCCATTTTGTTCTAGTGTATATGAAGCTATAGTTTCGTGAACTATTCTACCATTTTCACATAATTCTCTAAATTGAAAAGATTCATATTCACCTCCTATATCTGTTCTAAGTCTTTTAATTTTTATATTTAACCGATTTTTAACTTTAATTTTATATTTAGAAAAGGCATCTAAAGCTTCATCTTTGTTCCTTAACAGATACACTCTAGTAAACCTAGAGTAGTCATCTACAAAAGTAATGTAATATCTTTTTTCACCTATAGACATGTGATTTCTAAAATCACCTAAGTCACTGTGAATCAATTTTAATAGAACAGGGGATCGTTCTATTCGTTTAAAGGGTTTTCTAATGAATTTTGATTCTACACATGTTTCACATTTATCGAATTCTTTATTAGATATATTAGGTAATAAACATAATCTTTTCATTTCCTTCAAAGATACTACATTCACATGACCTAATCTACTATGTCATAGATAAAAAGGTTCGATGATATAAACAGAACTGGATGTCTTTTTATTATTATCATTGGATACATCTACAATGAATAAACCATCACTACAGTATCCTTTACCAACAAAAGTTTCATGCTTAGTCATTAAAAGCTTATCTGAATCAAATACTAACTTGACACTAGCTTTATTGAGGAGCGAACCAGATACTAAGTTTTTTCTAATGGCAGACACATGTAGAACATCATTCAACATGAAAGTCTTTTCAGAAGTGAGTTTCAAAAGTACTTTCCCTTTCCCTACAACTGGAAATGTTCTAGCATTACCCATGAACACATGTTCATTATCTCCTGATACTTGGTAAGAGGTAAACATGCCACGATCCTTGCACACATGCCTAGTTACACCAGTGTCAAGTACCCACTATAAGTTGTTTATAAGAAAGACTTCTAACACCACAACTACTACCATATCAAACTCATTGCCTGTTTCTGTAAAATTAGCTTGCGGCTTATCTTTGTTTTTCTTAAGCCGATCGGTTTTAATGTGATGCACAGGCTTTCCACAATTGTAGTAATTTCCTTTTTTCTTGAATTGATTGTTTGCATTCTTCTTTTCGAGCCTGCATTCATTTGTGTAATGTCCAGGTTTGCCACAATTATAACATTTGTCCTTTTTCTTATTATTTTCTCGACTTTATTCCACAAGATTCGCCTTTGAATCTATCTCATTTTCATTTTCTTTTTAGTCTCTGATTCTATTCGCCTCCTCTATTCGTATGTGTACGATAGTAGTTTCTAAAGAAATACCGTTCTTTTTATGTTTCATCCTATTCTTATATTCTTTCCATGAGAGCAGTAACTTTTTTATTAGCGCTCCTGACAGAAACACTTCATCCAACTTAATTCCTTCAGTTGACAGTTTGTGAACTAGATTTTGAAAATCATGAATCTGATTTGTGACAGGTTTATCGTCTGTCATTTCATAATGAAATAAATTAACAATTGCATGTTTCTTAGCACCTGCATCTTTCAATATGTATTTCTTTTCTAAAGCAGTCCATATGTCTTTAACATATTCATAAGAAGCATACACGTCATATATTTCGTTGGACAAAGAGTTTAGAATATAGTTTTTATAATTATTTTCATTTGTTACTTCAGTTTGATTTACTGTATCTATAGTAAATGATTCAGATAAAAGCGCAACACTAAGAAAGGGCTCACATCCCCGATCAGGAGAAAGATCAAAACCAAAGATAAACACCCAAAACTCTAGAATAGAAGAGGAGTCCACAACATAGCACCCCGCACACCCAAAGTCAAGCAGATACTAAGGATATGGCGGCAATCTCAATGTCAGAATGAAATTGAACAACCGGTTCAAGACAATGCAATCTGCTAAGGTCAATGATAAGGCGCTAATGACACCCCAAGGTAGTGCAAACAGAGAAACAGAAGAGACGAGGGATGTTCAACTCGTGATAGATCTCGTATACTGCCCTACTATCCAAGAAGAGACGGAAGTGTCTTCAATAACTTTAGCAGCTTAAGCACTATGCAACTTGTTGTGACACACATGCACATATATAATTCCGATGTGATGTGCATGTAAAATCCACTCTGAGTCCCTACTCTTGCCCAGGTGATAGACTCTCATGAGTTTCAACACCCAATCAGGGTTCGAGTACCCATAGGTCGTGAAATTCCACTAGCGTAAGTGTTGTGGGATGTGTGTGCGTGTGTAAAAAAAATAAAATAAAAATAAAATTCACTCCAACCATTATATGCATAATCTCTCATTTAGACTTGGGTCTTAAAAATCCGTCACATCCATCACAATATACTCCGACCAACATCAAATGCATCATCTCACGTTAGGCCGGGCCTAAAAATAAGTCACATCCATATTTCAGGAGAACTATAATAAGTGAAAATAGTGTGTAAGGAGATGTCCCTCTGAGTTGCATGTTTCCCTTGATGTGGCCCCACATATATCATGATGGACCTAATTTTTAGGCCCTAGGCTAAACTTTCATGTGGCAGATGTGGCAGCTTACGGTAAAAATCAACGGTGGACCATCAACAGTAAACCTCCCTCTCCCAATTATTTCTTTTCGTTTGTAGCCCATCTAATAAATGACAGGTCAGCCTGAATTTTGGAACATGGACATAAAGATGGAGAATCTGATAGTTGGAGTAGATTGTACGTAAACATCACACGGCAGGCCCTGTAAAAAATCAAGGGTAGGTGTCTCCTTTCAACTGTTTCTCTTGGTGTGGCCTACCTCAATCACGAATCTGCCTGGTTTAGAAGACCTAAACATAAAATGTCGTTAGGCACTTGATAATACGAATGGATTTTCGAAAAGATTACAGTGGGGCCCACCTGAGCTAGACACGATCTAGTTCGTAGAGACTGTCGATCGTATAGATATGCGTACGCTCCGACAAACATTCCTATGCATTTCTCTTTTCCCATTCCTATATTTAATATATTATATCCATATACAGAAACAGACACGTGCACCTCGCGCTTGGAAGTCAAATGGGGCCCATGGGGTAGGCCCCACCATTATATGACGTTGAAATTTACTCTAACCATCAGATGTATCACATTCGTATGAAGGCCCAAACATAGACCGATTCATCATTTAGGTGGGCCACATCAAGAGAAACAGTGGATAAAGATTGCTAGCCCTTGATTTCTTCAGGCCCACCTAATGTTCAAAATGGCCCAATTTTTTTCATGCCCCTTCATCCAGGGCAGATTAAGGGGCTAAAATATTCAAAATCCACATGCAGAGTATAGTTCTCCCTGTATGTTATCAAGGATGAGTGTCCAGTGTACATTTTCTAATTGTTTTTATTGGTGTGGAACTTTTAAATCATGTATCAGCCTGATTTGTTTTCACTAGGCCAAATTCAATAGGAAGCATCTGATGGTTGGATTAGATCTTGAAAAAATATCACGGTGAGGATCAAGCCTTTTAGCGATTTTTGACGAAAATAAATATTCTTACTTATTAAGTAGAGCAGCCGAAAAAAGCAGGGGTATTTTTATCTTTTGAGGCGTTTGTCGTACGAATAATAGCCTACTTTGGTAATTAAGAATTTTTCGGGTGGAGTGGAATAACGTGGGCAGTCCGTGCGGGTGTATATTAAAAATGTACCCAAAATTCAACATGGAAACGGTGCTACCAGACTAAAATACATGGGCCTTGGAAAAACGTATGTGTTAGATCCATGCCGTCTATTTGATTTTTCAGATCAATTTATGTCATTGGTTCAAAATTGAACCAAATCTAAAGCTCAAGTGGACCATAGCATAGAAAAGAGTGGGGATCAAACACCCACCATCAAAAGTGTTAACAGAAGTTTTGGATAAAGCTGATATTTGTGTTTTCACTTCATCCATGTCTGCGTGATCTTACCAACAGGTTGGATCTCAAATAAACATCATGATACGCCTACGAAGGTTTCAAGTGTGGACATCACTATTCCATTGTTTCTTATGGTGTGGTTCACTTGATCTTTGGATCTGAGTCATTTTTTAGATCATGCCGTAAAATTATCTGACAAAATGAATAGATAGGGTGGATAAATCACAAACCCAAATAGTGGGCCCCATGGAGTTTTGGCACCTGCCAATGATCATCCTTCTTTAGAGTAAGGAAGAAACCCAAAAACGAGTGGACGTACATCTTACAAGTGAAAATTACCAGGGCTGTACAATAACCGAGTTAGCTCACTCAACTCGACTCGAAAAAGCTCGATTCAACTTGATTTGAAGCTGAGTTCCAGCCAAGTCAAGCTGATTTTTTTAACTTGAAAAATTTTTGTACCAGAGTTTGAGCTTGGCTGAGCTCAACTGACTCAGATCGAACCCCACTCGAACCCCAACTTGGATTGAACTCAATTCAAACCAGTTTAGTGACTCGATTACTTTGATATTGATGCTGCTTAACCAAGTGTTTGATAAAATGACTCAACAAAGTTTCGGCTGGTGCAAGGAAGGTATGTATAAGAAAGAAAGGCCCTTTGTTTTTCTTGATTTTGACATTGCCAACTAGTGTTTGATGAAATAACTGTAAAATTGCTGGCGTTATTTTACATACCGTGAAATTTTGAATGTGCATCTATATATTTGTGAAAATATTGTACAAGCGAACTCAGCTCAATCTTGACTTGAACTCAACTTGAACTTGCCCGAACTGTTGACTGAACCGAGTTGAGCTGACCACTCAGGCTCAAGGACTGAGCTGGGGTCAGCTAGAGGCCGAGCCTGAGTCGAGCTTCTGGACTCGACTCAAGTCGTGTACACCTCTAAAACTTACCATTGTAATTAATAAGTAATGAATAAAGTAAAAGCAGATATTTATATATTCCCCTCATCCATGTACGTGTGATCTTATAAAAAGATTGGTTGGTTGACAAATAAACATCACCGTGGGCCCATGAAGGTTTCAACGGTGGATATCATCATCCTACTGTATTTTGTGATGCAGACCACTTGAGCTGCAGTGGATTAGTTTTTATTTTAGGCTCATGTAGTAAAATGAGCTGGAAAAACGGATGGAAGGTGTGGATAAGACACATACATCTACAGTGGGCCCCACAGCTTCTTAGGAGGACACTCACGGTTAAGATCGTCGAGGGCTCATTATGTTGTGTATGTGTCATACAATTCATGCACGTGAATAATTTGTCCTTTAAATGTTAAATTTATATATTTATTTTTGGACTTGTTGAAAAGCTGACTCTATAATTTCGAAATAATATTAATTTTAAATATTTTTAAAATAGATAAGGAATTGCCGGATAGAATTTGAATCGATAATTGGGAAATGGTTCTATATGCTGTCCAGATCACGGAAACTTCCCATGAGGTCGAGCTGTCTGGTCCACTGTGATGAGTGTCGAAAATCAACACCGTACATTTGATGGGTTCCCTTTAAATTATGGGATATCCCAAAAATTATCCGTACACAGAACTCATGTGGGCCATACCATCTAAAATCATGTGAAGATATGACTAAAACATATAAAAGCACTTGGTAGGGCCCACCTAAAATTTGGATGCATCTGAAACTTGGTCTAACCCCTCATCCAAGTGGGACACATATAATGGATGGTCTGGATTTATAAACCACACCTCGGTGGGCCAAACAAATGATTATAAATGTTTTAATGGGAGGGTAACCCTCTCAACTTTTGTATGTGGTGTGGCCCACAAAACTCATAGATTAACTTGATTTTTAAGCCCTAGGCCTATCATGGAATGGTGCATCTGACTGATGGGGTAGATGTTTGATGGGCCCAATACAACTCACCTCATTGGAAGTTCCCATGAGCTCGACCGCATAGAACCATTTCCCTAATAATTAACTTATGGATTATATCGTAGCTCACCCTGTATTCAGTTTTATTGTCACGTTTGATTTGATAAGTCCAAGTGGACCAAAGGGGTGAAATAATCCTGACCGTCAAATCTGCACCTGAATGTTTCAGATCAAAAGGATAGGATCGTCTTAACAAGGAAACTATTAGACCATGGTCCAACCATGGAAGCGTACAACGGTAAATGTTGTAGATAATCTCAACCATGTGTTCCACTTGTACGAACTTAAAACGTACGTGCACCGTTTAAATCCTGCAGCCGAGTATCACATGGTTCCTTCTTTTTTTTTTTTTTTTAATGCTCCACTCATTAAATTAAAAAAAATAAAATAATAAAATAAAATAAAATAAAAAACATGATGCTCATGTAAACAGATATGGACAGATACACATGGGTTTGGTATTGCCGCTGACGCTCCTCGAACTCCGAGTTGTACGAACGGTTCAAAATAGATCAAACGTTACGTGGGCCCCACAGTTATGTATTTATTATATCCAAAACGTTCATCCATATTTCGAGATCATTTCGGAGCATTATTCAAAAAAAAAAAAAAATCATATCCAAAGATCAACTGGACCACACCACAGAGCAGCAGACGTTCAATTCCCCACTGCCTTTTAAAGTGGTCCATTTGATAGTTAGATCTATCTTATTTTCCGTCTCAAGCTTTAATATGAGCTCGCCAAATAAATGGACGGTTTGGATATAACATAGACCTGATGGGACCCAAAAAAAAAAAAAAAAAATTTGAAAAAAAAAATTACTTTAAAGCCATTTGCTACAGTCAGACCTATCGCTACGGATTATAACCGTAGCCATAGATACCAGTCCGTAGCTAAAAAGGTCTAACCGGGGTGGGCGCGCTGAACTAGTGGTACCCGCGCCACTTGCTGGAGCGTCCGGCGTGGCCACGCCCAGCTGAGGGGCCCTATAGCTACGGATTATAACCGTAGTGATTGACCGTAGTGCAATTTTTTTATTTTTTATTTTTATTTTTTTACATGGAGAACTTTATTCCACCTATAATTTTCTCTAACACATATTTAAATAAATATTTATATATAAGCATATAATTTTTTTTTTCTCTTTTTTTATTTCTTTCTTTATTCATTTGACAAAAATATCGTCTAAACTAAAATTAGTTACTTGATGTACCCTATGGGCCTGTTTGGCCAGGCAGATTGGATAGTATTAGAGTGGATTACATGGATTTCAAGGTAATAATAGTTGCGTCATTGGATTGGTGCAAGATCTATGGGATTGCTATACCCCGAGATTGCTATATCGGGTCTATTTGGCATGCCCGGCCAATCCGGGGATTAAACCTTCCAATCCCTTTCAATCCCCCGAACCAAACACGTCCTAGGCATTTTTGAAGGGATTAGGGTGGATTGGATGAGATTTAAGGGCCTGTTTGGCCAGGCGAATTCCATGGGATTAGGAGGGATGAGATGAATTTTAAGGTAATGATGGTGGTGTCAGTGGATTTAGGTTATAGGTTATAGGTTAATGTTTAGGTTTAGGTTATAGGTTTAGGTTAAGGTTATAGGTTTGGGTTTGGGCTTAGGTTATAAGTTATAGGTTTAGGGATTTAAGAATAGGTTTAAATTATAGGTTATAGGTTAAGGTTTAGGTTATAGGTTAAGGTTTAGGTTTAGGTTTAGGCTAAGGTTTAGGTTATAGATTATAAGTTATAGATTTAGGGAATTGAGAATAAGTTAAGGTTTAGGTTTAGGTTATACGTTACAGGGTATAGGTTTAGGTTTGGGTTTAAGTTATAGGTTATACGTTTAGGTTATAGGTTAAAGGTTTAGGTTTAAGTTATAGGTTAAAGGTTTAGGTTTTGGGATTTGAGAATAGGTTCAGGTTAAGGTTATAAGTTTAGGTTAATATTATACGTTTAGGTTTAAGTTTAAGTTATAGGTTTAGATTTGAGAATAGGCTTAGGTTATAAGTATAGGTTTAAGTTAGGTTGGAGGTTAAGGTTTAGGGAATTGAGTTTAGGTTATATGTTTAGGTTATAGGTTATAAGTTTAGGTTAAGGTTTAGGGAATTGAGTTTAGGTTATATGTTTAGGTTATAGGTTATAGGTTTAGGTTGTAGTTATAGGTTTTGGGATTTGAGAATAAGTTTAGGTTATAAGTATAGGTTTAGGTTTAGGAATTCGGGTTTGGGTTCGGCTTTAGGTTATAGGTTTCGGTTTAGGTTATAAGTTATAGGCTTATGTTAAGGTTTAAGTTTAAGTTATAGGTTTTGGGATTTGAGAATAGGTTTAAATTATAAGTTTAGGTTTATGGAAACGACCGTGAAGTGAAAGGGCATGACCGTGAAATGCGTTGAAATGACCGTGAATCAACACGGAATATTGATTCATTTGACGCATTTCACGGTCATGTCCCTTCACTTCACGGTCATTTTCGCGCATTTCACGGTCCAATCGCTGCACTTCACGGTCATTTCCATGCATATCACAGTCATTCCTGCTTATTCTGTGTTTATTCACAGTCATTTTGGCGCATTTCACGGTCACGCCCCTTCGCTTCACGATCATTTCCGCCATTTCAAGGTCCAATCGCCTCACTTCGCGGTTATTTGCATGCATACACGGTCATTCCCACCTATTCCGTGTTGATTCATGGTCATTTCGGCGCATTTCACGGTCATGCCCCTTCACTTCACGGTCATTTCCGCGCATTTCAAGGTCCAATCGCCTCACTTCGCGGTCATTTCCATGCATACCATAGTCATTCTCACCTATTCCGTGTTGATTCACGGTCATTTCGGCGCATTTCATGGTCATGCCCCTTCACTTCACGATCATTTTCACGCATTTCGCGGTCCAATCGCTTCACTTCACGGTCATTTCCGCGCATTTTACGGTCATGCCCCTTCACTTCACGGTCATTTTCGGCGATTCCGTTTTATTTCACAGTCATTTCTATGCATTTCCCAGTCAATTCCCTTCACGGTCATTTCCATGCACTTCACGGTAATTTTCATGCATTTCACGGTCATTGACCTGATGGAATCTTCGAAAATAACCAGGTTGGTTGGCTAAAGTAGCTTCTTCTACCCCAAAATCATATAGGGTTCATCGAGTAACTAATTTTGGTTTAGAAGATATATTTTTTTAATGAATAAAGAAATAAATGAAAAAAATAGAGGAAAATTTTTTTATATGCTTATATATACATATTTATATAAATATGTGTTTGAGGAAATTGTAGGTAGAATAAAGTTCTCCATGTAAAAAATAAAATTAAAAATAATAATAATAACAATTTGCATAGGCATCTATGGCTACGGTTATAATCCGTAGCCATAGGGGCTCCAGATGCCATGCCGGATTGGCGTTGCCTGCCGGATACGTCAGCAAGTGCACCCCCCCCCACACATAGGCTACTATCACTACGGCTTTCGGTAGCTATAGCTACGGTCATAATCCGTAGCTAAATCTCCCTGTATAAAAAAAAATGAAAAATAAAAAAATCTAATTTTTTTTTGTTTTTGTTTTTGTTTTTTGGGTCCCATCATGAGGTCTATGTTATATCCAAACCGTCCATCTATTTTACGAGCTCATATTAAGGCTTGAGACGGAAAATAAGACAGATCTAACAATCAAGTGGACCACACTGTGAAAGGCAGTAGGGAATTGAACGTCTACCATTGAAACCCTTTTAGGGGTCACAGAGGTTCTGGATCATTATGAAATTTTTTTTCCCTCTTCATCCAGGTCTTTGTGACCTTATGAATAGATTGGATGGAAAATAAATGTTATGGTGGGCCTTAAAAAAGTTTTAACGGTGAAAATCAATTTTCCCGCTGCTCTTTGTGGTGAGGTCCACTTGATCTTTGGATATGATTTTTTTTTTTGGATAATGCTCCGAAATGATCTCGAAATATGGATGAACGTTGTAGATATAATAAATACATAACGGTGGGGCCATGTAACGTTGATCACTTTTGAACCGTTCGTACAACTCGTAGTTCGAGGAGCGTCAGCGCTCGTCTTCCCCTTGAAGGAAAAGGCAGGGGCATTTTCGACCTTTGGCAAGGCGTCCGTACAGCTGGGGCGTATTCTCGCAAGTTTCCTTAAATTTAAATAATACCTAGTAATCAGTGCCGAATTCGTCTTGTTTCTTGCGTGGGATTTTTTTTTGGATGCGCCATCTTGCCTCTCAATTATTATTCCAGCTTCGGTCCAAGAACCACAGACCAATTATTCACGGAAGCGGATTTCCAGCAAAAGCCCTGCTGTGTGGGCCCACTGCGATGTTTTGAGAAAGCCAGCGTCCGTTTTTCTAGCTCATTTTAGGATGTGAGACCAAAAGTAAAATATATCCAAAACTTAAATGGGCCACATGAGAGGAAACAGTGGGGGATTTAGTGACCACAGTTGGAATATTTATATGGCCACAAAAGTTTTGTATCAGTATAAATCCTGTGTGTTTCAAATTCATCTCGGTGAAAATTACAATATAAATGGTTTGGATAGAATATAAATATCAAGGTAGAGCTTAGGAAGGTTTCATCGGTAGGCATTCCTTTTCCGACTGTTTCATCCTGCACGTTTGAGTTTTTGATACTCATCATTCTTTATCATATGTACTAAAATGAGCTCGCTTTCACAGGAAATCCACGTCCATTATTCACCCCGTTACTAAGATAGAGCTGGAAGGAGAGCCATTGATTTTGGGGCGGATTAGATATTGAACCTGATGTAGCGAAACATGATTGGTTGGATACCAACCGTCTCTCAGTTGCAATGAATGCTCCTTCAGTTGGAAATACGTTAGACATCTTTCTATTTTTAATACTCATGTGAGGGTATTTTAGTAATGGGATTTTTAATTCTTTAAATTTTATATGGTATTAGGAGTAGATATGTAAAATGATCCGAACCATCCATTTATAAATGATCCATATAAAATGACGTGGAACCATTGCTTATCAGATTTCAATGAATTAGATCATTGTTATGTTTTTGTGCAAGAAAAAGGAATCATCATTCGGTAGGCCCACTTGGGGGTACAAAGGTTGTGTCTCCTATCTCATCGTCACTCAATCATATCCGACCCGGATTTCCTGTAAAAGTCTTTCATAGGAAGTTCCTGCACTGGAAACGTGGGTGGGGCCCACAATGATGTTTTTGAGAAATCCACCCAGCCCATCCATTTTTTGAGCTCATTTTGGGACATGGGACGAAAAATGAGCCGGATCCAATACTCAAGTGGGCCGAAAAGGTGAGGATTAAACGTCCACTTGAAATATTCATGGGGCCACCGAAGTTTTGAATCCGGGTAATAATTGTGTTATCAGCTCATCCCAGTAGGAATGACGTTATGAATGGTATGAATGGCATTTAAACAACACTGTCGAACCCAGGGAGGTTTCAACGGTAAGAATTTTCCTACCCACCTCCTTTAGTGCGGCCAACTTGAGTCTTGGATACTGCTCACCTTTTGTCTCAAGTCCTAAGATGAGCTCACAAAATGGATGGACGGGTAGATTTCTCACAAATATCACAGTGGGCCCCACCTAGGTTTTCAACACATGAACTTCCTACTAAAGGCAGGAAATCCGGTCGTATCCCTTCATTTGATTGCCAACTATTTAGTAATTTTCTATAGAAGTCCGACGTACAACTATTTCGGTCCGTCTCTCATTTTCCTAGTTTAAGGATAGGCCATTCATTCATCAAGCCTACTAAGGGTACATAGAATCTGATAAGCGGTGTGCGAACATCATTTTATATGGACCATTTATAAATGGACGGTCCGGATCATTCTACATATTTACTTTTGGATTAAAAATCCCATCCTCTACAAATTACTAAAATACCCTCGCATGGGTATTACAAAAATAGGAAGATCTCTAACGCAGGAAGATGTCTAACGAAGCCACGAAGGAAGGAGCACTTAATGATTTATTGTAAGGGGAGAGGCTCCAACCAATCATGTTTCACCACGTCACTTCAGTGAAGTGTTTAGTATCTAATCCGCTCCCATTGATTTTCAGCATGAGTGGTGGGTCCCATCACTGAAAGGGCTCGAATTGATACTGAAGATAAATATATAATACCTCCTGTTGAGAGAAAAGTGTTATGGACAGATGTCTTAAATCTGTCTAGTGGTCTGTCGATGATATCAATAGGGTTTCGATGACATCAATGACAGTCATCAATAACATCGAAGGTTGCCCGATGACATCGATAATTCACAGAATTTTTCACCCCTGTTCGCTGGACAGTTTTGGTCCTGTTTCGATATCATCGAAGGACCGTCGATGATATCGAAGCTGTCATCGAGAGACCTTTGATGACATCGAAGAGTTCCGCAGATGCGATTGCAGAAACGCAGATTTTGCGGATTTTGTTTCCTATTCCGAGTCTGCTTCTTTCTAAACTTATATAAAGGGGTGTATGCAGGATTAGGATGTATTCTAAGGCTTTCTAAAGGAGTTTCAAGGGCTCCTAAAAGGATTTTAGGATTTTTAAAGGGTGTAGCAAGGGTGAGATTCGAGGTTGTTCGAATCGGGTAAGTCCTCTCGCTTTGTAATTTCTATTTTCATAGTGGAGATCTGTCGCTTTGTGCCGTGGTTTTTTCCCGCAAGGGTTTTCCACGTTAAATCTATGTTCTCTTGTGAATGCTTAGTGTCATTGGATTGCTATCTTAGATCTAGACCTGTGTGATTTCGCAGGTCAAAATCTCCAACAAGTAGTATCAGAGCAATCGTTGGGGCACAGATCTGAATCTGTAGGATTAGTAATAATGGCAAGCACCAGGTATGAGATTGAGAATTACTCAGGGAAAAATAATTTTGAGTTATGAAATATCAAGATGATGAGTTCCCTAATCAAGCAAGGCGAAGATGGTGCTCTTGAGGAGCGAAAGTCTACTATGACTGATAACGAATGGAATACTCTTGATAAGAAGGCATTATCGTCAATCCGTTTATGTCTTACGGATGAGGTTCTCTACAACGTCATGAGGGAGAAAACTGCGACTAAGTTATGGGTGAAGTTAAGAGGATGTCTATATGAAAAAATCCTCTGAAAATCGCCTACACTTGAAGCGGTAGTGGTATAACTTCAAAATAACAGAGGGTGGAGATCTGGAGGCTCACATCAGCAACTTTAATAAATTAGTTTGCAAATTACTGGATATAGAGGAAGTGATGAAAGATGGAGAATAAGCATGTATGTTGCTGAATTCTCTTCCGGCGTCTTATGAGTCATTTAAGGACGCTATGTGCAGCACGAATAAAACCCTGAGTGTCGACACTGTTATCTCAGCCCTTCAAGAGAAGGCTATGAGAAAACTAAACGACGACATGGGGACATCTTCTAATGCACTATTTACAATGGGTAGGAATTTTGAACAAGGTACGGGTTCTTCAGGTTATAGATCCAAATCAAAGGACAAGGGCAAAGGAAAGGTAAAGTGCTGGAATTGTGGGAAGGAAGGACATGTGAACAAGGATTGTGGAAATCTTAAATCGAAGAGAGAAGATTCTGAGGCTTCGTACAGGGAGGCCAATGCTGTCACGTCAAATGGATCGAGTGGATGTGATGGTGGTGTTTTGTCTGTGTCTACTATCAGGCGGCCATACGATGATCGTAAGGACGAGTGGATGGTAGACACAGGGGCATCTTTTCACATGACTCCTCATTGGAGTTGGTTCGCTAGCTATAACGAGTGCGATGGTGAACAAGTGTTTATGGGTAATGACTTTGCCTGTAATGTTGTGACTGTTGGTACGGTACGCATCAGGATGTTTGATGGGGTAGAGCGTACCTTGACTGATGTCGGGCACGTTCCTGATTTGAAACAAAATATGATTTCTCTTGGTGTACTTAAGGCAAAAGGATGCAAGTACATAGGTATTGATAGTGTTCTTAAGGTATCTAAGGGGGCATGGGTAATCATGAAAGTGCAACGACTCAGTAACTTGTACAGGTTGATTGGGAGCACTTCAAAAGGTAGAGCTGCAGTGGATGTAGCGGATTCCACCTCTGCACGTGTGTGGCATGTTGGGCATAGCCACATGAGCGGGCAAGGCAGGAAGGCTGAGACGTGCGGACAGGGATACAGGTAGGTGGAGCAGCCACCTGTGAGAAGAAGCACACGGCATGATCACAGGATATCGGGGAGGTACATGGATGACTCCAATATCGTAGGGAATTCATCTTCTATTCAGATGGCTCTAGGTAAGCCTAGTGCTGAGAAGTGGAAGGTGACTATGGGCGATATGATGGATTCGTTGTACCAGACCGACATATAGGAACTGGTGGAGCTTCTAGTGGGCCGAAAAGTGGTTGGATGCAGGTGGATCTTCAAGAGGATACAATATAGATACATGGCGAGGTTGGTAGCGAAGGGTTATGCTCAGAGAGAATAGAGAAGGGATCGGCTTCTCAGAGATATTTGCGCCGACGGTATAGCAGGTGTCTATTAGATCCGTGATTGGCGTTGGTTGGCCAATGTGATCTTGAGCTGGAAGGATGGATGTGGAGTCTGCACTTCCGCAAGGGAAAGTGAAGAACAGATCTACATGAAGCAACCAGGGCGGTTCGAAGTTAAAGGGGCTGAGAAAGACTTTGCAGGAGGTCATGGTTCGACCTATCGCCTAGGCAGTGGTTTGATTCCTTCATAGTGAGTCAGGAATTGATGATATGTAGATCACCAATTATGACATGTCTGAAATCAATATACTGAAGACTCGGTTAAGTGGGACATTAAGAATGAAGGATCAGGGGGCTGCAAAGATGGTTCTCGGCGTTGAGACTGAAAGAGTAGGCTTTGGTTCTCTCAGGCAGAATACCTTAGGTAGGTATTGATCAAGGAGGTGATGGACCATGTAAAGCCGAAGAGCGTTCCCTATGCGTCTCTCCTCAGGTTTTTCTCAGGACATGTCCCAAAACAGATGAGGAAAAGCAAGATATCTCATGAGCCTTATTCGAATGCGATTAGCAGTGTATGCCATGGTCTGGATTAGACCGCGAATTTCACAGGCTATCAGTGTTGTGAGCAAGTACCCCAGCAAGCAATATTGGGTAGCGGTGAAATGGTAAGAAGACTATGTCTTTCCTTTTTTGAGAAGACAGGAACAAAGATGGTTGGGCATGTGGATTTAGATCCAACGGACATGCTCTCCTAGGTCGTTCCTGTAGAGAAGTTAAGAGAAGGGAACAAGAAGCTACACGGATGAAGATTGAAGACATGGTGGAGATTGTTATGGACAGATGTCTTAAATCTGACTGGTGGTCTGTCGATGATATCGATAGGGTTTCGATGACATCGATGGCAGTCGTCGATGACATCGAAGGTTGCCCGATGCCATCGATAATTCATAGAATTTTTCACCCCTGGTCGCTGGACAGTTTTGATCCTATTTCGATATCATCGAAGGACCGTCGATGATATCGAAGCTATCATCGAGAGACCTTGAACTCTTGGCCTACTCAACCTACTCTCATAGAATTGGAGAATTTGTTAGCCAATCAAGAAAGTTTATGCAAACAAATGGCTGGAGTGTCGATAAACAAGGAAGAGCACTCTACTGAAATAATAAAAAAGGCAGACATTGACAGCAGAACAGAAAGGGTGAACAAAGTCAGCAGAACTTTAGAAAGTCCAAGAAGAGAGAAGAGCAAGGAAGAAGTCCTCGGACAGGGGGAGTTCAATCCGACAACAACACAAATAAACGACGATCTTCCGTATCTCGAAGGTATGATATAGAGTGTTCAATTATGGCAAGGAAGGTCACTTTGCAAAAAATTGTTAGTTAAAGAAAAAATCAACCGAAGGTAACTTGGTGACTTCTAGAAATCACCAAGAAGACAGTGAAGATTACTGGGACTTTCAGGCATCCTTAGCAATGCCTGAATCCATCAAAGGAGATTGTTCAGAGAAGGAGATAGATTTCGATGAACCACTCAAGCAGTCTAACACAGTCACTGACGAAGTAGCTGCTTCCTCAAAAGTGACAGAGACAGGTGAAATAGTCCTTGCCTCAGTTTCCAATCAAGGAGCTATCAACTACAGTGATGATTAGATCGTTGAATCATGGTGGTCACCACTGAAGGAGGAGCTGCCAAACTCTCAAGACTTAGAAGATGAACTGCATGAGAAGATGGGGGAAACAAGAGAAGGAGAAGAATCTCCTAGTTCAACTAAGGAGTTGACACCTACAGCACGAGATGGTGAGCAAGTGTCTAATCTGTCTAGAACACCAGATAAATCGATGAGTCTATGGCAAACTGGAGTACATCAAAGTAGTCCAGAAGAGCTTTGCCCGAGTCAACAGGAGGTTGCGGTAGACAACCCACCACTTAGGAGGTTGACTAGACAGAGAAAGCCTAACCCAAGATATGTGGATGCTGCCTTAGCAGAAAAAGAGACCGTGAAAGAGCCAACGACATTTGAAGAAGCATCCCGAGACATAAAATGGCAGAAGGCGATGGAATAAGAGATTAAGGCATTGAACCAAAATCAGACTTGGGAACTAGTTCCAAAACTCAAGGATGTGAAGCCGATATCATGCAAATGGGTATCCAAAGTAAAGACTCGCCCCGATGGATCAATAGAAAGGTACAAAGCTCGACTAGTGGCTAGAGGATCTCACAAGAATATGGGTTGGACTATGATGAGACTTTTAGCCCGGTAGCAAAAATTACAACGGTGCGAGTACTACTAGCACTTGCAGTGAGCAAATCTTGGAAGCTGTGGCAGATGGATGTGAAGAATGTCTTTCTACATGAAAAAATTGATCGAGATATCTACATGGAGCAACCAAATGGTTTCCAGAGTAAAAGGCATCAGGATTACGTCTGCAAACTAAAGAAGGCCTTGTGTGGGATTAAACAAGCACCGAGGGCATGGTACGGCAAGATAGGGGAATTCCTTGTGCAAAGCGGGTTCTCGGTGGCACCTGCGGACTCCAGTCTCTTTGTAAAATTCCAAGAGGGTAAACTAGCAATAGTGCTAGTGTACGTGGATGACTTGATCATCACTGGAGATGATGACGGTGAGATTGAAAGGACAAGAGAGAACTTGTCCGTGCGATTCCAAATGAAGGAACTTGAAGAACTGAAGCATTTTCTTGGGCTAGAGATTGACCGAAGCAACGAAGGCATATTCCTCTGTCAGCAGAAGTACGTCAAAGACCTATTAAAGAAATATGGGATGCTCGAATGCAAGTCAATTACCACACCTATGGAGGCTAACGCCAGGCTATGTTCGAAAGAAGGAAAAGACTTGGAAGATGCGACTATGTACCGACAAATAGTTGGTAGTCTAATCTACCTTACATTATCGCGGCCGGATATAGCTTACGCGGTTGGTGTGGTGAGCTGGTTCATGCAAACACCAAAGAAGCCGCATCTTGAAGCAGTACGTCGAATACTGAGGTATGTGAAGGGTACGATAGACCTTGGTTATTGTACAAGAAAGGTGGAGCATGCAAGATAGTTGGGTACTGCGATGATAACTATGGTAGTGATCATGACACACGACGATCAACTACTGGATGCGTATTCAACCTTGGCTCAGGAGTAATCTCTTGGTGTAGCAAGAGACAACCTACAATATCTTTATCAACCACGAAGGCTGAATACAGAGCAATGACGATGGCAGCACAAGAAAGCACATGGCTTATACAGTTAATGAGGGATCTTCATCAACCGGATGATTATCCAATGATGTTGCGCTATGACAATTAATCAGCAATCTGCTTGGCTGAAAATCCAGTGTTTCATGTCAGGACCAAGCATGTGGAGGTACACTATCACTTCGTGAGAGAGAAGGTACTTCAAGAAGAAATCGAGATGAGTCATGTGAAAACCAACGATCAAGTTGTAGACATACTCACGAAAGGACTTAGTAATGCTAAGTTCACCGAATTCAGAAAGCAACTTGGCATGATGACCAAGGCAGAATTGTGAGAGTTGGTGCTAAGGGGGAGTGTTAAATGTCATCACTACCTCTCTTGAATATTCCGGAGTCTTCCGAAAACTTTCAGACATTTCTGAAAAATTCTAGAATTTTCTAAAATCTTCCGGAAACTTCTAGAGTTTGATAGAGTTTGCTTGACTCTTCCGGAATGTTCCGGACTATGCTAGAACCTTCCGGATTCTCTTAGAATGTTCCGTAATATAATAGAACCTTATACGATATTTGAAAGTTTCTAGAACTCTTTAGAGTTATATTGATTCTAGAATCTTCTATAGCTCTCTATAAATATGGGGAGAGCCTCATTATGTACACAATATACACAACATAATACATAAATAACAAAAGAGTGAGTTCAAAAGTGAAAGCAAGGTGTCCAAGTATTAAGAGTTCAAAAGAGTTTCCTTGTGTGTGAGAGTTGTCATTCAAGAGTGATAGTTTGTGAGTATTGTAAAATGTACCATTGTTGTATACAAGTATTTGTAATAAATATAATTACATTTACTCGTCGTGTTCAACTCTTCACAGCATGCGTGATATATGTGAGGTTGTTTGAAGTTATACCGTAACACATGGCATAAGATACTCATGGGCACATTTGACATATGGGCATTAAATCTAGATGATGGCAATTGTGCAAATTGACACCGTTGGCACATGCCATATTTGGGGAATTGAAGATGGACAATGGCATATGTCATATTTGGAGGATTGAAGATAGACAATGGCATGTCTGGTACATTAGCACGTATAACACATTAGCGCACATGTGGGGTACAAGTAAGATAAATAGTAGTATATGTATCATAATTGCATATGTGAGATGCAAGAGAAGATGAACGATGACATATGTGTCACATTAACGCATTGAGAGCTCTTTACACATGGCACATGTGGCATAGTTGCACGTGTGGGATATAATAGAAGATAGTCTCATTTGACATATGTAGGATGTGGCACATGTGACGCGATTCAACATTGATAGGGGCACATTTGGGCTTCTGCCTGTGTGATCAAAACCGTCCAATAGACGGGTCCCACCATGAATAAACCAGAGGCAAGACATACGTATGGAAACCTAAAAGAATAAAATGATTAGTGGTTTACAGGACCAGAGTCCAGTTGTAGTTACCCACCATCTGGGTGTGAGCTGGGACTCTTCCTCAAACATGGCATATTTTCTACGGCTATCCAGACCATCCAACAAATTGCAGGGCACCTGTGGATGGTGCATGTCTCAAAAATGACACTGATCAAAGTGATCCGACAATCCAATTGGTGGTGATCAAATGGATGGTCTGAATCCAATGGGTCGATGGTCTCTATCATTTGACGTCGTGGTTGACAATATGGACGGTCTAGATTGCCACACAACTATCCCAAGTCAAGTGCACAGAGGGATTAAAAAACGGTGGTGAACCATCACCCAATAGTAACCCAAGGTTTACATTCATTCCATTTTTCAAAAGCCAAGGACTTGAACAGAAAAGAGAACCATCCACATCCTATCTATGGTAGGCCTCACTGCCTGCAGTGGGTCTGAATCGGATCCACATAGCCCAAGCGGAGAGTAGAGCTGGGCATCGGACCGAGTCGACTTGGATTGGGTCCAACCCGAACCGGACCGAGTTTGGTCCCATCCGGGACCAAGTCAGGGTCATCTGACTCGATCCGATCCTGACTCATGATGGCTGTAACCGATCCAAGTCTGACTCGGTCAGGAAAACTGAGCCGGATCGGATTTGACCAGGTTCGGATAGGTTGAAAATCAGATGACAAAAAGTTTCAAAGTTTCCTATGTTCTTGCAACCTAGCAAGTTATTGCAACTCAAAGGCCCTTCAAAAATCCCAAAAAGGAGAAAAACCAAAAGATCCCAATCTCAGCATTCAATAACCAGATCAAATCCATTTTAGGAATGAAAGAAAACCCAAACACAAATCATGCCCAAAATCCAGAAAATATTTAAAAAAAAAAAAAAAAAATTATATATATATATATAAAAGCAGCCATCTTGGAGAGTGAAGCACAGCGATCAACAAAACTCCAAACCCAAATCAGAATTCTGCAACCAGATCAACCAAGAAAAAAAAACAGAGAAAAACCAAAACGAAGAGGAACAAGATGCAAATCACACCGAAAAACAAATAGAAACTAAAAAGCTTTAACCTTCAATCCAAAATCAACAAGAATCCAATGCCCAAATCAGCAATTCCGAAAAATCAACCGAGTAAACAGAAGAAAACCCAAATGCAGATGAAACCATATACAAATCATTGCTAAAAAAGATCAAGAGGAACTAAAAGGATCCAACCTTTATCCAAAACCAATAAAAACCAGAAACCCAAATCAGAATACTCCAATCAGATCAGAAATGAAAACAAAATAAAATCCCAATGCAGAAGAACCAAGAGCAAATCACACAAAAGAGTAACCAGAGACAAAAATAAAATAAAATAAAATCTTGCGAGTAAAAGCAAAGAAAAACAATAGAATCTAATCAGATCTGGAAATGTATATATCCTTACCTGGTCTTTGAGGGGAGCATGGTTGAGAGAGAGAGAGAGAGAGAGAGAGCTGCTTGGTTCGTGCGTTCGTTCGGGCGAGACAGCGATGGACGGCGGGCGTTGAAGAAGAAGAGGAGACTGGAGAGGAAGAAGATTAGGTAGGGTAAGAAAAGAGGAAGCAGATCTGGAGACTGGAGAGTGGAGAGGTCCGAGAGGAAGAAGAAAAGCAGAGGCCGGGTCGGGTAGGGTAACTTGGTAAGAAAAGAGAGGAAGGGTTAGGGTGAAAAATCAAAACGCCTATTTATAGTACCCGCCGGGTCGAGTCTGTTCGGTTCGGGCCGGATCCATTCGGTTCGGGTATCCGGGTTGGATTGGTCCAGACAGACCTCTATCCGCACCCGACCCGAAAGATGAATGGATCTGGGTGGCCAGACTCGATCAGGCCGATCTAAGCCGTCGGTTCTGTTCGGAACAGTACCGAGTCGGGTCGGATCGGGTCGGATCCACCGGATCGGGTCCAAGATGCCCACCTCTACCGGAGAGTATGATTTCACCTTACTAACCTGCGGGCCACCTCCCTTTTCCGCTTCCACAAGTTCGATTGATAACATTCATATCCGGAGAAATGGATATAGTTAGCTATTTATTTCTTCTTTTGTGTCATCAATCCATTCTCATACATGTGATACATGCATGATCTGAGCCGTTCATCTAGTTGGCCTATGATTGACCAAAGTAAAAAAAATTAAAAATTAAAACCCAATCAGATAAGCCTAAACCCTTCCTCATTAGGTCAGCAAGTAAAATCAACTTAAAATTTCCAAGTTCTTTGTAGCCATTGATACCAAGGCAGGCCAACTCCAATGAGTCAAACTCTGACTCGTGGATGGCTACCCTTATGACTATATCTATGAAGTATAGGGTGAGGAACTGATACAGGACAATTAACAACTTGCTCTAAAAGCTCGAATTGATAGAGCATGGTGAATTAATCCATTTATCTCATAGCCCAAGCCCCACATCCCATGAGTTAGGACCTCAGCCGAACCCCCCTCATGGGCTCCACATCACATGGGTACCACCTCACACGAGCCACCCGCCTCACATAGGCCGCCCACCCCGAGTGTGCCCCTGCATCCCACAGGCCACCACACTCGAGTCTGATGTGAAAATGCCCCTACATTAAGAACACACACCCACACACACAAAAAAGGAAGAGATGGCTGCAATTGAAAGTTGGACCATTAAGAACCACCTTGATGATTATAATATTTAGTGTTTTACAAGGAAAATTGGCAGCCCTATTGATATCATACATGTATAAATTTTCCCTTTTATCTTTTCATATTTGACATATAAATAAAAAGGAAACCCTTGAATCTACGCCGTTCATCATGTAAGATACACTTACAGGTGTGGTGGAATCCGATTAGCTTTGTTGAGGCCCGAGTCGTTGATCGCTGAATCCAAGATTGGTATAATTGGACAGTTACAGTTCAGTTTGTTATAGGCAAAAGTACACTCTTGTCTGCTTCACCTTCTACTAAAGTCGAAACCATCGCTCGATGCATCTTCTTCATCTCCCATCTATAGGAAACAGGCAATTGTGTTATCATTCAGTCTTACCAGGGAAGTAAAGATGACTGAAGGAATAATAAGGAATGATGAATGCTTAAGCATGCAACTTGGGTTCGGGCTTGACCCGACCCAATTTGGGTTGGGTTGTGAAGGTCCTTGGGTTATGGTTGGAAAACACCAACCCTACCTGATTTTGAAATCAGGTTGGGTTCAGGTTGAGCAAATTCGGGTCTGGTTAGGTCAGGTTGGGAGTAATTACATGTGTCTGGGTCAGGTTGGGTTGGGTCAGTCTGGTTCTCTTGAGGTCGGGTTGGGTTTGGGTTGACCCTCAACTGACCCTCCTGAGTTGCACCCCTATGAAGGCTAGTATCACACGTGGAATATCACCCAACCCCTTGTGGGCATGTGGTGTGCCCGAAGGCAATTTGGATGACTCATCCAGTGGGCCCCACCTTGGACAGGCGACGGCCTTAAACGGAGTGTTTTTGTCCGTTGAATGGAAACCATTGATTGGATCTTTTAGCCGTCCTTACTCCCCACAGAAGTCCAGTAGAATGGATGTTAGTTACGACTTACGACCGATCATCCAACCGTTCTGACTTGTCGGACTATGTGGCTAAATCCATGGAGGGCCATGCTCGATGAGCAGTCTGGATCCTCTGTCGCATTTCCCTTTTCCGGTGAGTAAGCTAACCAACCAAAACAAGACTAATTGATGGGGAGAACACCAGCTAAATCATACCCGTCAGAAAAATGCACAAGATCTCAACATCAGCTGCAGGTAGCAGTTAAGGGGCAGTCATGCATGATTAGCAAAAGTAGGCCATGCAAGAGCTATCATGCTTGAATATAGCAAAATGGCCACATTACTCTGACACAAGTCAATGAGAGGTGCAGAATCACCTTTGATTTTTGGGGATCCGCCGCCATGAGTCTCATGTATTGATCACGTGCTTCTCGGTAGTGAACCATGGATTGGACTCTTGCCAGAGCTTTCTCTACACCAGCCAATTTCTGCTCACGGCTAACATGCAGATACTCGTATTCATCAGCCTCCTCCCCAATCTCCAGTTCCGCATTTCCAATCGACCCACTGGCTCGGAAGCCTTGCAGTCCGGTTCTTTTCCGCCTCCAACGCAATATAGCCTTTTCGACAATACTAACAGACCAGACGACCTTTTTGTATTGCTTGCGAACTTGATGCTCCCCCACGTGTGCCTGAGACATAATGGTCAGCGGATTGAATGAAATGCAGCCATACTGGACCATTTTGCTCAGATTCGGTGATTAAGGCATGTACAAGAAACAAACAGAAGGGAAGGGTTTCCCATTTTAGTAAGGCATACAACCACACCATAGATAATAGAAATAAGAGCTTTGCTCAGCCCACATACATGGGCTATAAAACTCATGTACATGCCAAACATGTGCCAGCAAGGAACGATAGGTACAAGATCCAATTCATCAGAAAGGCACCACTGTATTGATGCCATAGCCCAAGAATCAGGTTGATGCACTGGTCAGGTGGGCAACAGTTTGCAAAAAAAAAAAGTACAGCTCTGAAAAACTTGGCTGAAAGTTTTCAAAGCCATCCACCTGTTTCCAATATTGGGACCCAAATGCTGAGTGGACCAGATTTATTTTTGGGAAAACATGTAGAAGGTCGGACTAACCTTATGGATGGATTGGATCTTGCACCTATGTGCTGTGCTGGCACGTGTAGCATGTACATGAGCTTTGTTGCACTCTTGTGTACGCTTAGCAAAGCTCTACAAATAATTTCTTCATTCTTCAAGGTCAATAAACTGGTTGTTAAAGAAGATGGAGGACGAACTTTGCATAGTAGGAGTAGAAAGAAATCTATGTCCAACCATATGATAAATGCATGGAATGTCTAAAACTAATACATGAGAATCAATTAAGGCTAGAGTGTACGAAGAAAAGATGCCTTGTTGGATTGTTAGATGTTTGCGTTCTCTATTAGGTGGCTTATCAGAGAAAAACAAGAACCATACTTGAGTCAAGCACAGACAAGATGAGATTCAAAAAAGGTGCACGTAAGGCAAATGCATCCATAGCTCTAAAACCTGGTGAATCAACTTGAAACTTGGTCAAGTCAACTCAATGAGAAATCCAGCCAAGTCACCGTGAAATTCGTAGGCGAGCTCAACTCAGTTTGGACTAGGGATGACTCATCAAGTTGGCTTGCCTACTCGATCAACTTGACACGACTCGGCAGGACTCAAACCAAGTCACTCGCTGAGTGAATTATTTATAAAAGATATATGCAATTGATGGGATTCAAACAACCAACCCCAGGCAAGGGAGAACATCACAGCGTCTACCAGCAAGCCATGCACTTGTGGGGTTTTGTTTTTTTTTTTTCCTTTTTTGAGAGAGAGAATGGATAATTTTATTAAAAGAAAGAAAAAAAGAAAAAGAAAAGAAACAACAACAACTAAAACACAGAGCTGCTGAGGTGGCGACTCGGCTACATCCCAAGAAATACAAGATTAAAATCCACAAGCTTTGGAACATTTACAGCCCACTCAACAACCAACAATCTAGCCCTTTGGGAAATACTCTCTACTCTTTTGCTCTCATTTCTAAAGCATCTAGCATTTCTTTCTTATAAAACAATCCAACAAATTACTAGCAGAGACATTCTCCAAGCAAAAGAGATTCTCCAAGCATCTTCTTATCTTTTCCTAAGCCCACTCCATGCCAAGCGTGTAAAAGGTCACCCGCCGATCTTGGAAAATGTCCATGTAATTTTGAAACGAGCTGGGAAATCCAACCAAATAGAACCTATAAGGGGGCAATGCACAAAAAGATGATTGACCAATTCCTCATCATTTTTGTAACATACACAAATGTTAGGGAGGATAGTTCCTCTTTTCCAAAGATTATCTATGGTCAAGACCTTCCTTCTTCCAACCAACCATCCGAAAGTGGCTATCTTTGGAGGAACTTCGTAATGCCAAACATACTCAGTGAGGGGTCTGCAAAACAAAGATGAATACAATCTAAAAGGGCTGCAAATTCTTCAATCTCCTCATCTCAAAGAAAGCGTCTACAAGGGGACTCCCAAACCACCACATTCCCCATGGTCTAAAAGCAATTGGCCACTGGCATTGAAGGGTTTAGAGTGAGACTGAAGATTTATGGAAAATCCACTTTCAAGGGGAACCCACCCAAATTTCTTCCCAAAATTGAATATTCTCACCATTTCCTAGTGAGAACCCAACACCTTCTAGGAACTTCGACTTGATTGAAGATACCCCTTTCCACAAAGCTGACACTCTATAAATAGAGGAGTCCCTTGTTCACTTATTGTCCTACGAGCATCCGTACTTGCATTTGATGACTTGCTTCCAAAGCACCCCATCTTCCTCTCCAAACCTCCAAAGCCATTTTCCAAGCAAAGCCAAATTCATGGAATTGACATGTGCCGCCTTCTGCGTATGATTGGCAAACTTCTTTCCACCCCATTAAATGGAACTTCGTTTTGTCTTCCACCCCTTGCCGTAAAAAATCGTGTCTTAGTTTTTCAAGCCTTTGGAAGACCGTCGCCGGACAATGTGTTTTGAATAGCAGCATTAGCAAATAGTGTAAATCCCCTGTAGAGGGGTCATAGCATATGTAGTGAACACGTAACATGTGTAGCGTTGTAACGTGTGTGGTGCATGTAGTGTGAGCATAGCGTATGTAGCATATGCTACGCCTTTTTTTTAAATAAATGGTAATTATATTTTCTATTTTTTAAAAGGTAACTATATTTTGTACTTTGTACTTAATACTCTCAACCTGTGGGATTTTAATTTCTTTTCATACTTATGACTAGTGGTTTCAATTAGACATTATTAATTATAGTTTGCTTTAAAAGTTGTTGATGTGATAATAATTTGATTTGGTTTATGTATGTGGTTTCAATTAGACATTATGTATTAGACTTTAATAATAAATGATGATTAATAACTTATTTAAACATACTTATACTTGAAAAAATGAATCATCTTTTAGGCATTTTTATATATTTTTTTTTGTTTTTTCTTACTATTTATCATATTTGTTCTATTTTTAAATTAAAAAATAAAAATATCGTGTAGCTTACGCTACTTGCACTACACACTACAGAGGGCTGAATGCTATGCAACACGCTACCACTATTTAAAACATTGTCAGACATTTGAAAAGCAACATAAAGTATGAGGGAAATTTTGAAAGAGCTGCTTTACTAAGAGTAATGTGCCCTGCAAGCGAAACATATCGAGACTTCCATCTGGCAAGCTCCCTTTCAAACCTCTCCACCACTTTATCCCAAAGATGTTTGGCCAGTTTTCAAACACAGAGAGGGAGACCCACAAAAGTGGCCGGCAGCACCCCCATTGCACACCCAAACATATCTGCTAATGCAATTGCGGTGATTTTTTGTTCACCTTTTTTTTTTTTAATGGTACTGTTTTAGGCATCTATTATTTTTGAATATTAACCCAAGTTTAATATTTGAATATCATATGTTGAATGGAGTCTTCAAGTCAACCTATGACCCAGATGGATATCGAGTTGAGTCGAGCTTTCGAGTATTTAAATTATGCCAGCAGGTTGCATCTACCCTTCTGAAGATGGCCCAACTACGGAAAAAATAAATCCCCAATCAGATGATCTTACCCAATAAAATATACAGCATGGATTTGAACTAAATCTCAGAAAAGGAAGCACCAAAAGCAAGAGGCTTTGGATGTTTTAATGCATTAGGAGCTACTTTGCTTCACGCGCAAAGAGACTATAAGACAAGTTTAGCTTATAATGTTTTAATTCCATGGATAGGTTTGTACAAGCTGGGATTGTATTGTAAGTACCATGTCTCCTATACTAGCACCTAGCAGTTTCATTACCATATCTGCATGTAGATTTTTTTATTTATTTTAAAAAAAAAAAAAAAACACCTTTTTAAGTGGAAAAATAGACAGTCTTGGGCATAGACACAGTAGGAAGATGAATAAACCATGCAAGGGCAAACAAGTAGGAATCATAAGCTTGCGGCTAGCAACAACTGTGATTGCCATTGTCAAGCAGCCACCACAAGCTAGTGTCACCAATTCATTGAAACTAGCACATTGTTCCGACAGAAGTCCTGCAACTAAGGCAATAACACAAACAATTCTTTCCCTTTTCAGATCAGTGAGCTGAAGACAAGGTTTTCACAAATTCAATATTCAAGAAATAATTTCTTGAGAACAATCTTGATCAGCCACGGAACAGGTTACGAGGTATATAACTCAGTGCTGTAACAGTAAAACACCAAAAACAAACGCGTACCTGAATTTTCACAATATGGTTGCGTATCTTTAAAAACTCCTTTCTTCCCTTCCAACCACGATATTTCTGTTGGATTCCTACAGCTGCGGCATGCAAGGAATCACTAAAGTGATCCATTTTTTGGGCCTTGTTCAGAGAAGCAAGTGCCATTAGTTCACTTGAAATTTCAGAATCTTCATTGCTACTCTTAGTTAACTGCCTTTGGCGGTATGAGTGGACATGGAACGCAGCTTGAATTCGAGCAGCTGCTTGAGCAGAAATCTTCACAGCAGCAAGAGGTCCCCTCAGAGACAGCCAATCCTCATTCTCTCCACCCATAGGGTTGATACTTTGCTCCTGTACAGTCTTCATGGCCTTATCTCCAGCAAGAGTCGCAGAGATGGTGTCCATGACATTTTCTTTGAGTTCCAATGAGGAAAGTTGACTGATCAAATCTGCTTTGGCCAAATACCCAGCAATCCCTTTATGGCCTCTATTAGATGCTAAATCAGCAGCTGTCCGTCCTTCAGGAAATTTTGATGTTGGATCCTCAACTGCACCAGGAGCAGCACCCAGTCTAACTAGTGTCACAACTGTTTCCTCTCTGACCAATAAGCATCAATAATATTTTTAGCATTGTTAGGCCAGAAGAATGCAACAGCAGAAAAGAAGAAGTAAATTTTTATTTATTTTTTTTAAAAGGCACTGAAATATAAGTTTTGCAGCTCATCATGGTGTCTGACTAGCCCCCAAGGGAGAGGACTAGAGCGGATCCTTCACTTTTGAATATGTACAATAATACAACAGAATATAACCTCTAAAACACGGCTTATGTGCCCTAAACCTTAGCCTACCCAAACAGGGTTGCTTAAAATACTGAAAATACCCCTATAATACGGTTTGGCAGGGCTGCCAACAGTCCCCGCCACCAGAGTGGTGCATGTTTAAGTAGACTGTCTTGTCTACGCAAGTACATGGACAACAACAGGTGTAGCAAAGAACAGTAGATTCTAATGAACAATGGCCAAATGAAAATGAAGAAGCCTGCATGACTTTCTATGATGAAATGGTTCTTTTGAAAGATGAAACTTTATTAAAAAGACCAAAAAGAGAGACAAGGAGAGCTACAAGGGGAAAACAAAAGGCAAACAAAACAAAACCTTAAAAATAAAAAAATAAAAACAAAAAAAAAAAAAACAGCAACCTAAACTAAAAATACAACAATAACCCAGCCCCCAGCTGGGACCCCAAAAAGGAACTCCCTTCATGGAGCCCAATCCCAAAACAGTAAAACAACCCTGTTAAAAATCCCCACACTCGCAATGCTTTTATTACGAAAGCATCTATCATTCCTTTTCTCCTAGACCAACCAAAAAACAGCTACGAGGGAAACTCTCCATCTTCTTCTACCTAGCTTCCCGCCATCCTCCGCATGCCAAGAGCATAGAAGATCTTCAATAGAGCAAAGCCTGATCCAATACACTGCTTGATGAGGGCATCCGTGCACTAGTCAGAGTATACCGGAGGAGGAGATCTCCCGTTTCCTTATGGCTATGTGATGCATACATGGGGCCCCGTGGGCCCAATTTGAGTGCCTAGCCCATTGAAGACTTCACATGCATGATTATGTATCTTTGAAGGCCCCACGCTGGGAAGATGCATGTGGGCTACTTAGTTGGACCATTCCGACCGTTGGATCATCGTCATTGGACATCTTAATCGTAGGCCACAAAATAGTTTAGTTTATTTAGTTGTTTATATGTTTGTTATTTTTATTTTTATTTTTAGCTTATATTTTTGTTGAATTTAGGAAGTTAGAAACAAATTTTATTTTTTTGAGCATCTTTATGTGAAACTTTTTATTTGAGAACATCTTTTTATAAAAAGTCTTTTCCTGAGATTATATAAGGCTTGAACGTCCACACCCTAGTCAATTATTGAATCTAAAAAATTTTTTAAAAAAAAAGAAAAAAAAAGGAGTACTTTTTTCTCTTTTCTTTGAGATGAAGTAAATCTCCTGTGATTGGAATGAATTGGTGTGATGCCTTGGATGGAATCCAAGTTATCCTTCTTTCTCATTCTCTTAAATCAAAAGGTATTTCTCTTTCTGTTTTTCTTTCTTTCTCTATCTCTTTTCTTATTTCTCTAACAACAAACCATCTCCATCTCCAACTGTGTTCTTCCTTCTTCCAATCTATACACCCGCAACCTAATTCGTCCAAAGCTCCCATCCAACCACACCCCCTAACCATACACCCGTACGGCCATACTTGGCCGTACCCACTTGTCCGTACAACTATACGAACAAACTTGTACAACTGTCCATACGGTCAGCCTCGCCATCCCTTTCATTCTATGTTTTCCCCAATTCAAATCCTAACCCTGGTTTCCTAAAACCTAAGTCTCAAACCCTAATTCTCAATATCCTAATTCTCACAAACCTAATTCTTTAAACTCAAAACCCTAATTCTCACAAACATAATTCTCTAAAACCTTAATTCCCCATAACCCTACTTCCAAACCCTGATTTCCAAAATCCGATTCCCAAACCCTAACCTAACCAAACCCTCACAAACCAAGTGAACCCCTTTGAATTGAGAACAACCCCTATTCTTAGATAGAAGTCCTACCTTCCATAGATCCTAATTATTTGGCATTTTATTGCATCTACATTGTGGGATTGTCATATGCTTTGAATTTGAACATGTTAAATTGCTGCTTTTTTTTTTAACTTGTGTTAGGTTAGCTTTATTTTATGCTTTAAATTATTCTAGTTAATCCGTTGATGATCTCATTGCATCATTCTAGGCTAGGACATCCGTCCTACATCAAATTTTGGTATTAGAGCGTAGGTCTAGCATATGACTTTCATGTTGCATTTAGAGTAAGGTTTTCATATTGTCGTGTCTAGGATTAACAGTCTTTCCATTTTCATAACATTCTCATCCACAGTCTTTAGTTCTTAGGGTCCCCATTAGATCCCCGATTTGTTGAGAAGTGGAGCCACATGCGCGGATTTCGTGTCGCAAGTCCTTTCGCAACTGGGATGCGGAAAGGAGTTTCGCGGATTTCGTGTCGCAAGTCCTTTCGCAACTGGGATGCGGAAAGGAGTTTCGCAGATTTCGTGTCGCAAGTCCTTTCGCAACTGGGATGCGGAAAGGGAAGTTGTCAAAACTATAAATTGGGGTCCCTAGGGCTATTCTAGGGTTAAGGTGAATATTGGAAAATATTTCTAAGGTGTGGGCAAGGGATTTTCTTTGTACTTCCAAGGGAGAGGTTAGTATATTGCCTTGTAATCTTCATTCTTCATAGTGGAAGTTTGCATCCGTGATTTTTTACCCTAGATTGGGGTTTTTCCACGTACATCTTGTCTTGTGGTTTGTTTTGGATTGCTTTGATCTGTTTCTAGTTTATATTTCTTCCTGTTTATCGTTTGTGGGTGAGGCCTGAGATTGGATCTAGGCCCATTGCGTTGTTGGCGTGCTGCGCAACAACTGGTATCAGAGCTATTGGTTTAGTTCTATTGGGAGCGATGGCAAAAGATGGGAAAATTAGAATTGAGAAGTTTGATGGTTCAAACTTTGCCTTCTGGAAGATGCAGATGAAAGATTATCTGTATCAGAAGGACCTCTATATTCCTCTAGGAAGAAAAGAGAAGAAACCAGAAAAGATGACAGATGATGAATAGTTTTTACTGGATAGGAAGGCTTTAGGAACGATCCGACTCTCTTTGTCTAAGAGCGTCGCCTTCAATATATCCAAGGTAAAAATGACAAAAGAATTAATGGAAGCCCTAGCCACCATGTATAAAAAACCCTCAACATCCAACAAGGTTCATCTTATGAAACAGCTATTCAACATGAAGATGTCAGATGGTGGGAGCGTGGCTGAACATCTAAACGAGTTCAATACAGTCACGAGCCAGTTGGAATCCGTTGGCATTGTTTTTTACGATGAGGTCAGAGCGTTATTGATCTTATCTAGTTTGCCAGACAGATGGGATGGTTTGATGATTACTGTGAGCAATTCTTCAGGGTCGACAAAGCTGAAATTTGATGATGTGGCCGGTCTAATTCTCAACGAAGAATCTAGAAGAAATGCATCAGGAGTTTCAGGGGATTTAGGGAATGCTCTAAACGTTAAAGGAAGAGGAAGATCGCTGAACAAATGAGACAATAAACACGAGCGTTCTAAGTCGAGGAAGAAGTCCAAGGGACCAAAAGACAAAGATGGGTGTTGGCATTGCGGCAAGAAGGAACACATGAAACGTGATTGCAGGGCGCTTAAGAAACAAGAAGGAAGCTCTCAAGGCGGGAAAGATTCAGTAAATCTATCTGAGGAGAGTGACACAGAGGCGTTGATCTCGTCTCTTGATGCGAGGAATGAGTCTTGGGTTATAGACCCGGGTGCTTCGTTTCATGCCACTTCATGTAAGGAAGTTCTGCGTAACTATGTATCAGGTGACTTCGGGAGAGTCTACCTGGGTGATGATGAGCCGTGCAGTATTGTTGGAAAGGGAGACGTTCATATAATTCAGAAAGACGGAACAATGTTGAAATTGAAGGATGTCAGACATGTACCGAGTTTGAGAAGAAATTTGATCTCGGTAGAGCAGTTGGCCGATACCGGCTATGTGACGACATTCACCAGTGATTCCTAGAAGATCACAAAAGGTGTCTTAGTGATATCTCGAGGCAAGAAAGAAGGTACTTTGTACGTGACTTCAGGATCGTATAGTTCACTCGCAGTCGCATCAACTAGAGTGAATGGCCAGCTATGGCATCAAAGGCTGGGACATATGAGTGAGAAAGGGATGAAAGTGTTATTGTTAAAAGGGAAGCTACCAGGGCTGAAGCCTATTGACTTGGAATTCTGCAACGACTGCGTGTATGGCAAGCAGAAGAGGGTAAGCTTTAAAAAGACAGGACGCGCTCCAAAGACACATCTGTTAGAGCTTGTACACACTGATGTGTGGGGACCGACACAGGTATTATCTCTTGGTGGCTCACGTTATTTTGTTACTTTTATTGATAATACTAGTAGAAAACTGTGGGTCTATTTCTTAAAGCATAAATCTGATGTATTTAAGAAGTGGAAAGTTATGGTAGAAAATGAGATAGGTAAAACAGTAAAGTGTCTCAGATCTGACAATGGGGGAGAGTATTGTGATAAGAGGTTTGAGGAGTATTGTGCAGCAAATGGAATCAAACATCAGAAAACGATTCCAGGGACACCGCAGTAGAATGGTGTGGCTGAACGCATTAACAAGACCATCCTTGAGCGCGCCAGGAGCATGAGGTTATACACAGGATTGCCCAAGACCTTTTGGGCAAATGCTGTGAATACTGCTGCATATCTCATCAATAGAAGTCCCTCAGCACCATTGGATGGTGGGCTACTAGAAGAAATGTGGACTGGGAAAGAAGTGAACCTTGCACATCTCAGAGTGTTCGGTTGCACTTCATATGTTCACATTGATGCAGAGCACAGAAACAAGCTGAATGCGAAGTCCAGGATGTGCACGTTTATAGGCTACGGGCAGCATGATTTTGGCTACAGGTTTCGGGATGCAGAAAACAGGAAAATCATCAGAAGCAAGGACGTAATCTTCAATGAAAAAGTGATGCATAAGGACAGTGTGCAGGAAAATAAGGCCGAAGAAAAGGAATTCGTAGAGTTGGAAGAGTTACCGGATACGGGTGTTACAACTTCACAGGATGATCATGCACAGGAGCATTATGAGGCAGAGCCACATACACCGGTTGTGAGGAAGTTTACTCGGGAGAGGAGACCCACGGTCTGATATTCACCCTCCTTATATTATCTACTGCTGACAGATAATGGTGAGCCAAAGTGTTTTGAAGAGGCATTACAGTCAAATACACGGGTTAAGTGGGAGCAGGCCATGGATGAGAAGATGGACTCTCTTGAGTCTAATCGTACATGGGAGCTAGTCACTCTACCTAAGGGTAAGAAAGCTCTTCATAACAAGTGGGTTTACAGATTGAAGGAGGAGCACGATGGTTCAAAACGGTACAAGGTTAGACTGGTTGTGAAAGGGTTTCAACAAAAGGCAGGTATCGATTTCACTGAAATATTTTCACCTGTGGTGAAAATGTCTACGATTCGCATGGTCTTGAGTATAGTGACTACAGAGGACTTACATCTAGAGCAGCTAGATGTTAAGACAGCCTTTCTTCATAGGGACCTTGAAGAAGAGATATATATGCATCAGCCGACAGGATACGTGGCACCAGGAAATGAGAACAAGGTGTGCAGACTGAAGAAGAGTTTATATGGCTTGAAGCAGGCCCCGAGGCAGTGGTACAAGAAGTTCGACAGTTTCATGTCGGGAAACGGCTTTAGGAGATGTCATGCAGACCACTGTTGTTACTTGAAGAAGTTTGATACGTCATACATCATTTTTCTTCTGTACGTTGATGATATGCTTGTGGCCGGTTCAAGCATGAAGGACATCTCAGATCTCAAAAGACAACTGTCTAGAGAATTTGCCATGAAGGATTTAAGAGCTGCAAAACAAATCCTAGGCATGAGGATAAAGCGTGACAGGGAAAATAAGAAACTAATTTTATCACAGGTAGAGTACATAGCCAAGATACTTGACCGATTCAATATAAGATGTGTTAAGCCGGTTAGCACTCCATTAGCCAACCACTTCAAGCTATCTAAGGAGCAAGGGGCAAAGACGCAGGAGGAACGGGACTACATGGCTAAAGTCTCATACACGTCAGCTATTGGGAGTCTCATGTATGTTATGGTGAGCACGAGGCCAGACATTGCTCAAGCGGTGGGAGTTGTTAGCAGGTTCATGAACAACCCGGGAAGGAACATTGGGAAGTTGTGAAGTGGATCCTTAGATATTTGGTAGGTACTAAGGAGGTAGGGCTGTGCTATGGTGGATCGGAAATCAAGCTACAAGGCTACGTGGATTCAGATTTGGCAGGAGATATTGACAGCAGGAGAAGCACTACAGGTTATGTCTTTACTATGGGTAGTGCTGCAGTCAGTTGGGTCTCTCAGTTATAGAAGATAGTATCTATCAGTACGACAGAAGCAGAATATGTTGCGACTACAAAAGCATGCAAGGAGATGGTGTGGATGCAAGGTTTCATGGAAGAGTTGGGTAAGAAGCAAGTAGATTGCAAACTGTACAGTGACAGTCAGAGTGCAATACACTTGGCCAAGAATTCAGCCTTTCATTCAAGGACCAAGCATATTGCCATCAGATATCACTTCATACGTTCGTTACTGGAAGATGGATCGATTGCTCTGGAGAAGATTCATACAAGTGAGAATCTTGCAGATATGTTGACCAAAGCGGTCACACGAGAGAAGCTAAAGCTCTGTTCAGTTTTGATTGGTCTTCAAGCTTGAAGACGGTGAGGTGGTGCACTCCGGATGAAGAAGACAAAGGTTTATGGCGATGTGTCTCCAAGTGGGATATTGTTGAGAAGTGGAGTCACATGCACGGATTTCGTGTCGCAAGTCCTTTCGCAACTGGGATGCGGAAAGGAGTTTCGCGGATTTCGTGTCGCAAGTCCTTTCGCAACTGGGATGCGGAAAGGAGCTTTGCAGATTTCGTGTCACAAGTCCTTTCGCAACTGGGATGCGGAAAGGGAAGTTGCCAAAACTATAAATTGGGGTCCCTAGGACTATTTTAGGGTTAAGGTGAATATTGGGAAATATTTCTAAGGTGTGGGCAAGGAATTTTCTCTGTACTTCCAAGGGAGAGGTTAGTATATTGCCTTGTAATCTTCGTTCTTCATAGTGGAAGTTTGCATCCGTGGTTTTTTACACTAGATTGGGGTTTTTCCACGTATATCTTGTCTTGTGGTTTGTTTTGGATTACTTTGATTTATTTCTAATTTATATTTCTTCCTGTTTATCGTTTGTGGGTGAGACCTGAGATTGGATCTAGGCTCACTGCGTTGTTGGCGTGCTGCGCAACACGATTTATGCCCACTCATACTGGGCGTGGTTTTGGTATACACCCTACAATGAATTCAGAACAGCTTGCCAAGGCTATCAATGCCATCAATAACCGTCTCGCGACCATCAACGCCCAAAGAAGAACCACCAGTCACCAACTGGCAGCCCTCAGGAATAAGACCCATAATCGCATGACACAGTTGGAAGCTTCCCTCTAAGCAAACCCCGATAATAGGAAAGATGCCAATCTCAAGCGGGAAGTGAAGTTGGAGGACGTGGAAAAGGTCGTGGATGAGGTGTTGGTCGTGGTGGGATGCGTACTCGGCCACTTCGTGGAGAAGATCTAGACCACCATAATTTTGATGATCAAGTAATGAAGAGTGTGAAGATTGATGCCCCGAAATATGACGGTCACTTAGACCCCAAGGCCTTTCTCGATTGGCTTGTGGACATGGATCATTATTTCGAGTGGTACGATATCGAGTGGTACGATATGTTCGATCGTCGTCGGGCGAGATTCACCAAGATGAAGTTGGTGGGCCAAGCTATGTTGTTTTGGACAAATGTTGAGCAGAAGATAGAGAGCTCTAGAGATGACCCGATCTCACTATGGGCCGAGATGAAAGAGATTTTAAAGGAAAAGTACATTCATCTCTCTTACCACCAGAAGCTTTTGGATCAGTGGCAATCCTTTCGTCAAGTATCAATGCCCGTGGATGACTATATTGCCAAGTTTGATGAACACATGATGTGTTGTAACATTGAAGAGGACCCGTTAATGACCATTTATCGTTTCAAGATAGAACTCTAACTTGAGCTTCAGCGTGAGCTCATTCCTCATGACGTCAGCACTCTAAAGCATGCCTATCAAGTGGTGCAAGAACTTAAGGGGTATCTGAAACCGCAATTCATGAGGCGATTCGACTCTCATGAATCCAACGTCAAGGCCACTCGCTAGGAAACAAAGCCTAGTCTTGGGAGTCGATCCAAAACCCCAACAGGTACTAAACCCAACAATAGGAATGTGAGGGACAAGTCTAGCTAGTACCACTTTGAGGGGAAGCGAGCATTCGAGGTGCTATAATTGCCAATGATATGGTCGTTTTGCATATCAATGCCCTACGAACGAGTGAGGTAAGGCCCTTGTAATTGGCGAGTTTCAAGAAGAAACAAATGATCAGGGCGATTGTGAAGAAGAAGAATACAAACCCGAAATTGGTGATAGTGATAAAGAAGTTGAAGGAGTTGAGACTGTGCCACTTGCAGTTGTTAGATGCATCTTAGCCCAGGTTAAAGAGAGCGGTGATTAACGCAAGAATTAAATTTTCCACATTTACGTTAAGTGTGGCGAGAAAAACTGTAAGGTGATAATTGATAGTGGTAGTTGTACCAACATAGCCTCCGCTAGCATTGTAAATCGTTTGGGTTTGAAACCCGTTCCTCAACCTCAACCTTATCGAGTTTCATGGGTTGATGCGTCCTCAATACCAGTTTCTCAGTAATGTCTTATTCCCATTCAGTTGCTTTCTACAAAGACACGCTGTGCTGTAATGTTTTGCCTATGGATGTAGGTCACATCATTTTGGGTAGACCTTAGTTGTACAACCGTGATGTGACACTATTCAGCCACTCAAATATGTGTTCATTTATGTATGAAGGTAAGAGGATAAAGTTAAATCCTCTTCCGCTCAAGAGCACCCCAAATAAGAAATAGGACGTCAAGAAGGGTAATCCTAAAGATGTGAGGAAGTCCGAGGCTAAGTCTCTCCACATAATAAACGCCAAAGAGTTTGAAAGGAAGACTGAAGTTGATTCGATGGTCTATGCCCTCATGGCAAAAAAGGTCACACCCGAGGTTAGTGTAGAGTTGTCACCTAAAGTGATTTCAGTGTTGAAGAAGTTTAGAGATGTTTTTCCCGAGGACATACCGGATGAGCTTCCACCCATGCAGGTCATTCATCATGCCATTGATCTTGTCCCTAGGTCGACTCTACAAAACCTTTCTCATTACTGAATGAACCCCACAAAGTATGTGGAGTTGAAGAGACAAGTTGATGAGCTTCTTGGAAAAGAGTTCGTTCAGGAAAGTTTGAATCCATGTGTCGTGTCAGCCCTCTTCATGCCTAAGAAAGATGACACTTGGCACATGTGTGTGAACAATCATATCCATAGACCTTCAGAGTCCATAAATGCATTCGCTTGCCATATCCATTATTTGCATAATGAGAATAGAAAAAGGATTAATGAGTAACAAAAGGTACAAGATATTTGCCGACTCTCATTGCAGGTTCAAAGAATTTCAAGTATGTGACTATGTAATGGTTCATATAAGGCCAAAACGGTTTCCACAAGGGGCCGATAGGAAATTACAAGCCCGTAGTACCGGTCCTTATAAGATTATTCCACTCTCCAAATCTTACAGAAAGATGGTAGGGGAGAGGATTCTCCATAGTGTAAGATCACTAATGCCAACTGGTTCGCTCGACCATCTTTACAATAAATTCACTATTTTCTTATTGGTATATTAAATTCACTGATTTAGACAAATAATTTTAAGAAATAAGAATATCCAGTTTCTCCATCGAATAAAAGATGCATGGAAGGGCATTCAACAAACACTTGATCTGATTCTGACTCATTCAATCCGTATGAATGGGATGAAAACATGTTTTTCTAGGACTTAAAGAAGTGATAAACTCCCAGACGTAGCCATTTCCCCTCAAGGGAAAATGACATTTTGCTATAATAGCAGTCTCTCACCATCCATGGTCATAGGTTAGCTATATGGTTAGGCGATTGCGTCTAACGTAACTTTTGATGTCCTAAACGAAGGTTATCTTGCCATTGGATACCACCTATACTGTTTGAGACAAACATGACCCTTTCCTCCAATAGTGCCAAATTAGATGTGAATCCCAGAAGAATAGAAGAGTCCAAACTATCAATATGCGTGAAAGATAATGAGTAATGACCCATTTGGGTAAGAGAAATTACATAGTTAAAGAAATCGATTCTGCTAGGATTACAATTTCTTTTCCACCATGTAATAAATGTCCCAGATTCCCTTTCCTAGAATCCAGCATGTCACTTGCAATCCAGAAGGAGAACAGTAATCATATCACTTATGATTTGATTTTATTACAGAAATCTCTTTATCCAAACTGGTTGCCCATTTGGATAAGAGAATTTAATGGCAAAAGAAAAAAAAAAAAAAAATCAGCAATGCTTAAAATTTTCCTTTCTGAAATGTCTTGAATTCCCCTATTCTGGAATCCAAGTCATTGCAGTCCAAACAGAGGAGAATTGTAATCATATCGCTTGTGATTTAATTTACCACGGAAATCTCTTATCCAAATTGGCCCTAAATCATGTTGCTGTCGTGATAAAGGATACGGTCGCCTATTACTTTAATTTTTCCACAACTTGACAAAAAAATTGTTAAAACAAGGAAACACTAACCTGCCAAAATATGCAGCCCAGTGAAGCCCTGTCCTGCCATGAGCATCCCTGAAACTGGGACTGACACCAGCAGCAACTATGGGAGACATTGCCCATTCATACCCAAGAGCAGCTGCCAAGTGAATGACTCCTTGGCCTTCATCATCTAACACATTTTGTCCTTTCCCTTCTTCATGAGATTTGCAAACTAGCCACTCATGCAACCTGTCTTTCAGCAACTTCTGCAATAATGCGTCTCTAGGATTCTTGCAATTTATGTCTAAGGGCTTCAAAGCCCTCTCTATCCTGCCCCACTCGTTTTCATCATCATTTCTCTTTGAAGATCTATCATCATCTAGGCTGCATTTCTCACATTTCTCCTTAGAACAATCCAACCATTTCCTTTCCACTCCAAGGAACAGCATCTTTGCAAGACGTATTTGAAGACGCATTTCATCTTCCGGTTTGCTTTTAGTGGCTATAGAAAACGTAGGATTTTCACGATATTCAAACTCCCGGACCTCACTGCAGGCCAACCTATCACTGCAGGTGATATAAAACGGAACCCGTCCAGGGGCATGCTCAGGAACTTGACATCGAAGGACACCAGTTATCAAAACTTCAGCTGGAACCTCAACTTCACCAAACATGCAACACCACTTGATGCTGCTAGGATGCTTGATGCCTCGCAAAAATGTACCTGAGATCAAAACCTGATAAAAACAACCATTAACTTATTGTAAACAGCATAGAGATTCAATATAAATTTAAGGGAATTTTATGAAATGCCACCCATTTTTTGGCCTAATGAGAAAGAACCACCCCAAAAAATCTTTCGATGTAAGTACCAATATTTTTGAGGGGTCTCTTTATTTTAACAGTTCCCGTCAAATCCAAGAAACAGCCATTGGCCTACTTATGAAAATGATGAAAATACTCCCTAAGAAATGGTACCGTTCAAGAGTACGTGACAAAGATCTAAATTGTTCCAAGACCATGACAGCGATCTAATCCATTCAACATTAGGTGGTCTGCTATTTGGATCGTTCCAAGACAGTGGATGGTTATCTAGACCATTCAAGAATAGGTGAACAGAGATATGGACCGTTCCAAGATGGTAGACAACAATATGGACCGATTTTTCCATCAATGTATCCAAAGATATGACCGCTTCTTAGGGATATTTCATCATTTTAGAATAGGCTAACAGTATTGACTTGGATATGACAAAAAGTGGTAAAATAAATGAAAATTTAGGGGTGCTGATATCCAAATGAAATCTTTTTTGGTTGGTTCTATCTGATAGACCAAAAAGTGGGTGGCATTTAATAAAAAAACCTAAATTTAACCGCCAGTTTCTCACTTTAAAAATGACTTGAAGCATTGCCCATGTGCATGTTTGCTCAGAAATTTTTTTGCAAGGTTTCCATGAAACAATTCAGAGTGCATACCTTTGTTTCAGTGCCGGAATAAGCCAAATCTGGTGAGAAATCAAGAATGCTAAATAGCTGATCTTGGGAAAGTGAAGGGCCCATTGAATCAACATCCAACTGCGTATGATGCAATAAGCTGGAGACTTCTTTGTTGTCATTATTTGTATCAAGTGTACTCCAGTAACTGCAGGACTCTGAAGCCATCAGTGGGTCATTACAGTCCCCACCAATTTCTTTATTCATCCATCTTCCAAAACTGTCAAGTTTCTTCAGCTCCCTGACTTCATCATCATGCAAACTACTCTCCAGAGCATTCTTTGAAGTTGGGCAGTCTTCACTTTCAAATACCAATGATTGGTTATTTACAGCAACATTAATGCGGGGCCCATATTGAACCGCTAAATCAAATCTGCGCTTGTGCGGCACCTCATTTATGTGATTTGTATAATTTTCTTTGTAATTGTGTATGGGAAAATTATCTACAGGGTTATCATTCACCTCTTTCAGATGTACCTGCATGATATGAGCTAAATCTTCAGTTCTTGCATAGGATGACTATAAGAAAGTCTCATGCTATAGCTACTACAAGTAGAGAGTGCGTAAGAAGGTACAAGACGTGTGCATGCATATGCATGTTGTATGTATACTTTTTTAACCCATAGGTGTATGTGTATTCTTGTACGTATAATGCATCCGCATATGGATATATCATATATGTGCATCTATTCTGCAATTCAAACTACAAATTATGCAGTCAAGAACATCCACCCATGGGAATGGTGGTTCACCACATCAAAGCCATGTGTCCTGCTGGAATTTTATAATTAGAAGAAAAAAAAAAAAAAAAAAACCCCTTAATTGTCAGTTATGTACAATGCAGCAGTATCTATTTGCATGAAGATAATTTTGAAAAACTTAAGCCCCAAATATCTTGCTCACTATCTCAATAATATATTGCAAAGCTTTGCTGAACCCACATGCATGAAGAAGTAAGCTAATGCATACTGCCACCACATATGCCAGCACGGCAGAGGTGAAATATCCAAGCCATCCATCATAAGGCCACCACTATGTGCATTCCCCATCCCAAGAATCCGGTTGGTCCACTGTCAGGTGGGCCACCCCAATTAACTGCACAAATTTACGGTTGTGAAAATATTGCCCTAAGTTTTCTAACCCGTCTGCTTGTTTCTAATATCATGGCACATCTACTGAGTGGACCACCTTTTCTCTTCCAGTAGTAGCATTTCCATGGCGAGGTCCACCTGATGGATAGCTTGGATATTTCACATGTGTGCCATGCTGGCATATGTGGTTGTGTGTGCATTTGCGGACTTGTACTTGTTGCGCAACACGCCAACAACGCAGTGAACCGAGATCCAATCTCCGGTCTCACCCACAAACAATAAATAGAAAGAAATATAATCTAGAAGTAGAATCAAAGCATACCAAACAAACCACAATACAAGATATACGTGGAAAAACCCCAACAAGGGTAAAAAACCACGGATGCAAACTTCCACGATGAAGAAAAACGAAGATTACAAGCAATATACTAACCTTTTTCCCTTGGATGTATAGAAAAAACCCTTTGCATACACCTTTGAATAACTCCCATAACCCTAAAATAGCCCTAGGGACCCCTATTTATAGTTTAGGCAACTTCCCTTTTGCACCTCTGCGAAAACTGCCTCAAAATTACGCAGTCTGTGTAAAATCCGGAAACGAATCTGTGCAACATCGACTAGTCGAGCAGGCTCCTCGACTGGTCGAGCATGGGCCTCGACCGGTCGAGCACCTTGGATCCAAAAAAACTGCAGCTCGCTGGACTTTGAGTCGAGCGCACCCTCGACTGGTCGAGTAGGCCGCTCGACCGGTCAAGCAGCCCACTCGACTGGTCAAGCGGCCCTGTCCAGATGTGGCTCCACATCTCAACAGTACTCGCATGTGGGTTTTCAAACATGTACCTGCTAGTAACTTGAAATGAAGAAAATGAGGAAATATGGGCAATTATTCATCGATTAAGGTCCATGAAACTGAAAGTAAACGAACATATGAGAACTTCAAATTTTTCATGGATGTCTTGAAATTGGAAATCAAAGAGTTTTCAATGAGAAGAAAATATGACACAAACAAAATCACCTGACGAGCATCCATCGCAAATGCCTGCAGATGTGCATTAGGAGAAGTCCCATATCCACCATCTAGGCTGTCCCTGACTACATTATAAGGACCTAATGTAGAGCCTGTCAACTTTCTAGTTATAACACCAGTGTCATTAGGCTCATTAAAGGAAATCTTCTGCTCGGACATGCTATTCACATTTCCGTTATAGCTAAGACTTCCGGACTGCATCAAGAAACCAGCATGGTGACCAGAACTAGCTCCGAAACATAACCCTGAATTGAGATGTTTCTTGAACTCAGAAAAACCTGGAAAACAGCAAAGATAAGGCCCCTTCATATATTTTGAAGATTGTAAAAAAAAAAAAAATTTACATATATATATATATATATATATATATATATATATATATATAATATATATATATATATATATATAAAAGGAATTGCAGGCTGTAAATCTTAGTAAATGACATTTTCTTTATAAATAACCAATACATTACTGCTTGAATAAAAGTACAACTAGGTAAGGATCAATTTCATAGCATATTACCAGGTTGTGAGACTCCATAATCTGTTTGATGGCCCTCAGTTGATATAAGATTTGAAGTGTCTGCTTGATAATGTAAAAAGGATTGCAGGATCCACTATTCATCCCTATAGCATCCTTCGACCACCTTATGTAAGGCAAGGTACCTCCACACCCCAATGTATTTTTGTCTGCCATGTCATTTGGGCGAAGCAACCGAACAACCAACAGAAGAGATTGGATCAGAAACAGAAGAGATTGCAACCATCATGAGGTGGACCCCACACACAACTAAACTAGTTGGAAGAACTTCTCATACACGAGTGTATGAGAACTTCTCTTGTAAGTGTACTATTTTCCAGTGACAATATGGAAAATGGGTGTTTGGTAATCCATAGGAGTGGATGAATATATCCGTTATCCAAGATGGGAATTGATTTTTAAAAGTACGAAAACGGAGTTTGTTGGAACGCGGTTTCATATACGAATTCAAATCCAAATGAAACCCATTCAAATGCTCCAACGAAACCCAAATTCCAAGCATCCAAACGAGGTTTCTTCGATGAACTCAATTCCAGATTCTTCCAAACAAACAAAAGATTCAAAGAAAACACGAAATTCACCTAATGGGTGATGGAAATTACTTCTGTTCTCGGCCATCCGCCAGCAGAACCCTGTCTCATCAGCTGAAATTCAAGCAGGAGTGAGAGATCCGAAGAAGAGATGACTTCTGTCAATCGCGTCGACCGGAAGGCGGACAGATGGAGAGGAGAAGATGCCGGTCGAGAATCGACGGTCGAGATGAATCCGCCATTGCAGCGGAAGGGAGAGTCCGAGTTTGAAAAGGGGCGTCTGAAACAGATTCGGGATTTTTTAAAACCCTTTGGATGGTGGCCCCCAACTGAGAGGGGAGCGGATTAGGTGTTACCCTCACTGTGGGGCTCACCTTGATGATGTGTTCTATATCCACGCCGTCCATCTGTTTTTTCAATCCATTTTAGAACATAACCCGAAAAATTGAGTAGATTCAAATACCAGGTGGACCACACTACAGGAAACATCGATGATTGAACGGCCACCATTAAAAGTTTCTAGGGCCCACCGTAATGTTTATTTTCCATCCAACCCATTGATAACGTCAAGAATGCCTGTCTGAAGGTAAAATAGAAGGATCAGATTAATCCAAAACTTTTGTGGCCCACAAAAATTTTTTAATGGTCATTTACTTCTGTTTCCAGTTGTGTAGTCCACCTGAGATTTGAGTCTACTTAATTTTTGGATCACAAATAAAATGAACTGGAAAAATGGATGGACGGTATGGATATACAAAATATTCATCAAGGTGGGCCCCACACGGTCAGGGTGGTGTTACCCGGGTAACACCTAATCTTGTCCCAAACTGGGAGGGAGCGAGGGAGGTCTCTTCCATGGAGTTGTAACGTAGTCTGCCGGATGACTATATATCATACGCATTTAAAGATTTTATGTCCATTTGGAAGAAACATAACTCAATCCAAACCGTTCACATTAAATAAATTTTATAAAAAAAACTGTTCACATTTTGAAATATATTTTTCATGCATCATAAAATATAAAAAGTATGTTTATTATATTTTGTTTCTAAATTTGAAACTTTGATTATGTATGTGAAGTGGATGGTTAAGAATGTATTTATGGTGAAATCTTTGAAATGGACCATAAATATACCTGCGAGGGACAATTTGAACGGTGTGGATTGAGTTAGATACATGTAATTGTACGGAAGGTATGTGCACTCGAATTCTGCTCTGTGCGACTGAGAGGCAAAGCAAAAGCACGAAAGTGCTGCAGAGAAAGTCAAGGTTCCTTTCTAGTGTCTACACCATGTGCCGTTTTTGGTTTGAGTTCGTTTTACCTCCGTCGCGGCAGAGGACCCGACCTGTGTCTCTGCTCACTGGGCCCACGTGATAAGACATTCTCATGATTTAACCGTTCATATTCGCCCATAAATTCTTTTTAAGATGATCATCACCTTTGATTTTTATATTTGATTGGGAGGAAATGAAAAGTTTCTTTTGTTTTCTTCTAAATTCATTTAAATAGAGTTATGGTAGTAGTAATCATTTCAAGATTATTTTTCTAGAGTTATATCTTAAGTACAGTTTCAGCCAAATGGACGGTTAGGATCATTGGAAGTCTGAGCATCTTGGTTCCCGGAAAGCTGCGATGGACACTACAACGATTCACAACGGAGAATACGAACTCTTCCTTGGATTTCCGTTCCACTCCTCACGTGGATCAGGAACGTACAGGGGCTCTGAGGGGCCACCGTGATGTATGAAGTTTATCCACACCGTCCATCCATTTTTCCATATCATTTTATAATTCAAACCCAACAATTTTCTAGATCTAAGGCTCAAGTGGACCACACCACAGGAATCAGCAGTCAAAATGACAGCCACCGTTGAAAATTCCTAGGGCCCATGGTGATGGTTAGTTTCCATATAACCTTTTAATAAGGTCACATAGACCTGAATGAAGTAAAAACACAAAATCAAATTGATCCAAAACGTCTGTGACCCCTAAAAGGTTTTCAACGGTAAGCGTTTAATCTTCACTTTGTGGTCTACTTGATCCTTCTATCTTCCTTATTTTTGGGATTTTATCATAAAATAATATTTAAAAGTACATGGACGGTGTGGATAAAACCCATACATCACTATGGGCCCTCAAAGCCCCTTTACGTTATTAGCTAAGGAGCCATTCACGTACTGGTCTCCCTCTCGAGCACACTTCGAAAGTGGAAGACAGCCTAATTTCAACAGTTGCGTTTGAATTACAAGTAAACCTCACAAGCAATTTCTAAGTTCCTGAGTATCACCCATCACACTCTACCAGAGTATCAAAGTTTTTCTCCTTGAAATATTAATATCAGATGTTACATAAATCCATTTGGACATTGGTTAATGCAAGTCACCAAACAATCCAACCGTCCATCTTGAATTCTAGCCACGGATGCCCTAATGTTGGGAGTCATAATTGCCTTTGGATGGACTTTTGGCCGTTGAATTGGATTTATGACAATGAGACATGATGGGTTTTCAAATATTATGATGGAACTGCACTAAATTCAATGACAATGAAAATTTTCTGTCTGTCATCAAACAGTCCTTTTTCCTAGCTTGATAAGATTCTGCTAAGGCTGCCAATTTCCTACAATTATTGTAGAACCGTGCAGGAAAAATGTCCACCCCTATCCTCTTACTGTTATTACTGTAGAACCTATGTAAGAAAAAGCCAGTAAAACTTCCTATAGTATATATGAGATGAGATAGTTATTTTATCCATCATTTCCGTCCGTTTATATTAAAAAAGAATTAAAATATAAACCTAATAAAAAATATGAGTGGACTACCATCAAGAAAAAGTTATAAATACAAACGTTTTTTTTTTTTTTTTTGTTAGTACACACCCCACGGTTAGACAGCCCAACTTGGGAATCGCTACCAAGACCTCAGCGTTGAAATTAATGAGGATATCTTCACTCATACTACCACTTGAGCTATCGATCAGGGTGTACAACATAAGAAGGTTAGTGTTGCACCTATCTACCACTAAAACCTTTTTGAGGTCTAATGAAATTTTGTTCAAGCTGGCATTTGAGTGAATGGTGAGATGCATGAAGGTTTCAATGTGAGTGTTTCATCCCTATAATAGTGAATTGCATAGTGTTTTTAAATTACAGGTCTTTTAGCTCACTTGTTGATACGATTTGAAGGAAACGATGTAAGGAGCGAATGGCACACACTTATCATGATGGGACCTACAAAGCTTATATGCAACCATGATTTGGTTATACATACCATTGGTTTGTTATATATTGCAGCAACATTTTGAAAGCACGCCATGTGAGATATGGTAACTTTTTAATATCTGTCACCTACAAATAAATTATTAAGAAGAAAATGCAACAACAACTACATATTAAAAGTCCTTTGCAATATTTGAAATCATCTCATATTTCAATAAATCAAAAATTATGAAATAAAAGTTAATCTCATGTGTCAATTATGAAGGTCATTCACATTTAGTTTAAATTGCATATTGTTCACTTCTATTGCCGACGAAAGAATAAACCTTAATTTTCTACATTATAGTGTCGTGGAAAAAAACAGTTGCACGTGAGTAAGGCTTTAAAAAAAAAAAATAATAATAATAATAATAATAATAATAATAATAATTCTATATAAGCCAAATCAAAACAAGAGATAAGAAACATATGGATTTACGTGATTCAATAATATACCTATTTTATAAGATAACAATATAGAACTTTTTTTAAAACTAAAAATAAGATAAATAAAAAGACAAAGTTTATCTCTCCACTCATACATAAAATTTTATACTAAGAATTACTCTAAAAGATTAATACAATATAATAGAATGGAATAACTCTCTCCACTTGTGAGACCCTCTTATAAAACATACAAAAAGAGAAAGAGTGGGTATCAGGGTTATAATTCGCTAAGACAAAACACAAGATTACTAAAGAAACTGTCTTCTACTGGAAGATGTCGACACGTCTTTATTCCATCTCTACGACACATACTCTTTTAAAAACTCTAGATAAGAAAGTAATTTTTTTATATGTCGGAGTAATTTAACGTGTCACAAATATTCCTCCTTCAGAATTATCACACCACACCAATCAATAGTAAGCAGCGGATCTAATAAAAATTTTACAATATTTTAATACAAAATTTTTACAATATTCTAATATAAATTATTATCTTGCCATATGTGCATCACAATGGTACTGAAAAGACCACACTTGTTGAATTGAATATTCATGTATACCATACATAGAGAAAAGATAACGATCCACATCATATAAATCATCATTTCAACCCATCAAATCACATGGGGTCACTAAAAACTCATCACTCAATGCTTTTCAAAAGCAAAGGTGTGGTTGGATTCCTTAAACCTTCCCAACTTGTCCAAAGAGGGAATTATAACAAACTCTCAGCCTAGCCTTCCAAAGTATATACCGGTTTTGATTTCTGGTATGTGGGGCTCAGATTTCTCTTATCCAAACCATTCATCATCTCATCAACACCATAGCTGAAAAATGCCCAGTAAGTCTCCTTGATCGAAAAATCGTGGCCCTTCTTAACCAAATAAATGGTTAAGAAGAGAAATGAAGCATGGACGATGCTTGAGGGTGTGTTGGACGGGCGGATTGAAAGGGATTGGACGGTATTAGGGTGGATGGCATTAGTTTCAAGGTAATAATGACTGCATCAGTAGATTGGGGTCAATCCCATGGGATTGGTATATCCTATGGCCCAATACATGGCATGTTTGGCCGGGCAAACTGAACTTGGGATTGCAACGAGTGGGTTTGTTTGGACTGGCATGGGATTGCATGTAATTCCATGGATTGAATCCAAGGGCTACCAAGGGTGGGCAGATTTGGATATAACCGTCATTGGATAGGCTCACAGCACATGTGGGCAAGCCTCCGTGGGGCCCATTGTGATGTATTTGTCTCATCTATGCCGTTCATCGCACCTCTAGACGGATGTAAGTACACAGTCCAGAAATTGAATGTATATAGTCCATTTCGCAATCCAGCATAAAGTCTCCCGAATCCAACGAAATCTGCCATCGGTCTTCAATCTGTCGTCACCCAAACAGACCTGCATACGGACGTGATGGGATTCGAGAACCCTATCCCACTTACTCCACCCTACTCTAACATAAGACGCCAAATAGACCGTAAATGAAAAGGGTCCTAAAATTGATGTCTATGATCTTCAATTGGATGGTCCATCCAGTTGCCCGTTGCAGCATGCCACCAATTATCTGGATTTCTTACCATGGGCCCACTTATGAGAATAGAAAATCCGAGTATGCTTTTCAAAGCCTCTAGATCTTGAGAGAGAGAGAGAGTATGCAAAAGTGACGCAGGGGAGGACGTGAGGTCGAGTACCGTCTTCCTCAAGAGGATAACTATTCTGAATCCACGGAACTTCTCTGGACTCCTCACAGAGACTTCTCGAATCCACGAGAAAAGAGAGCAGAAAATAGAAATAAATTCTAAATAAATTCGAAATGGATTAATGAATCAATAAAAACAAGTTCACAACCCTTTAAATAAGGGTACTAAGCAATGGGAAAGAAATCAGAATCAAACTACAACTAGGACTCCTAGAATTCGCGACTTACTATAAATAGTAAACTTACTATTTATAGACGGTCGTGATGTCTACTAGTGCGCAAGGTTTTCGGCCAAAAATAGTAAGTGTCCTATTTGACTTCACCGACCTGTTCTCCTAATTATTCTAAGCTCTTTTCACATTGGGCGCAACTCGTAAAGCCCGACGGATGAAGAGTTATAAGCAAACTAAAACTTACTATTTATAGTAAAAACGAAATTGAAACAGGGAAACGACCGTCAAATCAGGGGTTTCTCGCAATTCCGAGCGTCGCAACCTGGCATAGCGAGGTTGGTTGGCTAAAGTAGCTCGTTCTACCCCAAAATCATATATTTTTCGTCGGCTAACTCATCCCGGATTGCGAGATACGCCTAATTTAAGGTCTGATGGTCCATATTACTTCTGTCGCCGACCGGGCCTTTTCTGATCCATCTTTGCCATGTAATTGTTCGCAACCGCTCTACATCAAAAAGGATAAGGTGAGGTAGGGTCTACGGGTCGAGAGATTAACTTTATTTTTCAAACGACCCATCATGCGTATTTTTGAAAGGTCCACACATAACACCAGTCTAGAATCATATATAAGATGTTGATCTCACGCTTAAGATTTTCTCGTTTGCGACCAATAGGGAATTTATCCAGATCTGTTGCACCATGTTTGTGCATGGTGGTTTATCCAAGCCGTTAATCTGATGGCTTCCATCATGGTTGGATTATACGAGAAAAATATCTCAAATTGTAATATCCTAACCATCAAATCTTTTGTATTTTCTCCGTTGAATGTGGACTCTTGGTGCATTTCTTCTTGGGCAGATATTTACATGACAACAATGGAGGATTAGATTAGACCAAAAGAAGAGAATTTTTCGGCATAATTCATTTGTGGTAGGGACCACCAGATCCATGGATTGGATAAACTAGCCATATGCCCAGGCCCCACACGTACAGATCGATTAAGAACAGGGAAGTCACATGTTCCGCACTTACAACGAAGTCAGGAATAATCGGAATCGGAATCGGATTGCGTACTGAGTTACTCAGTAGGCTCTTATCGTACTGAGTAAACTCAGTTGGGCCCACCTTAAAAATAAGTGATTTATCCACACCGTCCATACGTTTTTTCAGCTCATTTAAGGGGTTGAGCCCAAAGTTGAAGCATATCCAACTCTCAAGTGGATCATACCACAGGAAACAGTGGGAATAATGATTTCCACCGTTGAAACCTTCCTAGGCCCTACAGTGATGTCTATTTGTCATCCAAGCTGTTAATAATATCACAAAGACATGGATGAAGGCAAAAAATAAATATAAGCTTAATACAAAAATTCTGTGACACTCAAGAATTTTGCAACGGTATAAGTTCAATTCACACTGTTTCATGTGGTGTGGTGTTTTTGAGCTTGGGATATCCTTCGATTTTGGACCCGCGTCATAAAATTATCTAATAAAATAGATGGACGGAGTGGATAAAATAGATAGATCATGTTGAACCCCACAGAGCTTATTCAGTACGCTAAGCGTACTGAGTTACTCGGTACGCAATCCGCTTCCGGAATAATCTAGTGCATCTCAATGGATTGCGTGGTCACCCCAACCCCACATCAATTTTGTGGGCCCACCATGATCTAAATGTTTTATCTACGCCATCCATCCATTTTTCCAGGTCATTTTAGGGCGTTAGCCCAAAATTAAAGTATATCCAAAGCTCAAGTGGACCGTATAATAAGAAACAGTAGGGATGATGACATCCACCATTGAAAATGCAAACATATATAAAGTATTTATATCCATTTTCGGCGCCTGAGGTGGTCCACCAGAAAATTGTCTCTTGGTGACAGTATATGTTTGGCACATACAAGAGACATACTCGCATTCGATGAGATCTTTAATTGATCCTCCTTCGACGTTACACATTGTATTATTAATGCGATGACACAAATCTTTACACATGTCATTGGGGGATGAATCATCACATGTCACATGATCTCAATCGGTTAGTTCATTTATGAGGCAACATATCAGGTACATCTATAAAAGAAAAAAGGAAAAAAAAAAAACTCACCTGGATAACATATGTATAGTGAATCTGGGGATGATATTTTCGATTAGTCCATGTCTTAGAGTCCTTCCAGAATGAGAGATCTTCTTAAAGACGTTCAGAGAAGTAGTAACGATCGAGGATGTTCTGAATGCCAAGAGATCAAATTATGTCCAAGCTAATCCAATTGTTGTTCAATCTTAAGTCGGGAGAGAGACACATCAATTCGGCCAGGTTCCTCATTCCGTACATTAATCGAAATTAAGAGAATTGGAAAACTAGATCTAACTTAGTCTAATAATAGATCGGTATCAGGTGTCAAACCCCACGTCACTCCAAACCATCACATATGGGATAGTTTAATGCATGGTAGTTTGATATAGACTGTCTAACATATAGAAGTCAACAAGGTAGGCCATCAATGGAGATGTTAATTGGCCGCAATTGGTTCAGATTTAACCCTTGAGGTTTGCGGATCTTGGTCTAGTTGTCTTCATACAAGAAATTTTAGTAATTCCAAACCTAGTCTTTAGTGGGATGTGAACATCTTCGTGGCAGATTAGATATGGGAAGAAGATCTGATAAGCTAGCGAGTCTAGATCCAGCTAGAGTCCTTTTTCTCAATCCAAGTTGCCAATTCCGAAGCAATTAAAGAGATTTTCATATTCTGAAATGCGACGTAAGTGTGAAGGATTCAGAAGTAAAAATGAAGTTTAGCGAGGAGTTTTACCATCTCGACAAGTTATAAAAAGAGCACACGAAAAAGAGCTCAAGGCCCCATGCCAAACACATCTATCTACCTTTCATTTATCTTTACTTAGTTTAGTTTACCATAGGTAGCTAGTGCATGGAGGCTCCCGCTACAGTACGTTAAGAGTATGAGTAAATATCATTAACCTTAAATTGTAGAATCATTTTCAATTGTAGAATCATTTTAATAATATATTATATTAATATTAAATATATAATATATATATTTAGTTTAAAAAAAGAAGTTAAAACTTAAAAGTTTTTACTAAAAAATCCTACCCAACCTTACCCGTCCACATTCCCTCTTTTCCTTTCCCTTACCCTACCGAGGTAAACTCGACTCGACTCAAATCACTAGATCAAGTCGAACTCGACTCGGAAGCTTTGATAAACAAGTCAAGTTTCAATGTTGAGCTCGAGGGCGATCTTGAGCTCGAGTATAGCATGGACGAGTCAAGCTGAGCTTGGCCCACCTCGACTTGACTCGGCTCAATGTACAGCCCTACTACCATTTCACAAATTGCTTGAACGGATTACAAATTGATGATCGAGAGGATAACATGATCGGTCCATTTTGGTGGTACAGGGATACCAACGATTCAATCAAAACCTCTGAGTCAAATAAACTCTGGCACTCATACGAACAATGAATTTAAACTCTCGATCACATGAGTGTCCTAGTTTGATTGAATTAGCAGCAACATAAATGTTGAAGGACAATTTCTCGAACAATTTCTCTACCCACAAGGCAAATGATTTATACATGAACTGTCAACTAGATGGAACACCTATCTTAAATAAAGATCACAATTGGAAGCACAAGCCATGCTGATAGGAATAAATGAAGGTTAAAGAGAGGAAATGGGAGTAAATGGAGGTCGATGGTGTTGGGATTTTTGGCCTGCGGAATCACACAGATCTAGATCTAGGATAGCAATCCAATGGCACCAAGCACACACACAAAAAGGAGAACACACAGATTTAACGTGGAAAACCCTTGCGGGAAAAAACCACGGCACAAAGCGACAGATCACCACTATGAAAGCATCAATTACAAAGAGAAAAGACTTACCCGATTCGAACAACCTCGAATCTCACCCTTGCTACACCCTTTGATAACCCTAGAACCCTTTAGAATACCTTTAGGAAGTCTTGGAATAAAAAAAGAATAGCCCTAGGAACCCCAATTTATAGTTTTGGCAACTTCCCTTTCGTATCCCAGTTGCGAAAGGACTTGCGTCACAAAATCCATGAAACTCCTTTCGCATCCCAGTTGCGAAAGGACTTGCGACAAGAAATCTGCGAAACTCCTTTCCACATCCCAGTTGCGAAAGGACTCAGATTTAAGACATCTCGCAACAATCTCCACCATGTCTTCAATCTTCAACCGTGTAGCTTCTTGACCTCTTCTCTTATTTCTGCATCACATCATAGCTCAAGATCACATTGGCCAACCAGCACCAATCACGGATCTGATAGATACCTGCTATACCATCGGCGCGAATATCTCTGAAAAGCCGATCTCTTCTCTCTGAGAATAACCCCTCGCTACCAACCTCGCCCTGTATTTATACTGTATCCTCCTGAAGGTCCACCTGCATCCAACCGCTCACCGGCCCACTGGAAGCTCCACCCGCTCCCATATGTCGGTCCGGTACAATGAATCCATCACATCGCCCATAGTCACCTTCCACTTCTCAGCACTAGGCTCACCTAGAGCCATCAGAATAGAAGATGAATCCTCTGTGATATTAGAGTCGTCCATGTACCATGCCGATATCTTGCGATCATGCCGTATGATTCTTCACACAGGTGGCTGCTCCACCTGCTCTCTATCCCTGTCCGCACGTCTCAACCTTCCTGCCCTGCCGCTCATGTGGCCATGCCCATCATGCCACACACGTGCAGAGGTGGAATCCGCTACATCCACTGTAGCTCCACCTTTTGAAGTGCTCCCGATCAACCTGTAAACATGATCGAGTCGTTGCGCTTTCATGATTACCGGTGCCCCCTTAGATACTTTAAGAGCACCATCAATACATGTGTACTTGCATCCTTTTGCCTCAAGTACACCAAGAGAAATCAGATTCTGCTTCAAATCAGGAGCGTGCCTCACATCTGTCAAGGTACGCTCCACCCCATCAAACATCCTGATGTGTACCGTACCAATAGCCACAACATTACAGGCAAAGCCATTGCCCATAAACACCTGTCCACCATCGCACTCCCTGTAGCTGGTGAACCAACTCTGATGAGGAGTCATGTGAAAAGATACTCCTGTGTCTAGCATCCACTCGTCCTTACGATTATCGTATGACCGTCTGAGCGAAGACACAGATAAAACATCACCATTACATCTACTCGATTCATCTGACGTGGCAGTGTTAACCTCCCTGCATGAAGCCTCAGAATCTTCCCTCTTAGATTTCACAATCCCTCTTCACATGTCCTTCCTTCCCACAATTCCAGCACTTTACCTTTCCTTTGCCCTTGCCCTTGGATTTGGATCTAGAACCTGAAGAACCTGTACCTTGTTCAGAATTCTTACTCACTGTAAACAGTGCATCAGAAGATGTCCCCATGTTGTTGTCTAGCTGTCTCATAGCCTTCCCTTGAAGGGCTGAAATAACAGTGTCGACACTCAGGATTTTATTCATGCTGCAAATAATATCCTTGAATGACTCATAGGACGCCGGGAGAGAATTCAGCAACATACATGCTTGTTCTTCATCTTTCATCACTTCCTCCATATCCAGTAATTTACAAACCAATTTATTAAAGTTGCTGATGTGAGCCTCCAGATCTCCACCCTCTGCCATCTTGAAGTTATACCACTGCCGCTTCAAGTGTAGGCGATTTTCAGAGGATTTCTTCGCATAGATATCCTCTAACTTCGCCCATAACTTAGCCGCAGTTTTCTCCCTCATGACGTTGTAGAGAACCTCATCCGTGAGACATAACGGATCGATGATAAAGCCTTCTTATCAAGAGTATTCCAATCACCATCAGTCATAGTGGACTTCCGCTCCTCAAGAGCACCATCTTCGCCTTGTTTGATTAAGGAACTCATCATCTTGATCTTCCATAACTCAAAATTATTTTTCCCTGAGTACTTCTCAATCTCATACCTGGCGCTCGCCATTATTATTAATCCCTCAAATTCAGATCTGTGCCCCAACCGAACTCAAGCTTTGATACCACTTGTTGGGATTTTTGGCCTGCAGAATCACACAGATCTAGATCTAGGATAGCAATCCAATGGCACCAAGCACACACACAAAAAGGAGAACATAGATTTAACGTGGAAAACCCTTGCAGGAAAAAACTACGGCACAAAGCGACAGATCACCACTATGAAAGCATCAATTACAAAGAGAAAAGACTTACCCAATTCGAACAACCTCGAATCTTACCCTTGCTACACCCTTTGATAACCCTAGAACCCTTTAGAATACCTTTAGGAAGTCTTAGAATAAAAAAAGAATAGCCCTAGGGACCCCAATTTATAGTTTTGGCAACTTCCCTTTCGTATCCCAGTTGCGAAAGGACTTGCGTAACAAAATCCGCGAAACTCCTTTCCGCATCCCAGTTGTGAAAGGACTCAGATTTAAGACATCTCGCAACAGATGACATTAAAGGTGTGTTCTCGACAGGAGTAAATGCATGAAAATAGAGATAAAACTTGATGAATAGATTGAATTTTACGCATGCAACATGGTGGGCCACAAAGACATGGTGGAGAGGATTCTAATCCAGTCCCTCATTCCTGGTTACATGAACCACGGTTCATTGTGGGCCTGTGGGTTTCTTACTTTTCGAATGATAAAAATGCCCCGGCCCATCACAGGGAGCGCAGGCCTCATCCAAGGCGGTGCAGTGGCCATTACCGTGGGGCCCACCTCAATTTTGACCAACCTATCATTAAATTTCCATATGGCCCACAGTAATATTTCTTTAATGTTTATTTGTCATCCAAACCGCCAATAAGGTCACATGAATCTTGATGAAGGGAAAAACAAATACCAAAAATTCAATGGTTCATTAATGACCAATCACCCCTGTTTCTTATGGTATGGTCCACCTGAGAATTGGATCTATTTCATTTTTATAGAATACATACCGTTGTTAGTCCGTGCTACAAAAGCACTGTGAGCCCATCAAGATGTATTTGTTTTATTCTCCTGGTTAATCCACATTTCCAGCTGATTTTATGGCGTGATTCTGAAAATGAGATAGATCCAAATCTCTGGTGAACCACGATACATTTTTTGAGCTCATGTCCTAAAATATTTTTTTAAAAAAATTTGGTTGGCGTAGGTAAAATATATAATATTAGTGCAGCCCATAGAGCACTGTCCAGTAGCCACCTAGCTGGAAGCAGATTGCGTCCTACCCGGCCCGTCTCTAGCCCCGGATGGGCAGTTCTGTGGGCGGGCCCACTGTGATGTATTTGTACATCCAAGCTGTACAACTCTTTTCTCATGTCATTTTAATAAATGCTCACAGAAATTAGGCAGATCCAACGCTTAAATGGACCAAACCACTCTTGCATTCAATGCAACAGGTGTTTAATGCTTTTTTGCATTTAATGCAACCAAGATTATAATTTGGTATGGTCCTCGTGAACGTTGGATCTACCTTATTTATGTGTTCATGCCCTAGAATGTCATGAGAAAAGGGATGGACGGATTGGATGTACAGATACATCGAGGTGGGCCTAGAATGGAAAAGCTTAAATTAGATTAGATGGAATTGCATCGGTCCCATGCCAATTTCACTCAATGTTAGCAAGTTGTATAGGTCCCATCATAATGATGTGGGTTATATCTACACCGTCCACTCATTTTTCGAGATCATTTTAGATCATGGGCCAAAAAATCAAGTAGATCTAAAGTTCAAGTGGATTCTACTATAGAAAGCAGTGGGGATTGAATAATTACCATTGAAAACTTTGTTGGGGCTACATAAGTTTTGGATCTGCCTCGTTTTTAGGCCCATACTATAAAATGAGGTTACAAAATAGGTAAATAGCTTGGACATAACACATGTTTTATTCTCAATAGTTTCAAATGATGGTGAATATATTCATTCAATGTACTACTTAATTACAGACATAGCATGAAATTAAGCTTATCCACGGTAGTAGGAGGACAATCCTTATGTTTTTTTAATCCCATCCTACCTAATCCTCCCCCATGCACCAAGCATGCTCTTACACATGATGGGCCTATAAATATTTGCCACATACATGCTGACTCAGGGTAGCTTTGAGGGCCATTGATGGTCTACTGTGATTTATGAATCTTATCCACACCATTTATTCTTTTTTTCATTTAATACTAGAGTAATGGATAAAAAATGAGTCGGGATCCTCTGTTATCGGGTCAACAGGATTTTCCTGTTACCCTAGTGGTTTGGCGTCCGAAGCTTCTTTTTTTTTTTTTTTTTCAGTAAGTGTTGATGTGGACCAATGATTTTTAGGGTATTAGGAATTCTCTGTTAACCTGGTAACAGAGGATCCGGACTAAAAAAATAATAGAGTCGGGATCCTCTGTTATCGGGTTAACAGGATTTTCCTGTTACCCTAGTGGTTTGGCGTCCGAAGCTTTTTATTTTTATTTTTTTTTATTTTTTCGGTGAGTGTTGACGGGACCAATAAATTTTAGGTATTAGGAATTCTCTGTTGACCGGGTAACAGAGGATCCGAACTCAAAAAAAATAATGCATAAGGCTCAAGTCGACCACACCATAGGAAGCAACGGTGTTAAGGATACCCACCGTTGAAGCCTTTTTACTGCCTAGTGTGTTATTTATTTTCCATCTAGCCTGTTAATATGGTCATATAAACCTACATGAAGTGAAAAAACAAATATAATCTTGATCTAATCTTCTCTAGTCCCTATTAAATTTTCAACGGTATAAATTTAATCACCACTACTATGTGGTCCATCTGAGATTTTTATATTATCTATTTTTCAGCTAATAATCTAAAATAATATTAAAAAAATTGATGGACGATATAGATAAACTTAATACATCACGGTGGCCCCTCGGTGGCGCTCGGAGCCTCCGCCTGTCCCGAGCTCCGAACAGGCGAGGGGAGCGTAGAGACCTCGTAACACTGTACCTGTCGACATCAAACTCCAGAAAAATAAAGTAAATAATCATTACTTTTGTTCACCAGTCCTTGTATTTATTTGAACGCGGATTGCGTACGGAATAAACTATGTGGGCCCACCCCCGCCGTCTCCAGCGGAAGCGGATTGCGTACTGAGTAAAATCTGTGGGCCCCAATGTCATTCATGCATTGTATCCGCTCCGTCCATATCTTTTACCACATAACTTTAGGGCTTTATATGAAACAATGGAGCATATACAAACCTCAAGTGGACCACACCACTGGAAACAGTGTGAATTGAACATCTACTGTTGAAAAATTCCTGGGAGCAACGGAAGTTTTACATCAAGCTGGTATTTGTGTTTTCCCTTCATCCATGTCTACCTGATCTTATGAACAAGTTCGATGATAAATATAAATCATGGCCCATGAATGGACAGCATGGAATAAACAAATACACCGTTGTATGGCCATGGCCCACCACTATTTACAGTGTCCTGGGCAAACCCCTGGTTTAATTAGTTTGAGATGAGAATTATAGAAATGTCATATTGGTGCATATAGGAGAAGGCCTGGCAAAAGTTTTATAGGCCCCACCATGGTGTATGTGTTATATCCACACCGTCCATCTATTTTGCAAGTTTCGGGACAGGATCCCAAAAATGAGGCCGGTCCAAAGCTCAAGGGGACCACACCACAAAACTCTGTAGGGACGGATGCCTATGGCGGAAACCTTCTTATGGTTACCATTATGTTTATTTTTCATCCAACCTATTAATAAGGTTATACACACTTGGATGAAGGGAAAACACAAATATCAGCTTGATCCAAAACTTCTGTGGCCCCTTAGAAGGTTTCAATGGTAAGAGTTTAATTGTAAGTAATTTATGTTGTGTGGTCCACTTGAAGTTCAGATCTGACTTATATTTGAGACCATGTCCTAAACTGATATCATGAAATGGATGGATTGTATGGATACAACACATACATCAAGGTGGGACCCAAAAATCTTCACCAGGTCAAAACACCCACCAAAGTAGAGAGCGCTTGGATTCTTAAAAAGGAAGGAAATTTTTAAAAAGGTGACAGGAATTTAAAAACCAAGAGGGGAATGAATAAGTGTTGGGTCAAGCCGGGCTTTTGGGCTTTCAAATGGCTTATTCAAATTAAGCCCGATTGTAAAACGGGCTATAATTTTAAGTCCGAACCCAGCCCTCAGGCGTTATACTCTAGCCCAAATCTGACCAAAGCGGGCCAGGCCCGAAAGCCTGTCGGGCGGGCCTGACCCATTGACACTGTTCTGGTACATTTCATTACCATGTCCACTTGCATGGTTGACTGGTATTTAAAAAAATTATAACAGTTTGGAGAATACTATATATAGCTTGCTACAGAATCCAAGATACCATTAAATAAATGTATAAATTAAAATATAGTTCTTATCAAACTCACCAATTTATATCAGTATATTTATATTTAATGTGAGTAGGGTCTTAGGGTGCAGCTAATTTTAATCCTGCAATTAGTCATGGGAAGGGCATTGACAAGTAGTTTTAAGTTGTAGCTGGCCCTTCAACCTGGAGTGGATTAGGAGTGACCTGGCCTCACCCAAGATAGTGTGACCCTTACTATGAGGCCCACCTTGATGTATATATTTTATACTTATGTCCCTTCGTTATTTTAGTTCATTTTAGAGCATGATCCCAAAAATGAAACAAATCCAATTTTTAGGTGGACCATACCTTAGGGGAATAGTGGTGATCAACCATTAATAAGCCACAAAAGCTTTTGATATATATATATATATATATATATATATATATATATATATATATATATATATATATACACACACACGAAAAGGTACAATGCGCTCGAGCTGACGATAAGCTCCCGTGAGGTCGAGCTGTGTGGGCCCCACCCTGATGTGTTTCGACCATCAACACTGTTCATTTGATGGGTACCTTTTAAATTATGGGATATCCCAAAAATCAGCCGTATACGGAACTCAGGTGCACCATACCATCTACAATTATGTGAAGACACCGTTAAAACATATAAAAGCACTTGGTGGGGCCCACCTGAGTTTTGCATGCACCTAAAACTTGGTCTGAACCTTCATTCAAGTGGGACACACAAAATGGATGGGCTGGATTTGCAAAATACATCTCGGTGGGCCTTCAAAAATGGTTATGAATGTTTTAATGGTGCACGGCCCCTTCCCACTTCTGTATGTGGTGTGGCCCACACAAGTCACGGATTGGCTTGATTTTTGAGACCTAGGCTCACGATGGAATGGTGCATCTGACTGATGGAGTAGATGTTCGAAACGCATCATGGTGGGGCCCACAGCTAGACCTCATGGGGCATTAAAATTAGCGCGAGTGCATTGTACCTTTTCCCTATATATATATAATATATATATATATATATATATATATGTGTGTGTGTGTGTGTGTGTGTGTGTGTGTGTGTACGCGCACGCACACGCGTACACACACGCATATATTGTTATGGGTAAAACGTAGATTGACCAAACAACTGAAATAAGACAAAAGTCACGAAGGCAAGCAGCTCAGGCAAAAGGTCGAGTATGAGATTGGCCTCAGATGTCGACCATGACCTCTGCGACCAATCCAAATAACAACCATAAGTCGCGACCTCAATCACCTGGTTGATACTTCATTATCTCGACTAAGGGATAGTTCTCGATCATCAGCCTCCAGGACCAGCTTCGACCTAGAGGTTGACCTCGGCCACCAACTTAGAGATGAGCCTCGATGGCCGACCTCAGTCCCACATATTGGCCACTAGGGAGGATCCCCTCCGTAAACGGGTGGGATTACTCCACCGAGATCTCCACCGAGGATTACGCCAAGATAAGCACAACATATCCGAAGACATAACCCTTTTATAACACGTACCTATCTAGCGGATTTACTACCAAATACACAAGTAATGCCAAAAGGCTATATATACGGACTGTCCTTGTAGAAAGAGGTAAGCAGAATGGCCCTAGCCCAACCACGCGTTGTGGGCCCACTGTGATGTATTTGTTTTATTCACTATGTTAATCCACATTTCCAGCTCATTTTAGGGCGTGATTCTGAAAATGAGGTAAATCAAAATCTCTGGTAAACCACATTACATTTTTGAGCTCATGTCCTAGAATAATCTTTTAAAAAATAAAAATAAAATGGATGGTATGATTAAAACATATACATATTGGTGGGGCCCATAGAGCACCGTTCAGTAGCCAATTTTAGTGGTCAATCAGCATCCACGTCTAATGTTGTCGTGGGCCCCATCATTCTTGTGGTCCGGATGTGTGGATATTTCCTCTGGTAAAAACAACTTGAAAATTTTGTCTCCTCCCCCTCCTTTCATCTCGAAAAGTAAAAATTTCTCAACTCTTTTCAAAGTCAAAATTACGTGGGCCCCACCATGATATATGTCTTATATCCAAAGCATTCTTTCATTTTTTTCAAATCATTTTAGGAACGAGCACAAAAACGAGTTAGATCCAAAGCTCAAGTGGACCACACAGTAGAAAACAATGGATTCAATAGTGGCCATCATTATCCCAATGCTTCTTGTGGCGTGGTCCACTTGAGATTTGGATCTTCTCCATTTTTGGGCTCATGTCCTAAAATGATCTATAAAGTTGAATGGTCGGTGTGGATAAAACACTTACATTATGGTTGAAAGTCAGGCGGGTCGGGTTGGTGCTCAACCATAGCCCAACCCAAGCTTCCCGCACCTCAACCCTAACCCAACCCAACCTCGGGTTGGAAATTCTCAACCCAAGCCCAACCCAAGTGGGCTTGATCGGGTTGGGCGGGTTGGTCGGGCGGATACATGCTAATATTTTCGTTATTACATTAGTCATTTATATTTCAATGCACTTCTTATTTTTTGTACCTAAGATTTTATTAACTATATATGTAGTTATTTATGGTAAAGAACTTTATTTTTCTAAACAAAGAAGATAGAATATAGAACTACTCCTTTAAAGGTCGTGTTATGTAGTACATAATCTATTTGAGAAAAATCTGGCATATTTTGTTAGCTTGAGTTATTAGAAATGGCGTGTACTAATGAGACCCGGTGGCACTAGAATTTTCTATGCCTTCAACAAAGATGATCAACACTCAATTACAACACCCAATTATAATTTATAACTTGTATATTGACCGGGTTCGAGTTACGTCGAGCATCCCAAGACCTCAACCCAAGCCTGACCTAGCTTTTATTGGGTTGGTGTTTATATAGCCCAAGCTCGAGACCAAACCATACATCCTACCGGGCCAACCCAATGTGGGGTTGGTTCGTCGGGTTGAACCCGGTTGACTTCAACTCCTAACTTACATAATGTCGAGGTCACAGATTTTTGCCACGTACACAGTACAGGCCTCGTACCACTGTACATATCAACATCAAACTGCAGAAAAAAAAAAGTAAATAGTTAGTGCTTTTGCTCCCTACCGTACTGGATTTATTAGACGCGGATTGCGTCCTGCCACAGCCCGTCTCCAGCTGGGAACGGACAGGAGCTTTGAGTGGACACCATGATTTATGGGATTTATCAACACCGTTCATCCATTTCTTTTCGCATCATTTTAGAGTATAAACCTAAAAATGAGGCAGATTCAAGGCTCAAGTGGACCACACCACAGTAACCAGCTGTGATAATGATTCTCACTGTTGAAACATTTATAGGGCCCACCGTTATGTTTATTTTCCATCCAACCTGTTCATAAAGTTACATAGACCTGGATGAAGAGAAAACATAAATACCAGCTCCATCCAAAACTTCCGTGGCCACCAAAAAGTTTTCAACGGTAAGATATTAATCTCCATTGTGTAGTTCACTTGAGTCTTGGATATGCATAATTTTTTAGATTAAATCCTAAAATGATAAGAAAAAATTAATGTACGGTGTGGATAAGACCCATTCGTTACGTTAGCCACTCAAAGCTCTTGCCCGTTCCCAGCTGGAGACGTGAGGGGGATGTATATGTTTTATCCAGGCCATCCATCCGTTTTGGATCATTATTTTAGGGCAATAGGTAAAAAATGAGGCAGATATTAATCTCAGGTGGACCACACTATAGGAAAGCAGTGGTGATTGAATGCTCATTATCGAAAGCTTCCTAAGGCCCACTGTAACGTTTATTTGCCATCCAACCTGTTGATTAGGATAAAATAAAAATATCAGCTTGATCCAAAATTTTGTGGCCTGGGAAGCTTTTAACGGAGGGCATTGAATCAATGCTTTTTCTTATTGTGTGGCCCACCTAAGATTTTGATATGTATCTTTTTTTTTGGATCGTGCCTATAATGATCTATAAAAATGGATGGACAGCATGGATTAAATATTGCCGTAGATAGAAGGAGAAGCCTATTCCGGTTGGCCTAGCAAAGTTCTGTGAGCCCCACCATGGTGTATGTGTTATATCCACACCGTCCATTCATTTTCCAAGTTTCGGGAGAGGATCTCAAAAATGAGGCAGGTCCAAAGTTCAAGTGGACCACACCACAAAAATCGGCAGGGTTGGTGATGCCTATCGTTGATACCTTCTCAGGGCCCACCATTATATTATTTTACATCCAACCTATTCATAAGGTTATACACACTTTGATGAAGGGAAAACACAAATATCAGCTTGATCCAAAACTTTGGTGGCCCCTTAGAAGGTTTCAATGGTAAGAGTTTAATCGTAAGTAATTTCTGTGGTGTGGTCCACTTGAGATTCAGATCTGCCTTATATTTGAGACCATGTCTTAAATTGATACCATAAAATGGATGGATGGTATGGATACAAACATACATCACGGTGGGACCCAAAATCTTGACCATGTCAAAACACCCACCAAAGAAAGGCGAAGTAGAAAGGGCAGAGACTACGTTGAACAATGAGAATTTAATTTTTGGATTCTTGAAAGGGAAGGAAATTTTAAAAAAGCAAGAGGAATTTAAAAAACAAGGGAGGAATGTATAAGTGTTGGGTCGAGTCGGGCTTTTGGGCTTTCAAATGGCGTAGTCCAAATTCGGCCCAATTGTAAAACGGGCTATAAATTTACCGAACCCAGCCCTCAGGCAAGATATTATCGCTGAAATCTGACCCAAAGCGGGCCAGGCCCGAAAGCCCGTTGAGTGAGCCCGACCCATTAACACTGTTCTGGTACTTCTCCTTACCATGTCCACTTGCATGGTTGACTGGTATTAAAAAAAAATTATAGCAGTTCGGAGAATACTTTATATAGCTTGGTACAGGATCCAAGATACCATTAAATAAATTTATAAATTAAAATCTAGTTCGTATCAATCTCACCAATTTATATCAGTATATTTATATTTAATGTGATTAGGATTATAGGTTTAAGCTAATTTTAATCCTACAATTTGTGGTGGGGTGGGCATTGACAAGTAGTTTTAAGTTGTAGCTGGCCCTTCAACCCAAAGTGGATTAGGTGTGACCCGGCCTCACCCAAGACGGTGTGACTGTTGAAAATTTATACAGATTGGTGTAATTTCTGTATAATATGGAAACCGAAAAATCACTTTAATCAGAAATAAGGGCAGGCTGAAGAACGTCTGAAAAACGTTGTCCTTAAAGCGTTATTTGCCCCTACTCAAGTGAATTGAGTAAGCTGATAGGTTACAGGCAAATAGCTTCTAAGATACGACGAGCCTGGTGTGGGTCTGCGTTCAGCAAACACGAAGGCCCACCTATTGGAACTCAATTACACAATTTCTGGCAGAAATACAACAAAGAAAAAATCCCAGAAGAAAAGAAATGAAGAAGAAAATTGGGTTTTAGACCACTGCTTTGGTCAAGTCTTCAGCCACTGGTTCAGTTGAACCGTCCTAGACCACACCGTTGGTCTGTTCTTCTTGCAATGGTTAAACCCTTGCTGTTTTGTTGCTGGAATTACAGGAGTATTAGAGAGGATTAGTGGGCTTTCTCAATTCGTATGGTAGTGCTGGATTGGTTTGTGAGATTGTTTGGAAACCCATCCAGGCCGTCCTTTTATAGGCTATGGTGGCTAGGGGGTTATGGTCCAGAGACTTAAATTCCATTAAGTCATTCTGGTGTTGGAAAACTAGCCGTTTTATGGCCGTTTTCTGACTGTTGTGCATGGCCCATTAATCTGCTGCATGCTGACTGTTGTGAGACAGCAGCTAGCCGTTTTCTGACTGTTGGGCTAGCCATGCAGCAGTTACAGCTGGGCCCTACACTAATGGCTCAGCTGTTACAGTTTCTGCTGCAACAGCTCTTTTCAGTCAATCTATATATACTGAGAGATCTCTCTCTCAGTTCTCTAGTCTCTCTGCCAACCAGCCACCCGCCTAAGCCACATAGTCGCACCGCGACTTGCACACGTCTCACATGCCCATGCCCACGCCCTCGCACTGAGACCGAGACCGAGACCGAGTCCGAGTCCAAGTTCGAGACCGAGACCGAGCCCGTGCCCGTGCCCGTGCCCGAGCCCGAGCCCGAGCCCGAGCCGACCAGCGCGCGCGCGCGGGTGTTCCAGTGCTTCGCACTGGAACACGCAAGTCCATAGTCCACGGACTACGAAGGTAAATATTATAATACTCCACATCTTTCATATAAACCACATTTTCTTCTCTTCCCTTTCCCATGTGGGACTATTCCCAAAACCTTGAAAAACGTGTTTTTCAAACATTTTTTAAATACTTTATATAAATATTATTAAAATATATATAAAATCAATATTTTGTAACAATCCCCCACTTGATTTTATAAAAATATTTTATCGGTTAAACAATACTGCCAGAATAATCAGCTTATATGCATAAAGAAAGATATCTTTCGATTTTAATCTTCCCTTAGTGTAAGTATCTCAAAACTCTATCGAAATTACTGGTAGCCGCAGCTTTGAACACAGTTATTCCTAGATAATAGAGTTGGAGAAACCACACACATATTCGCTATTGTTTGTTAGAGTTCCCACAATCTTGCTCAGCACATTTAATGGCCATGTGCTTATCCTAATTCGTGAACGATCCCGAGAGAAAACTCCTAACTCTCATGAGAGACGGCACCATCTCTACGTTCATATAGGTGAAATCCTTCCAGTGTCTCCGTTACTATAAGACACTTGTCCTATAGACTGGATTTCATTAAGAGTTCTCAGACTCAACCCTCTTTCGTAACGCTCAACACTTATCTATTATGGATGAGGTTTTATAATTTAGTGCTGAAAAAACTTTCCATATATCAGTGACTTGTTTTAACCCATTAAACTCAAAATTAGAGATTTTCTAACTTCAGGTTGAGTTACCATCACTGGTGGAACTTTGGTTGAAGAGTTTCAACCCCATCCCTCTAGATGTAGCCTTTACTACCTCTCTTGGTAGAGGTTTAGTAAAAGGATTTGCCAGGTTGTTGCTTGATTTCACATAAGAAATAACAATTATTCCATCTCGAATCAATTGTCTGACATAATCATGTCGAAGACTAATATATCTAGACTTTTCATTATAAGTGCCGCTATAGGTTCTATCTAATGTGACTTCACTATCACAATGTAGTGATACAGCCGATATCGGCTTAATACAGAAAGAAATTTCTAATAGAAGATCCCTTAGCCACTCAGCCTCTTTGCCTGTTGCAGCCAGGGCTATGAATTCAGACTCCATAGTCGAGTGCGTTATGCAGGTCTGTTTCTTGGATCCCCAAGATACAGCTGCACCTCCTAGGGTGAATACCCACCCTGTAGTAGACTTGTTGTCCCCTGCACTCGATATCCAGCTCGCATCGGTATATCCTTCCAATACGGCCGGAAACTCTGAATAAAATAGTCCTAAGTCTTTGGTTGCTTTTAAGTAACCAAGGACTCTACTAATTGCATTCCAGTGTTCAGTACTGGGGTTACTAGTAAACCTACTAAGTTTACTCACAGCATATGCGATATCAGGTCTAGTGCATTGCATAGCATACATAAGACTCCCTATGGCACTCGCATATTCTAATTGTGCAACGGTTCTTTCAGTATTTTCTTTTAGCTTGATACTTGGATCAAATGGGGTCTTTGCTTCTTTTATATTTAGATGGTTAAACTTATTAGTATCTTCTCAATATAATGAGATTGACACAAAGCATAACCCCCACAATGTTTTTAACTTTGATACCTAGGATGGTATCAACTTGTCCAAGATCCTTCATTTTGAATACTGAAGATAGAAACCTCTTTGTTTCAGTTACACCTTCCATTTTATTACTTATTATTAACATGTCATCAACATACAGACAAATAATAACGATACAACTACCATCTACTTTAGATATATGCATTTGTCAGCTACATTATGCATGAAACCATGAGAAAATATTTTGGAATCAAACTTCTCATGCCATTGTTTTGGTGCTTGTTTTAATCCATACAATAATTTGACTAATTTACATACTTTGTTTTTATTTTCTGGTAGAATGAACCCTTCAGGTTGTTCCATGTATACCTCCTCATTGAGGTCACCATTCAGGAAAGCGGTCTTTACATCCATTTGATGATGTGAAGATGATGTATGGAAGCTAGCGCAAATAATATCCTAATGGATGTTATCCTAGCTACAGGAGAATATGTGTCAAAGTAATCTATCCCTTCTTTTTGTCTAAAACCCTTAGCTACTAGTCGAGCTTTAAAGGTTTGGATAGTCCCATCAGTGTGATATTTCTTCCTAAATACCCACTTGCAACCTATGGGTCTAGAACCTGGAGGTAAGTTTACTAGTTCCCATGTTTGATTTGATAGTATGGATTCCATTTCATCGTTTATAGCTTCTTTCCAGAAAGCTGAGTCTCTAGAGGATATAGCCTCTTTATATGATTTAGGATCATCTTCTATATTCATCACTATAGGTATTTGTCTTATAACATTTTCTCTATCTGCTTCTACTAGATGGAAAATGATACGTTGTGAGTCTATGTAGTCATCTCCTAGACTCTTCTCTATTCTTGTTCTTTGACTCCTACGAGGTTCAATAGGAGCTTCCACTATCTGTGGAGCTGTGCTATCTGGTTCTCTATTAGGAGTTTGGATTTCATTATCCTTATACTCCAAGGATAGTGAGTTCTCAAAGAACTCAACGTCTCTTGATTCTATTATTGTATTAGACTCCATGTCTAGAAGTCTATAAGCTTTACTATTTTGTGCATACCCTACGAAGGCGCACTTAATAGCTCTTGGTCCTAACTTAGTTCTTTTTGGGTCAGGAGTTCTGCAGTATGCAAGACACCCCCACACTTTTAGATATCCTAGGTTAGGTTTTCTACCTCTCCATGTTTCATATGGAGATATTTTATACTTTTTAGATGGTATTCTATTTAGAATATGGCATGCTGCAAGCAGTGCCTCATCCTATAGACTTAGTGGTAACTTTGCTCTTATCAGCATTGAGTTGACCATAATTTCTACTAATGTCCTATTCTTCCTTTCAGCTATTCCGTTTTGTTGATGTGTGTATGGAGCAGTACATTAACGTATCAGTCCATGTTGTTCACAGAAGTTATCGAATTCATTTGAGAAGTATTCTCCTCCTCTATCGCTACGGAGAATTTTTATCTTCTTATTTAGTTGATTCTCTACTTCTGCTTTATATACTTTAACATGTTCAATGCTTCATCTTTGCTCTTTAATAGGTACACATACACATATCTAGAGCAATCATCTATATAAGGTTATGAAGTACCGTTTACCTCCACGAGTAAGAATGCCGTTTAACTCACAGATATCACTGTGCACAAGATCCAACACTTGGGACGATCTTTCAACACTTGGAAAAGGTTTCTTCGTCATTTTGGATCGTATGCACACTTCACATTTTTCGGTTTCATTATCTGTATATGAGATTAAACCATTCTTAGCCATGAACTTCAAGGTACTATACCCTATATGGGCTAGTCTATCATGCCACAGTCCAGCGGATTCAACCATATACGCAGAAGTGCTACTTTCATTCAGAGAAAACTTGACCATCCCATTACAAGCGTATCCCTTTCCGACAAAATTTCCATTCTTAGACAGAATCAGTTTACCTGACTCGTACACCACCCTTATCCCTGGTTTTCCCAGAAGATCCCCAGAAACTAAGTTTCGCCTCATGTCTGGGACGTGCAGTACATTAGTCAGAATCACTTTCTTCCCAGAGGTGAATATCAGTTCGACAGTTCCTTTGCCGACGACCTTCGATCGGACTTCATTACCCATTTGGACTTCTTGACCATCGGTCAATTCCTCATAGGTTTTGAAGGCTGATTTGTCGTAGCACACATGTACTGTAGCGGCAGTATCATACCACCATCCTGGAACTTTGCCTTGGATGGTATTCACCTCAGTGATCATGGCCACTATATCGCCTTCTTCTACTGCACTTGCCTCTTGTTTAGACTTGCGATATCGGCATACTCGAGCATAGTGCCCGGTTTTCCCACAGACATGGCATGGGCCTTTGAACTTTTCGTTCTTCTTTTGGGTGTTTTTCTTGAATTTTCCTTTATTGGGTTTCAGGGAATTGTCCTTCTCGGAATGTTTGTTATTAGAGTTCTCTACTGCATGTACCTTGGACGAGGTATTCCCGTTATCATTCTTTCTGTCGCGGTTACGGGATTCTTCCTCAATTCTGAGGTGTTTCTGGATTTGTTCCAGTGTGTAGTCCTCAGTTTTATGCAGCAACTTCTTTCTATAGTCTTTCCACATCGGTGGCAATTTGGCGATTATAGCCCCAACTTGGAATGATTCAGGAAGATCTATCTTTATCACTTTGATTTTGTTTACTATTAGCTGCAATTCTTGGATTTGGAGTAACAGCGGTTTGTTATCTACCATGTTGAAGTCAAAATACCTGGCTATGAGAAACTTGTTGGTACCTTCTTCTTCAGCCTTGTATTTAAACTCCATAGCGGCCCAGATCTCCTTTGCTGATGACGTCTGTTGGTACAGATCGTAGAGACGATCGAAGAGTGCGTTCAGAATGTGTCCTCGACACAAGAGTTCGTCTTCGGCTCGTTTGGTGCGGGCGGCTACCTGTTCAGGTGTGTCGTCGTCGGTTGCTTCAGGTAGCGCTTGCAAATTTGGATCTAATATATAGTAGATCTTAAGCGCCGTTAGGAGAAATTTCAACTTGTCTTGCCATCTCGTAAAATTGGTTCCATCGAACCAATCAAGACGTATCAAGTCCTGATTCATCAACTTGATGGATGAAACACTGTTGGCTTCCATCAAATAACGTTTTAAGATTATTGAAAATTTATACAGATTGGTGTAATTCTATATAATATGGAAATCAAAAAATCACTTTAATCAGAAATAAGGACAGGCTGAAGCATGTCTGAAAAACGTTGTCCTTAAAGCGTTATTTGCCCCTACTCAAGTGAATTAAGTAAATTGATAGGTTACAGGCAAATAGCTTCTAGGATACGGCGAGCCTGGTGTGGGTCTGCGTTCAACAAACACGAAGGCCCACCTATTGGAACTCAATTACACAATTTCTGCAGAAATACAACAAAGAAAAAATCCCAGAAGAAAAGAAATGAAGAAGAAAATTGGGTTTTAGACCACTGCTTTGGTCAAGTCTTCAGCCACTGGTTCAGTTGAACCGTCCTAGACCAACCGTTGGTCTGTTCTTCTTGCAATGGTTAAATCCTTGTTGTTTTGTTGCTGGCTGGAATACAGGAGTATTAGAGAGGATTAGTGGGCTTTCTCAATTCGTATGGTAGTGCTGGATTGGTTTGTGAGATTGTTTGGAAACCCATCCAGGCCTTCCTTTTATAGGCTATGGTGGTTAGGGAGTTATGGTCCAGAGACTTAAATTCCATTAAGTCATTTCTAGCTGTTGAAAAACTAGCCGTTTTATGGCCGTTTTCTGACTGTTGTGCATGGCCCATTAATCTGCTGCATGCTGACTGTTGTGAGACAGCAGCTAGCCGTTTTCTGACTGTTGGGCTAGCCATGCAGCAGTTACAGCTGGGCCCTGCACTACCAACTGTTACAGGTTCTGCTGCAACAGCTCTTTTCAGTCAGTCTATATATACTGAGAGATCTCTCTCTCAGTTCTCTAGTCTCTCTGCCAACCAGCCACCCGCCTAAGCCACATAGTCGCACCGCGACTCGCACACGTCTCGCTCCGGTTCGCGAAGGAGCGACCCTCTGCGAAGTGCAAAGTGCGCCACTAGCGCCTCTACAGCCACACTGCCTCACATGCCCACGCCCTCGCACCGAGCCCGAGCCCGAGCCCGAGACCGAGACCGTGCCCGTGCCCGTGCCCGAGCGCACTGGAACACGCAAGGTCCATAATCCACGAACTACGAAGGTAAATATTATAATACTCCACATCTTTCATATAAACCACATTTTCTTCTCTTCTCTTTCCCATGTGGGACTATTCCCAAAACCTTGAAAAACGTGTTTTTTAAACAATTTTTTCAAATACTTTATTATAATATATTATTAAAATATATATAAAATCAATATATTTGTAACAGTGACCCTTGTCATGAGCCCACCTTGATGTATATATTTATACTTATGTCTTTTCATTTTTCTAGATCATTTTAGAGGATGATCCCAAAAATAAAATAGATCCAATTTTCAGGTGGACATATTTTATATATGTGTGTGTGTGTGACACACAAAGGTGAAGTATATCCAAATCTCTCTCTTTTTTCTTTTTCTTTTTTACACACGCACACACAACTCCACACACTCAGGCCATGGTGAGATTTCCCCACCTAAGGATGCTCAAACCCTTGACCGGGTGTTGAAACTCCTGAGAGTCTACCACCAGAGCAAGAGTAAGGATCCAAATCTCAAGTGAGCCACATAATAGGAAATAGCGTAAATTAAATGTCCATTGTTGAAAATTTCTTGAGGGCACCAAAGTTTTGGATCAAGGTGTAACGCCTCGAAAAATCGGGGGTCGTGTATAGACTCGACTCCCGAGTTCCCGAGTGTCACTTATCATGCATTTATGGTTTTTATGATTAATCAAATTTAACTGCGCAATTTGAAATTACCTGAGGCACGAAGCACAATCACACCAGTCTACTGAAATGAAGGATAACTCACATATATACAGGTCCAAAAATAATAAAGGGTCGCCCAAGGCGTTGCCCAACAGAACTACAAAAGAAGGCTATGTCCAAAAAGAATAAAGCGGGCTCAGCAAATCCAAATCCAGCCCGACCAAGCCGATGAAGAGACGCCCATCAGCTGCAAGTAGGAGAGCCCGTCCTCCTCGTCCAAGCTCGCATCGCCAGGCTCCTCATGCCCTGAGTCACCTGCATCTATGAATGGGTCTGGTTGGTGTTTTAAAACACCGTCCTAGAGTGGGAGTGAGTGATCAACTCAGTGTGAACTATTGGTCTCAAGTTACAATAGGCATCAATTGTAATATGAACTTAATGAAAGACAGACAATCATCAATACCTAATAACTCTTATTTAAAATGCATGCATGCGGGATGATATGATGCATGCCCTCGCCACAACACTCCCTCAAGCGACTCCATCTAACGATCGCATATGACAGCACTCCCTCAGAGCGACCTCGACTTCCGAGTCGCCACCCTAACTAATGCGTGCAATGCGATCGTGTTAGCCGAGTTATTAGTTAAGTCCATTCATCCAGCAGGTTGAGGATTCTGATTCACCCTACGTATCAATGCCCTAAGCTGGTTGCGAGGCAAGACCCCATCAATGCGTGAGGCCGAGACCACCGCGCGTCCGTGATCCCATCGGTTCCTCATCCCCGACACCAAGCACATGAGGAGTGCCGAAAGGAGGGATCGCTCGCGGTCACTACGGGGAGGCGCGGTACCCCAGCGTAGGCCGACAGCTCGGACATAGTGTCCCATTCCACCATGCCCGCTCACGAGACTGTGGACCAATTACAATCTAGTTATCAATGGGCCACAATGGTTATAAGGTGTTTCAGGTTCCATACATATGTGAGCGAACAGGGTTAACAAACAGGGTTGATCAGGTAGTAGGCTAGACCGCATGAGTCAGGCGAGCGTGAGACGAGTGACATCGGGCACAAGAGACCCATGTAGTCAAACTACAGCCACCCGAACACACCCGCCCAAACCCACTGGTCTTGCCCTAGCATAGTCCAACCGATGGGACTACCATCTCTCCTCGTGTTCCTGACCACCCAAAGGCGTGGGGGTGATCCATAACAAGCCAACTATACTAGCTATCAACCAACATATCAACATCATATTTCATACATCTCAGTCATATGAATCAAATATTCCTAGCAAGAGGTCATGAAGTAAAGTGCGTGTGAGTCGTGTGGGTTTGTGAGGAAGTTAGCACTTCCTCCATCTTGAGAAATCACATGCATAAGAGTGATGAAATCATACATACTATGAAGCAATAATATATGGAGAAATCAACAAGGCTTGAGCATACAAACATCCATACACCAATCATGTAAGGAACAAGACAACATCATGCAAGCCAAACATACAATTTTAACATACATACAAATCCTAAGGTTCCTCTAGATACTCCTAACCTAGCATCCAAGCAACCAAAATCATTAAATATATATTAAAATTGGTGCTAGGCCACCTAAGAGCAATAGTCCGCACCTTCGAGTCGTTGAAGGCTTGGAAAATGACCTAGGAATGCCGAACCCGGTGCCGATCGGCCGGAATTCCTAAAGCAACATTTATATGTTAGAATCCTAAATAAATCTCTCCTCATCACAAGGGTTTCAACGAAAATGGGTGGTTGATCTTACCTACATGATCAACGGAGTGAAAAGGGTGGTTGTAGATGAGGAATCCTCCTTTGAGAAGATGTAGGGAGTTGTGGGGGTTTGATTTCCTTGGGCCCACCTTGCTCTTCTTTCTTCACTCTCCCTTCCTCTCTCCTTCCTTTCTTCTTTCTCCCCTTTCTTTCTTCTCTCCCTCCCTTCTCTAGGGCAAAATCGTATGGGGAGAGGGGTGCCCAAATAAGGCCTTTATATAGTGCCAGTTTTGGTGCAATTGGCCCCAAGTGTTGGGTCTTTACTATACTAACCCTATGAGAGGGTTTTTCTAGCCTATGGGGTGTACTAGTCGATATACACTGTAGGATAGTTAGTCCTAATGATGATCTACGTATGGACACAATCGGCCCGCCATTTCGACATGCCGATCGACAGATATGATTAGAAGTCTGTTCAACGGTCATCGATGGTCGATCGGGGCCGCGACTATACGGATGTGAGCGGAGAAATATCCTTAATCCACGGGTAAAGTTTGGTCACAAACCGACGGTCTGAAATCCTCAACTTGGCGTAAGAGTGGACGACACAAATCACTTAAGTTCCCATAATTTTCCAAACTAGCCTTCTAGGGCTCCCTATTGAAGTTGGGGTGGCCCTGACGCCCCCTAAGCCGCCATTTTCGGTGGGTAGGTGTCTTATGGCTTGACTAGGGTCCATGCAAAATTTTAGGGCGAACGGATGAACGGATTTATGATATGAGCAAGCGTTTCCGACCTTTAAGTGGCCATTTGGGGGCCATTCTGATTGATGGGGCATTTTTGGTGGCCCTCTGGCCATAAAATTTATAGGGTAGGTGATCCATGGCCCGATGAAGGGCCATGCAAAATTTGAGAGCGATCGGATATGGGGTTTGATGGCACGGGTCCGATTTACGATCAACGGTCATCGTGCTACGATCGGGGCCCAGATTTGGTGGGCAGGCGTTGAAAAATACATTAAACCTTCACCGTAAATTTGAAAGAAATCCGACAGCTGGAAGGCCCGGAGTCTCAGTTTCTTTTGTCAGTGCCAGATTTTAATATGGCATTGGTGGGGCGCATTGGGCAAGTGCCAGATGGTACTTCTGGGTGTCCACTGGGTCCGCAGTCCGCGATGGACCACAAGCCCAGTGAGATCTATGATTTTCTAAATTTTTAGATTTTTCTGACCTTCCTCGGTCGCTGGGCGGCCCGCACTGGCTGTTGTTAAGTGTAATCGGGCTACCTGGCTTGACGGCTCGCACATGGTCTGATCGTGACCCGACAGGACCACTCGTGTATAAGCTAACGTTGGATGTTAATGGTCAGTTAAGTGATATTATAAGTTAATAAAAAAAATTTCAAGGATTTTTTTGAAAATCCAAAACAGTGAAAATCGAGGATGTTACACAAGGTGATATGTGTTTTCCCTTCATTCATGTCCGTGTGATCTTATGAACATGTTGGATGACAAATAAACATCACTATAAACCTTAGCAAGATTTCAACAGTATAAATCATCCGCTCGAGCTTTGGATATGCTTCAATTTTGAGCTCAATACCTAAAATGAGCTGGAAAAACAGATGAACGGCATGGATAACTCACATACATTTACAGCGGGCCCAACAGAGTTTACTCAGTACAATCAAATCGTGCCATCTAACTCAATTTATATGGCCTATATGAGGATTAGATAGGCCTGATTTCTCATGGTGGGGCCCACTTATTGTGAGAGTCGAATGGCATAAACATAACATCATGCACATGTCGTGAGCCCCACACAATTCATAGTGTATAAGCAGGTGAATGAGCAATTGGGTTTGCCTAGTGTAGCACACAGAACCGAACTTCAGATGTGTGCTACTAAAAAAAAATAATCTGTGATTCCTAGCATGATGTGTTTGTTTTATCCATCCATCTTGCTAGTTGCTACTTCGATCCAAACATCATATCTTCTGCACTAGGGGTGTACACGGGTCGGGCCGAGTCGAACTGGCCTCAGCTCATCCAGGCTCGTTCAACAGCCACACCAGGTCCGAAACCGACCTGGCTTGGTCACCGGGCCAACATCTCTAGCCCGAACCGGGCCCGGGTGAGTTCGGTCCGAGTTCGGGCCAGTTTCGAACCTGAGTTCGAGCCAGTTTCAAACCTTACAGCAAGTTCATGAGAAGGGCTTTGGCAGGTAATCCGTGTTCCATTAATTTACAAGGCCCTCGATCAACGGTTTAGATAGTTGAACTATAGACTCCACAAAAAATCTTCTGGCCTGGAACGTTCAATTCCTCCCGGTGACCATACTGCCCAAAACAAATGGGTGACTAGAGAATTTGTTTTAGCCGTTTATTTGTTTTATACCTGTGGCCAACATAAGGTGTTTACCGACCTGATTTTCGAATCAGAAGATCTAATTAGTACATCCAATCGGATGGAACTGAGATTTCATTTTTCTAATCCATATTAAGACAAGAAATGTGGCACATGTGTTTCACATCTAGGCCAGTCCTTATTGGGTCCCACTTTGAACATCCAATGGCCCAAAAAATAGGATGATAGACTCACCATCAGTCATTATTGCTTTTCCAACCATTGATTCTTCTGGAGAAATGTGGCCCAACTGATAAGTGGGAACCAGGGCTAGCCCACCTGATGACTGACCCAGATCTTGTACACATGACATTTTGTCATGTTGCAAATCATCTTCACAATCTTCATGAAGAAATGATTTGATACTCTTGCAGAGTGTGGACGAGACATGAGCAGTTAGAAATTACTTAGAAATTACATATATGGCTTTAAACCTTTCAAATTACAAGAACTAGTTATATATATATATATATATATATATATATATATATATATATATATATTATATATATATTATATATATATATATATAATATATATATATCATGAACCGGGTTTCGGACTAAGTCGGGCCAGGGCGAGTCGGGTTTCGGACCGAGTCGGGCCGAACTGGGAGGTATCCGAACTCGGCTTGAACTCAGTTTCGGGCCTAGAAAATTAGCCCGTCCTGACCCGAACTCAGTTCCGGGTCAGGCCGAGTCGAGCTTTTTCGGGCCGGGTCGAGCGAGCTAACTGGGCTAGCCCGGTTTGTGTACACCCCTATTCTGCACTATAGGAAACAATGGTGATTGAGTTGCCCATTATTAAAAACTTCTTAGGAGCCACTAAAGGTTTAAATTAACCAGATACTTGTGTTTTCCCAACGTCCAGGTCTGTCCAGATCCGTGTGTTCTAGCCAACGGGTGGGCATTCAATCATCATTATTTTGTGTATTGTGGTTCACCTGAGATTGAGATTTATATCTACCTCATTTTTTAGCTCATTTAATTGAATGAATGAAAAAATGGACAATCCGAGTAGATAAAACATATACATATGGGTTCCAACCTATGGTTCACTATACAGGGTGCATTTCAATACTTGGGTCATGGGTTAAGTAAAAATAAAATAAAAGTACATACATCATGGTGGAGGCAGATTGTGTACTGAGTAAACTTTGTGGGGTCCACTATAATTTATGTATTTTATCCAATCAGTCCATACTAGACGATTTTAGGGCCTTCTCCCAAAACTGAAGAATATAAAAAGCTAAAATGGACCACACGACTAGGGGTGTACATCGAGTTGAACTGAGTCAAGCTGGCCTCAGCTCGACTCGGCTCGACCACTAGCTGACCTTAGCTCGAACTCGGCTCAACTCGGTCCTCGAGCCTGACTGGCCAACTCAGCTCGGTTCGGTCAACAGCTCGGGCTAGTTCAAGCCAAGTTCGAGCCAAGTTCGCCATTGCTACATTTTCACAAATACCTGGATTGCACCTTCAAGATTTTACTGTATTTGAGACAGTAGCAATGGTTTTACAGGTATTTTATCAAACAACTTCTAAGCAACATAAAAATCAAGAAAAAAAAAAAAAGGGTGTTGGTTTCATATACATACCTTCCTTGCCACCAACCACACTTCTTTAAGTCATTTCATCAAACACTTGGTGAGCAACATCAATCTCAAAGTAACCGAGTCACTGAATTGGTTCGATCCAAGTTCGACTCGAGTAGGGTTTGATCTGAGTCGAGTCGAGCTGGGGCCAGCTCGAACTCGGCTCGAACTCATTTTCGAGCTCAGAAAATCAGCTCAACTTGGTTCGAACTCAACTTCGAACCGAGTCAAATCGAGCTTTTTCTAGTCAAGTCAAGCCACACAACAGAAACAGTATGAATTGAATGTTTACTGTTGAAAATTTCTTGTGGGCTATAGAAGTTTTGGATCTAGCTTATATTTTTATTTTCCATTAATCCATGTTTGTGTTATCTTATGAGAAGGTTGGGTGACAAATAAACATCTCTGTGGGGCCTAGCAAGGTTTCAACAGTGGAAATCATTATTTCCACTGTTTCCTATGGTATGGTTTACTTAAGCTTTAGATAAGCTTCAATTTTGGGTTCAACCCTTAAAATTAACTGAAAAAACGGATGAACAATGTGGATAAACCACATACATTCACTGTGGGCCCAATAGAGTTTTCTTAGTACGATAAGAGCATACTGAGTTATTCAGTACGCAATCCAATTTCCATCATGGTGGGGCATAGCGTTTCAGTAACACACAGTACCGATGCCAGTTGTACCACAATCCGAGTCCATGAATGAGCAGGTGAATAAGGTTCATGCATGGGCGAATAATATTTTACATGGAGGACTTAAAGAAGGTTTCAACGGTGGGTGTCATTGTCCCCACTGTTTTCTATTCGGTATACAGTGTATACCAAAGTGAATGATGTGGCAATGAATACTTTTTGTTATTTAATATCTTTAATACATGTAATCACATGCTTGCTGTTTGGAGAAAGGGTATGTACTCATGACTTTTTTTAATACATTAGATCACAAACACTATTTTTTTTCTCGGTTGGACAATACTACACGTTTTTTAAATAAGATCCTATTCAAATACATGAATCTCATGCCAATAATGGACATATTAATGCAAATGGCAAAAGAAAAGTACTACGTTGTATTGGTGGGGCGTCGGCCAGGCATATATATGTCATGGGACGATGCTAGATTGGAGGTCGAGGGATACAGTGGAAGCAAACATCGAGCTTTCGAGAATTGGAAGGTAGTTGTTGCATGTTGGGACAATCACTTCGGTAATACTAGTGCACAATCGGGACTTGGACAAGGATCTCATGTGGGATATGTTCCCGCATATTATGACGAGGTTGACATCCATCATTCATCACCTTCATCTATCCAACAAATGACCCGAGCCATGGTTTCTAGAGCCATGTCGATTGATGATTTAGCCCTGTCATCTTGAGAGAGACTCTGTGCACTTCTGATTGCCATCCTGGTTCTTTTCTTTGTGTTATATATTATTTTTAAATTATAGGTATTAGTGTTTGTGTACTTGATTGAATAATACATATTTTGAATTGTCATTGTATAGTTGTTGATTTGATTACATGGGTAACAGTTGGCGTGGTCACCTGTATATCTAGGACTGCTTCACCTTGTCGATGATTTTATCTCCAACCATCGTCATTTGGTATGGTCCACTGGATATGTGGACCTGCTACACGTGAAAGTGTTTTTAATGTGGTCCTGAATCATTTGGTGTGGTCCACTGGATATTTGGACAACACACATTTTTTGCATCCCTTCTCATTTTAGAACTGGGTAGTTATATTAGACAGTTCAAATTGGGCAATCTTCACGTGGTGCACCACTTCATTTCTGGACCTACTACACATGCATGTGATTATAAGCCCCATAATGAAAATGGTGTGGTCCACTGGATATTTGGACCACATTTTTTTTTATAAGACGCCAAATCCTCCTTGCATCAGTTATGTTGGACGGTTTGGATGACACTGTTTCAGTTTGTGCAGTCTATTACAAACCCTTTTTCTATGGCATGGACTATGTATAGCGTACCGTGCATGTGGATGGAATTTTATCCAACCGAATATCAATCCTGCGGTTTTGAAACTATTATCCAAGCGGGCAATATGTTTTGGCCCAATGGATTACCATTCCATACCACATCCAAACAACCTCACTTCCCTAATCCCAGGATATGCCAAACTAACCAAACAGACCCGGTGAACTTGTATCAAGATATAGCAATATCATGGATCTTAAACCAATCCACTAACATCACCATCATTACCTTAAAATTAATCTCATCTCTCTTAATCCTGTTCAATCCGGCCGGCCAAACAGGCCTTAAAATGATCCGAAAAAAATCGATGGACGGTGTAGATATAACACATACATCATAGTGGGGCTTACGGAACTTTGCCACGTCGACAATGTACTCACTTGGTCCTGTGTTCTACGCGTGGCAATCCAAATCCCTACTGTCATTGCTCACGCATCAAAATTCTCCCTTACCTTCCAGGGGCGGTCAACAAACAAACGGTTAAGAGAGAATATACAGCAACAGTCCACATTCAATCAAGAAGAAAGGTCCAAAAATTATACAGCTATGATCTTACAACAGGAGGAATTTTTTGTGCATGATACATCCACGGTAAGGTCCTTCATATCAATGGTTTGGATCATTGAACCATGCACCCACTTGTAAAAACTGAAGACCTAGACCGTACTGTACAACCATTCCACCAGACCGTTGTCCAACTTGAGCCGATCGTACCATAATCTTCTGCAACACCTGCTGTAGGAAGCGCGTACAGTAACCGATATATGCTGGATGCGGATTAGTTGCGGCTCTGACCGTGGGCCCACCTTGATATATGCGTTGTATATCCACGCCGTCCAGCTCATTACAGGGTATGGTCCAAAACGAAGCAGATCCAAATCTAAAGTGGACCACATCACAGTAAAACACTGGTGATTGAACGCACGCAAGCCTGTACGAAGGAAAACACAAATACCAGCTTGATGCAAAAATTTTATGGCCCCAAGAAGTTTTTAATGGTAGGAATTCAATCCCTATCGTGTGGTCCACCTGAGATTTGGATCTTCACTATTTTTTGGAGGATGTCCTAAAATGAGATGAAAAAACGGATGGACAGCACGGATATAAAAAAAAATACAACTAGGTGGCCCCATGCTCAGGGTCGCACCCACCGGTTGGATCTGGTGTCGCAGCGGATCCGCGTCCGGATACGCAGGAGAAGCGTGAAATGGACGCGGATTGGCTACTCCCCCTGCCACCAGCAAATGCCTGGTGGTCGGTGCTCTATGGGCCCCAAAATGACTTATGTGTTTCATCCATGCCGTCCATCTATTGTTCCATATAATTTTATGTTTTGAGACCAAAAAATGAGGTATATATCAATCTCATTTGGACCACATTACAGGAAACAATGTAGAATGAGTTTCGACCATTAAAAACCTTTTGGGGGTCATAAAAGTTTTCGATCAGGCCGATATTTGTTTTTTCCCTTCATCTGTGCATGTATGACCTAATTAAAAGATTGGATGTCAAATAAAAAGTACAGTGGGCCTTAGGATGATTGTAATGGTGGATATCCAATCGCTATTGTTTTCCTGTGGTGTGGTCCACCTGAGATTTATATCCCTTTCAATGTTTAAATCAGGCCCTAAAATGATCTTTAAAAATGGATTAGTGGAATGGATGAAACACATACATCATGGTGGGTCCCACATAGCACCGACCATCAGCCACGGGGCTGGTGGCAGGGGGAGTAGCCAATCCTTCCCCGCGTGAAATACCCAAGATATGCGGGACGCACGTGCAATAAATCGATTGAATATCGCACGGAACACGGCCCACCTTGATGTCTGTGAGACATCCACGTCATCCATCCATCGCGTCAGCCCGCGTTAGGATGTGAACTCAAAAATCAGGCAGATTCCAAAAATGAAAGTAAGCGACAACACAATATGGTGTTGGATGGCATATAAACATCCTTATGGGCCCAGGAACGGTTCAACGGTGGGGACGCCGATCTGGTACTTACAACGGACAGGAGGTCCTGAGGTGCCACCGTTATGTACGGGTTTTATCCACACTGCCCATCCATTTTTCCATATCATTTTAGGGTACCAGCCCAAAAATGATTCAGATCCAGGGCTTAAGTGGACCACACTACAGGAAGCGGAGATGATGACGACACTCACCGTTAAAACCTTTCTGGGCCTACTATGATGGATAATTTCCATCTAATCTGTTCATAAGGTTACATAGACCTGGATGAAGGAAAACACAAATATGAGATTGATAAAAAACTTGTATGCCCTCCAAAAAGTTTTAAACAGTCAGTGTTTAATCCACTTTGTGTGATCCACTAGAGCCTTGGAACTCCCTCATTTTTGGGCCTATATACTAAAATGATATGGCGAAATGGATGGACGGTGTGGATAAAACAATAAGTCATGATGGCATTCCCTGTTCGTTCCTAGCTAGGGACAGGTGGGGTGGTACCCAATCTCCATCATGGTGGGCTCTCCATCAACTATTTCATGTGGTGTGGCCCATTTTAGTTTTAGATTGGAGAAATTGATGGACGGAGTGGATGTTACATTGATTTTCATGGTGGGCCCCACGGAGTGGTCCACATGATTTTTTAGATATATGTTTATCCTTTTGTTTATCACCAGATGAACGGGTTGGATGCCACATAAAAGCAACACGGTCGGCCCAGGCAAGTTTCTATGGTAGGCCTCCCCATCCTTGCCTGTGGTGTGGCCCACCTAAGTTCTCAGCTCCTAACATGAGGTTGCGTACCTGATGCACCGAGTGGATGTCATAAAAAATTACGGTGGGCCCTTGTTCCACGCTTTTCCTACAACAGGTGTCATGGGGATCGTTTTATAAGCAGATCTAGCGTCTTGAATTTCGACGCTTGTTAAGTTTCTCTTCTCAACCGTATATCTATAGGACCCAAACTGAAAGGCTAAGATTATTCATTTAACAAAATTTATAGTTTTATTATCATCTCACGTCCGGAAAGAACGGACCAATGGTCCGGATTACAGGAAAAAGATCCCACGTGTCAGGATTTAAAACTCGTGTATAATGTTGAAGGATGCAATCGCGTATTTTATAAATTACCCGCTGCAGGCAACTACCCATTCTTCCACCTTCCCCTCTCTCTCGGGCCGTTGTTCGGTAGTCTACCTAATACCCACTTCCCTCCCTTTAAAAACCCATCTCGCCAACAGGGGCTTCATCTATTGTGCGCCGGGGTGAGAGAGAGAGAGAGAGAGAATGGCGAGGAAGAAGATCCGAGAGTACGATTCGAAGAGGCTATTGAAGGAGCATTTGAAGAGACTCGCAGGGATCGATTTGCAGATCTGCTCCGCGCAGGTAATCTCACTGGATCCGGGTTTTTCCCGGCATTACTCTTCGTCTGACGGTCTCTGATGTGCTACTTTGTGATCTACACCGTTCATCTAGCTGGCCCCACTGTGGATGGGCCACGTGCAAAAAATCCCTTCGATCGGTGTTTCTGGCTGTCCATGCTGAGGTATTGAAATGTGAAATGGTTGTTTCTATGCTTCGTTTGTATGGACGGTTCAGATCTGTGTGCACCGGTAAAATCTATGGTGGGACCTACTAGATGAACAATGGTGAGGAACCTCTAGCTCAGGGAGTTTGAAGGGTTCATTTTCTTTTCTTTTCTTTTTTTAAATTTTTTGGAGAAAATAAATGTTTTTTCTTAAATCCTTATGTATTTCTGGTGGATTTTTTTTTTTTTTTTTCCTGTATAAGTTTAAAAAAAAATTAAAATTAAAATTTTTTTTTTAAAAAAAAATTTGAATTTTTGAAAATAATCTGGTTCAACTAATTTGCATTATGTTAGAAGTCAGCTCCTATTATGGGACATTTGGATGGTCTGATCACGGATCCAGACCGTCTGTAGAGTTGCCTGCACCTTGGATTGGCCATGTTTCATCAATCAGTTTGATCAGACAATCCTCAGCATCAAGCTAATTGCCTAGAAAATGGATGGTTATATTGAAAAAAAAGGCCTTCTTTTGTTATAGCCATCTGTTCACAGGTAACTTTTCAAATGATTGTTTGACTCGCATGATCTTTGCAAATGGCCCATCAACAGTGGGGCCCACCAGATGAATGTTTAGATTATCAGATCTTGCAAGTGTCTAATACATCTCAATATGGGACATGTAGATGATCTAATCATGGATCCAGACTGTTTATGTAGTTACCCCTACCTTGGATTGGTCATTTCTCGACAACCCGTCAGATCAGACCATCCTCATCATCAAGCTAATGGCCTAGAAAATTGATGGTTATGATGAAATGAAAACCTTCTTTTGTTATATCCATCTGTTCACAGGGCACTGTTCAGATGATTGTCCAATTTGCATAATCTTTGCCCCCCCCCCCCCCCCCCCCCCCCCCCCCAAAAAAAAAAAGAAAAAAGAATCTGATCCATCCATCTTTATTCTCCTTTTTTACCTAACGAGGTTTGGGCGAATGGTCTTCACTGTAGGTTTGCTCCCTATAGGTGAGGGTTCGATTCCCCTCCTTGGCTTTACCGATACACGTGGTTGTGGGTGATTGCGTGTATCCGCAGGGATTAGTCTCACTTCAAAAAAGAGGTGGGGACACCCCGTGTCTTCAAAAAAAAAAAAAAAAAACAATGGGGGCCCACCATATGGATGGTCTAGATTGATGATTGAATATGGCATGCAGTGTAATGCATCTCATTATGGGAGATGTGGATGATCCAGTCATGAATCCTGACCGACCATCTAACTGCTCCCACCGTGGATTGACCACGTCTCAGCAATCACTCCAATCAAATAATCCTAATCATCAGACTGGTGGCCTAGAAAATGGATGGTACGAATGAAAAGGGCCTTCTTTTGTTATGGTCATCTGTTCACAGGTCACTGTTCAGATGGTTGTCCTGTTGGCATGACCTTTGTAAGTGGCACATCAACAGGGGGGGCACCAGATGGATGGTCTAGATTGATGCTCTGATCCTAGTTGCGCAGATCTTCACCCCAGGTGTGCTTGTGTGCATATGTTAGCAACACCCGAGTTTTCAATTGAGATTTTCACATATATTTTGTGGAAATAAAGATTTTCATGTATCCAACCCCAATTAGTGATGAAAAAAGTTTCCTGTATTTTTAGGTTGAATTTCTTATCTATTTTAACTTTTTCTTCATCTAATGTATGGGACAGTATTTTCACTGTTTTCCTCTCCGAAGAACAGAAAGTGTTGCTGTTTTCTTTCTAATTGTAGGAAGATGTTAAGAATATTGTGTTTATTTTGATTATTAAGGTAACAGAATCGACGGACTTCACCGAGTTGGTGAACAGAGAACCATGGCTTTCATCCACCAGACTGGTTGTGAAGCCGGACATGTTGTTTGGGAAGCGTGGGAAGAGCGGTTTGGTGGCTCTAAACCTAGATCTGGCCCAGGTGGCTCAATTTGTGAAAGAACGCCTTGGCGTAGAGGTGATCTTGGAACTAACCTCAAGTAGAAAATTTTGATTTTAAGAAATGGCACTTTTCTGTTTGATCCATCAATATCATAGGTGGGACCACCATTTAGTAACTCAATCTGTGATCCAGCGGGCCAAGCTTATTTATCCAATCTTTCAAGTGACTCCGTCTATCTGATGAAAGTGGATGGTTACAACCAATGGGCTCAAGTGGATGGTTAGGATCATCTGATGGGGTAGATATTTGGGTACCTTCACCAACCATGGGCCCACTATCAACAATTTGTATTGCAGCCCAAATGCTCGATTGAGGATTGCACATTTCGTTTTTATATATTGCCATGCTCTTTAATGGATGTTGTCCTTTCTAGGTTGAGATGGGCGGTTGCAAGGCACCCATAACTACATTCATTGTTGAACCATTCATACCTCACGATCAAGAATTCTACCTTTCGATTGTATCCGAGAGGCTCGGGAGCACCATAAGCTTTTCAGAATGTGGGGGCATTGAGATCGAAGAGAACTGGGACAAGGTAGGTCTCCCTACTTGTGGATTGGCGTTTCTCCTATTCGAGCTGCATTTCTCTTGACAGTCATCGGATCCTGAGTTGTGCAGGTGAAGATGTTGTTTCTACCAACAGAGAAGCCTATGACATCTGAGGAATGTGCTCCACTGATAGCTACACTTCCCTTGGAGGTGAAGCCTGTTTTTCCATTGTGCTTCATGATTTTAGAATATTGTGGTATTTTCTATTTTACTGCTATATATTGGTAGATTCATTGTCTTGGGTTTACTATGCTTTGATTCCCATTGCATGGCATGGCATGTTCTTACTATACATGTCTGTCGGCTTAGGTACGAGAGAAAATAGGGAACTTCATCAGAGGAGTTTTCACAGTATTTCAAGGTAAGCATGTTTTAGGGGTTGATGATTCTGATATATGGCTGCCTCTTTTAAGGAGCAGAGACCAACTTTGGATCTGTCTTAGGGCCCATGGATGCACCCTTAAAAGGGCCTAAACAATGTTTTGAACCAAACTCCAGTTGGTGTTATGTGTTTGGATGCACCTTTGCAAACCCTGTCTTTTGCCCTCTCTTCAAAATAGGCACTAAAAAGCCCACCGTCCCAGGATTAAGAAGATAGGCAAACCCTCCACTCGGCTTCTTCTAGATCGTATTTTAAAGGACTTGAATGTAGCATGGATATTTTTTGGGTAAAAAGTGTGCAAGTTCCATCATATTTTACAGAAAGCAGGTTGATTTAGACTTTTGAGTCCTTATCTATCATGCTTAATAACTCTTAACTTTTATAAATTGCAAAACTCAGATATGGTTTGCGGGTCCTATGTATGCATATTATTGTGTCCAAATGTGTTTTCCTATAGAAATATCTGGTCTGTGGCATTCCAGCTCGAAACTGATTTACCATGTCCCTTTGCAGATCTGGATTTCTCTTTCCTAGAGATGAATCCATTTACATTGGTTGATGGAAATCCGTATCCATTGGATATGCGTGGAGAATTAGATGACACTGCTGCCTTCAAGAACTTCAGAAAGTACCATTTCTTTTCCTTTTCTTTTTCCTTTTTTATTTGATCTCATTAGTACCTTATAAAAACTGTCTTTTCAAGATTTTCTTATTTGTAGCTAGTATTGCTCTTGGTAAATATGTGGTTTACTCTGTAGATGGGGGAACATGGAATTTCCACTGCCATTTGGAAGAGTACTGAGCACTACAGAAAGCTTTGTTCATGGATTGGATGAAAAGGTAGATGCATTCTTCTAGCAGTTTCTTTGAATTGACAGTTGTTATACAATTCTCTACAGCCTTTAGGACGTATTTGCATTCAAGAAACCTAAACAAATTACAATTAGTTTTGATATCCAATATTACTAACAGCTAGAGGCCCAGGCCTCCATGTTTTTATTTTTTGTTAATTTGTGGAAGTAAATCCCATAGATGAGTTTTTTTTTTTTTTTTTCTGCTTGATGAAATGAAATCCATTGCGTTCTGGGCGCTTCTTCCCACAAAAGGATGAAATAAAAACTAATGGGTTCCACCTTGTCAGTAAATTTGGGCTGCAGAAAGTAACTGTAATTTGTTCTGGTTTCTTGAGTTCGTACTGGCCTTATCACACTATAATTCTCATGCTAGAAAATGCTCACTACCTTATAATTTCATCCTTGCTTATCAGAAGCAATTTATATATTTGTTTCCTCAATTGCTTGGGCTGTATGTCCCCCGGCCTTTTTCTTTTTCTCTCCATTCCATCAGGGACCTTTTTCTTTAATCTTTTTTCAGTCAAGAAGTAGCACTTTGCTTGAAGGACTTTCCCATGGTGTACTGATCCTTACTATGTCACTGCAGACAAGCGCCTCTCTGAAATTCACTGTTTTAAACCCTAAAGGACGCATCTGGACTATGGTAGCTGGAGGGGGTGCAAGCGTCATATATGCCGATACCGTAAGTATACATGTCTCACAGACCATATCTTACGGCTTCCCATGTTTTACTTTGCTCAAACTGTGTAGAAGTGGAACTCTTCAAATTTCTGGCTGAAAACATGCATACAAACACATTGTCCTTAGAATTTCTGGAATCTCACGTTGTTGTCAGGCATGGAATTACAAGTGCGAATGCCCTGTGATGAAATTAGCTTTACATGTATTAGGTTGGAGATTTGGGTTTTGCATCGGAGCTTGGAAATTACGCTGAGTACAGTGGAGCTCCAAATGAAGATGAGGTTTTACAGTATGCCAGAGTTGTTATTGATGTAAGAACTCATTTCCATCACCTCATTTTTCAGTTGGGTCGGTACCATAACACTTCTCATTGACTGTGGTGCACTGGTGTCTTTTCCTTCTTCCTCTATTTATGTTTTTGCAGTGTGCTACTGCTGATCCCGATGGTCGCAAGAGAGCCCTTCTTATTGGAGGAGGCATAGCTAATTTTACTGACGTTGCGGCTACTTTCAATGGCATTATTCGAGCTTTAAGGGAGAAGGTATGTTTTTACCCATTGCATCCCTATCGGCTGTTCGTTGCTAACATTATCATTTTTCTGTGCACAAGCTGAAATCTCTCTGTTCAATTCTGTAGGAATCCAAGCTAAAGGCATCGAGAATGCACATCTATGTTCGAAGAGGCGGGCCAAACTATCAGACTGGTCTGGCGAAAATGCGGACTCTGGGAGTTGAACTAGGGGTTCCCCTTGAGGTAAGAAATGACAATCTGCATTATCATATCGGCTCTTTGTACCCTCAGTGATGATTTTTGAATGCGTTTTCCCCCATTCTTTCTACATAAAGTTTTTATTTATTTATTTATTTTAAAGGTGTTTTCAGCTACTAGGGTACTTTTCAGTTTGGCAAATCCCTCGTTTTTTTAGCTAACAAAGATAGTGCTGTTTTCTAATACAAAGATTGCCATTCATTCACATCATTACCACTTTATTCCTTTTTCTGTTGGTGATGAAACAGATGCTATTTACACCCTCTATTTTGGATATGTATATGCCTGCTTTTCTACTTTCTCTGGTCGTATTCCAAGAAACTGAAACTGGTACAAGACCATAATATTTAGAGGATTCTTCCCACCAGACGAAAAAAAAAAAATCCTTATTATTTTACCTTCTGAGAAAATTTGTACCTTCCAGAAGATTTTTAGGGATTTTTGACCACGAATTTTCTCAAGAATTCAGATTTTACCAAATGGTGCCTTGAGGAAACAAATTCCCAGGTGGTGCTTTCTGAGGAGAGAAATTATGCAAATGCCCTCATTTATTTTCTTCATTAAAAAGTGGCGAGTCGAGAATTGTGGGGCTCACATGGTATGCGTTTGACCAACCTGCCCAATAAATGCACCCCACAATGGTTACCAGGCGAACAAAAAATATGGTGGATCCAATCGTAAGCTGGGCCAAGCCATAAAGTAATATACACCACCCAAAACCATCAAAATTCAAGTGTGGCCCATCTGATGATTTGATCAGCCAGATTTTGGTTCATGTGATCACCATGGTAGGGTGCATATGTTGGACAGGTTGGATGTTATGTGCATACAATTTCAGCTTACAATTCTCAACTTCACTACTTTTTAAAGAATAAACAGATGAGGGCATTTGATAATGTCCTCTTATTTGGTAAAATTCGAATTGCTGAGGAATTTTGGGGTAAAAATCCCAAAATTTACCTTCCAAAACAAATTTACCCAAAAAAAAATAAAATCTTATTTTATATATAGTCATCAATTCAGCATTTTTTTTTTGTCTTTTTAACACACCCACCCACCCACGCACACACCCCACATGGGCACTCGAACCCAGGACTTTAGTGTTGAAATGCAGAGCATCTACCATTGAGCCATGGATCAAGACCCAATTCAGCATTATTCAGCTCTGATGAAAAATAAAAAGGGGGGGCCAGACACCCAGTTTTCTAGTAAATTGTTCAACTAATACATGCCTTTTTTCTACACTTGGCAGTACCACCAATAGTAGAAAAAGGGTATGTGGCTCTGTGCCCTTTCTCAGATGTAGATTCTTAACTCTGAGCTCATGACTAATCTCTGAGGGTCACCATGACCAATGTTCGCTACTTTTTGGTTGAATCAGAACCCTTTGTTCATTTACCCTTCAGAGAGCTTCGTTTTCCTGCCGCAGGTTGACCTAGGGTTGTCATTCTTTTGTTGTAGGTTTATGGACCAGAGGCTACAATGACTGGAATTTGCAAGCAAGCAATCGAATGCGTTATGTCGGCTGCGTGAACATTTTTCCCTTTCAACTCCTCTTTTTATGATTCTAGAATTCCTATGTTGAGAAAATCACAGAACTCAGGCACACTCTCCCGATGGAAGCTGAGTTGTAGCACCAGAACATTTCTTGCCAATGTTATATCACTTTCAAGTTCTTGCATTATTTAGTGTGGTGGAAATATTTGATTTGCGATTATAGCTAGGAATTGTGTTAATTGCACTTGGCTTGTCACACACCTTAAAAAATGCATACACGACTTTGCATGGGGCACTTGGAAGATGTCTACCAGATCCGTCCTGGCAGTCAGTTTTCCACACCATGAACGAAATACGGCTTGAAAAGGACATCAGACTGGTAAATCCCTGCTTTCCAATTTAAGGAAGTGATCGAGCAACACCCAGATTGGGCTCTGTTCTGATTAAGTGGTTGGGATCATCTGACTGTTTTTTTTTTTTTTTTGAACCATGGCCTGCTCTTAGAGAGACCCACATGACAAGCTCTCTGATCCTGTACACCTGTTGCATGCGGCGAGCTTTGTGTATCTAGATATTCTGATTCTATTTAAGCAGTGATAAATGACTCGTTAGCTATTAACGTGGGCGCTTGGATGTGGGGCCCAGTGAGCCAATACCAAGATGCAGGTCATGAATGCTGGTTTTGGTTTTTTTTTTTTTTTTTTTAAAAATCTTGCTAGTCCAAAATGGGGAGAAGCTGAAGGGGATCCAAACAGAGACTTTTGGCAGAATCTTTGAACAGGTCACAGATTTCTCCTTTCTGTTGTATTTTGGCTTGATATCGGCTAGTGTCCGAATGGTTCATAGACGGCGGTTTTCTGTTGTTTCATTCTTTTGAGTACTATTATCCAATCTTTGGGTGTGGGCCCACGGGTTGGTGATCCTAACTGCTGAGATGATGGCCCCCACAGTCGAATGCTTCTTTTACTCTCTTCCGAGATATGCTTGGAAGGCTTTGTGGCACGTGTGCAAGATGTCCACCCTGTCAAAAATGTCAGGGTGGGCCACTGATTGAGGAAACATATTTACGTTGGATATGGTCCATTGGTCGTGAATTTCTTCTGTCCATGTCTGCCTACCTGATCAACAGTCAGTGGGAATCTCCTGATGAACGGCTTGGATCTTTCTCACGTGTGCCGAGTGTGGTTTTAAGACTCAGACAAGTCCTGTGCAACTCGTCCCACCCAACTCGGTCGGACCTGATCCGGTTCAACGTCACAAGCCACCTTGGACAACCACCCCCGAGTCAAGCAAGTCCCGCGTGTGAGAGGTGAGAGCCAAATAATAATAATAATAAAATTAGGAGAAACTTTGATACTCTGGCACAACACTATGGATGATACACGGGCACTTAGAAATTACTTTAAAATTGCATGTGGCCGTACAAGTAAAATCGAACTGTCCAGATTATGGGTCCCTGTTTTATGGGCCAAAAAGCAAAAATTATTTGATTATTTGAATCGAATTGGCGGATATTTATTGGACGGTTGAAGATGAAAAGCGTCTAATGGCCCAATTTAAACAAACAAGCGTCCATGAATGAGAGGTTAGGAATTTTCAACCATTCTGATTTTCGGACTGTGATTCAGTGACTGTGGGTTCCACAATATAATCGGTCATGAATTTACGTATGCCACGTGTATACTTTCTAAGTGCCTGCATATCAAGCGCTATACACTGCCAGAGTATTAAACAACTCCCAAAGGATCATGCCCCAAATATGTAGGACCTATCGTGGATATGGCGTGGGCCAAGAATCTCACGGTTCAAAGGATCGCAGACACCCAATCAAAGGACTACTTCCGGTTGTACGTGAGCCATTCGATATTTTCGTTGTTATCTGTTTTGTCTAGTAAGTATTGTACGGCTAAATGATTATTTGTACATTCTATATCGAAGGTGGGCCCTATCTTTTGAACGGTTCTGATCAGCGTAACTGCGCCCTATTATTCAAAGGAGCACTATTTAAAACTATTCCTCCATGTATGCTACCTTCCTCAACTCATCGGATCCGGTCTCACAGGAGGCATGATACGTACAGCGCCTACATTTCATTGCTTCCAGATGCTAGATCAGAACCGTTCAATTGATGGGTCAATTAATGAATAGTCCATGGTCCAAAAATCATACCGTTTGAAATTATCAATAGTCCAATCAAATCAGATAGAAGAGATCCATTTACCAGATCTTCAAAATAGTCCAATCAAATCGATTTTCAATTATTGGCCATTCAGTGGTGGGCCCTGAAGGTTTTACGGTTCTGATCACCACAAACATGTGCCACGTGTATGTACAAGACTAGGCGCACGAAATACCGTGCACCTAAGGGCACTGGATCAGCTCCCAACTTCAAAATTCGGTTTCTTACCGTTTTCAGTTTAATCATCAAGCCTTGAATTCTGTTAAATAACCAACCAGCCACTCATGTCCGTACAACCACACCAACATGCAGATATTGCAATCCAAAAGCATAGAGAAATATCCAAATCCAATCTCATTCCTTTCCAGAAATCCAAAGTAGAATTTCACCTAATCCGATTTTCCGCCACCACCAAACACCACTCTCTTTCCTCCAAACCAGATTCATGGAATCTCCTGATCAGAGAATATTCACAAAGCAGAACTCCCAAAGACTCCATCCTCTTAGTTCATCAGCTTCTAATCGACGGCTTTTTTGTTCCAAATCATCTAACCTTCCCCTCGTTATTTGATGCTTGCCGTCGAATTCAAGCAATTGAAGAAGGCAGGCAGCTGCATTCACAGGCGATTAAAGTTGGATTGAATGCTGATGTTTTCGTCCAAAGGGCTCTTGTTCGGTTGTATGCAAGATGTGGCTGTTGCGAGGATGCTTCGAGGGTGTTTGATCGGTGTCCTGACCCAGGTATCGTTTCCCAAAATGATTTGATTAGTGGATATTTAAGAATTGGGGAGTTGCGGTCTGCCCGATGGGTTTTTGATGGAATGGATGAGAGGAATGTGGTTTCTTGGAGTGTTATGGTTGATGGATATGCGAAGAATGGGGAAGTTGAGATTGCTCAGGAACTGTTCAATGAAATGCCTGAGAGGAACTCATTTTCATGGAATTCGATGATGGGTGGGTATTTGAGATGCGGGCGTGTGGAAGAAGCTCGTCATCTTTTTGATCGGATGCCAGATAGAGATGTCGTCACGTGGACAGCTATGATTTCGGGTTATGCCCAGAATTGCTTGTTTAGGGCAGCTCTGGAGACATTCTTGGAAATGCAGATTGCCGGTCTGGAGCCAAACAGGATCACGCTTGTGAGTGTTCTTCCAGCCATAGCTCAATTGGGTGCACTTACACAAGGACGGTGGATTCATGCCTACATAGACAAGAGAGGGATAGAGTTGGATGGTGTTCTTGGATCAGCTCTTGTGGATATGTACTCAAAATGCGGGTGCATAGAAGAAGCTCTTGATGTGTTTGAGAAGCTCACAAGGAAGGAATTATCTTCTTGGAATTCAATCATTGGAGGCCTCGCGGCTCACGGCCTTGGCAAAGATGCCCTCCATGTTTTCTCGAGGATGCGGGAGGACTCTTCGATGGTCCCCAACGATATAACTTTTGTCGGTGTTCTAAGTGCTTGTAGCCATGCAGGGTTGGTGGAAGAGGGTCGAATGGCCTTCAATCTTCTTACGGATTTTTATAAGATGACTCCGAATGTTAGGCACTACGGATGTATGGTTGATCTTTTGGGACGGGTGGGGCACTTGGAAGAGGCACGAGAGCTTATAGAAAACATGCCTGTCGAGAGTAACTCTGTCATATGGAAGACTCTACTTGGTGCTTGTAGAATTCATAAGAATGTTGAGCTGGCCGAGCATATATCAAGAGTTGCGACTGAAATGGGGGATCAAGATAGCGGTTTTTATGCACTTGTGTCCAATATTTTCTCTGAGGCGGGACGATTGAATGATGCTGGTAAGATGAGAAGAAAGATGAATGATTTGAAGGTGAAAAAGGTTGCTGGTTGCAGTTGGGTAGAGGTGGGTGGTGTTGTTCATGAGTTCCTGATGGGCGGAGAGAATTTCCATGCTGAAAGTGAAGCGATCTGTTCGATGGTAGATGAGATGGAGAGACGGATGGGGCGGGGAGGTTACCGAACAAATGCATCCAAGGTGTCGATTTGTGCGGGACAGGAAGAGAAGAGGCCCCGAATGGGTCACCATAGTGAGAAACTGGCGATTGCGTTTGGACTTATTAAGACTAGTCGCGGAACACCAATTCGGGTGATGAAGAACCTTCGAGTTTGCAATGACTGCCACACTGCGACAAAGCTCATATCCAAGATCTACGATCGAGAAATAATAGTGAGGGATCAGAGTCGCTTTCATCGTTTCAAGAATGGGACATGCTCTTGTGCAGATTATTGGTGAACTTTGAGATATTTATGCAATTTTCAGGTAGAAAAGCATTGAAACTAATAGGCTCTTTTCATAAAAATATAAGAATATGTTCGATGCACAGAGCATGTTAGAAAACAGACTAGCATTTGAGATGAAATTACATTCATTTTTGTAGGGAGAACATCTTAAGCACCTGATTGTAGATTAAAAGTCCGTGCAACTACATGAGTGTGGGGCCCACACAGGGTATGTATATAGCATTCAAGCAGTTGAGTGGGATGTCCCCATTATGAAAATGGAAATGCCACAGAAACCAGGCAACCCGAATTTGGAGATTTTTAGGTAGTCCACTGTTTTCAATGGTGTGGCCCACATAATGTTTGGATCAGCTTGATTTTTTTAGCATCCCATTTTCATGGTGTGGCATAGGGGAAGCGAGTGGTTGGGTCGGGTGGGGTGGGGTGGGGTGGGTGAGTTCTGTCGTAAGGAGGATGGGTTGAATCTAAATCCAACACATTTAATAATCATATTGAAAATCTCAACCCCAATCCAACTCACCATTTAGTTAAAAAATATTATAAATTAAAACTAAAAAAATATTTCCATTTCGTTCATAAAAAATATAAAAGTTTTTTTTTTGTTTTTTTTGTTTTGTTTTTTGTTTTTGGATGACGTCAAGGTGTCTGTCCCCATCCCATTTGAAGGTGAGACTGGTCCCTGTGGATGCACACAATCACCTGCAAACCACTTGCATCGAGTCAAATCCCTGCAGATGCATGTAATCACCTGCAAACCACGTGCATTGGGTAATATGAAGGTTATAAACCTTATGTTTAGAATTGTTAATTAATAAAAAAATTATCTACTATTATAATCAAAATTATAATAATTGTATCCGAAGTATAGTGTTTTTTAAACATATATGTTATATTATAAGAGGTTTCAAGTCCAACCGGTTGGATAACAAGTTATGCTCCACCCGCATTTAACTTCTAACCTTTCATGTTTGTGCCATTCCCAATCCACTCAATATGTTGGCCTTACCATGATTGTCTTATGCAAAAATCAACCACATCCACTCATTGAGTGGATAACACTTGTATTTTGGTATTTATCAATAGCTAGATATCATTTATTTGTGGTGTGGTCCACCCAATGAGTAGATGGAGTTTATTTTCTCATTAGGTGATACTCCTAGTGGGGCTAAGATAATGAAAGGGTTGGATGTCACACTCAATTAATAGGTTGGAAGTTGTCAATTGGGAAAACTATCACTTCTTTTTCCACACACAATGCTCCTCATGAGAAGCTATGTGACAAGTCTTATATAGGTATAATGGGAATACGTGGCATAGATTAAATTCAGCTCATTCACCAAATGGGACTCATTAATTAAATTTTATTTGCAAAAAATTAGTAAATGATCTACATCATTAAAGCCACACATGCAAGTTGAATTTAGATAGTTGAAATGAATTTCTAACAATCCACATTTTTTATAGAAGAATATATTACTGTTAATTATAGAAAAATAATATTTTATATTCTTCACATGCTTACAAGGGATCTTACGTGATTAACATACTAGATTTTTTTACACTTGATGCATTGCCCCAGCGCACCTCTCTAATTATTCCATTTTCTTTTAATCCCACTGTGGTGTGAATGCGCGAGTGTGCATGGGTGTGAGTGTGGGTGGAAGATAATAAAAAAATAAATAAATAAATAAATAAAGGCCACCTCTCTAAGTGGATTATTTCCTGCGAGGCAGGGGCTCACCTTGATGTATGAGCCCCATTTCCTCTCCCTCTCCCTCTCCCTCTCCCTTCGATAAATGCCCTCTCCCTGCATTTTTTTTAAATTTTTTGTTTTTACGGGGCTTCAATCATTCTCTTCCCCCTCCCACCAAGAAACCTCAACAACACATTTGAATTTGCATCTGCTAGGTGTTAAAGAAACAAAAATAAAATAAAAAGAAAATTAAGGAAGAAAGTAAGAGAAGCTTTCTTTTTTTTGTTTTTTTTGTTTTTTTTCGTTTATCCCCAAAATTTGGAGGATTTTAATTCGGTGCTTTTTTGAGTAAGCTATACTGTTCAAAAGGTTAGCCTAGAAATCCAAACTGTTTATCGAATGGGTGCCCTTTTGGGCAATCCAGGCCATTCAAAAGACAGACCTAGAATCCCAAATCATGATTTATGGGCTGCACCTTTGGGCTTAAGAAAAACTTCTAATTTCTTTATTCTTTTTATTTTGAATCAGATTGGTGAGGACATTTAAAAATGGAAATATCATATGGGCGTATTAAATTCATGACTTGAAACCCCACTCATTTAATTTTGGGTTGACAACGCACAGTCCAAACCTAACCCATATGGGTGAAGTCTAACATTGAGTAGAGATTTGTCGCCCTATTGCGTCGACCCCTTTCTAGGCACATTGGATGCCTTCCATACAACTAGTGGCACCAACTTCTCTCATTTGTAGCTGCTTGTGAGTGAGACGTTACGGTAGATAAGATTATCTTTATTTGATGGTTGCATGGGGAGCAGATTCGGTTAGGCCGGGTAATACTAAGTTCTGTCAAATTATGATGTGGCGTTATTTCATTAGCCCACTTGACGAAGAAGGGGGCCCACCAACTTTATAAAGGTTGTTGGGTCGAGTATGCATCTGACCATGTCTGGCAAGCCAATGCAACAGTGCCATGTCATGGCCTGACTGTGCACACTATTCTTCGAGCTTGAAATCACTCAATTTCGGTGTCTTCCATAAAATGTTCATCTCTTATCTATTTCCAATTGTTCGGAGTGGGTCAATCACATCAGATGGGTTTCTTTCCGAATTTTCAGATGATTTTTTTTTTTTTTTTTTTGAAAGTTCTTCCTCAGTCAATGATCAAATCGGGCATTTTCTTGTCTGGGTTTAACCCGACTGAGTAATGTAATCTCAGCCGAATCCTGTCTTGAGTTTTTAAACTACGAACCTAATTGCTTAGGTCAGAAACTCCACTCGGCCAAGCACCCCACCGTTCACACAAACAGGCCTGCTACGGGTTCTTGAAGGGCCAGGGTCTTCGAACGCGGACTACACCATAGATATTTTTCAGGGTGATTACTGTGGGGCCCACCTTGATGCATGTGTTTTATCCGCACCATCCATGCACAAGTTTTCAGTCAATCACTGCCACTGTTTCCTGTGGTGTTCCACTTGATATTTGGAAGCACATCAAGGTGGGCCCATGGTCTGGGCAACAGCTAATTTGCTCCCAAAAAAAAAAAAAATACAAACATGACAGCACCGTGCTAGAGTGGTCGAGGGTCTTGATTGAAGCTGGCCATACAGAATCTCAGTGCATATGCCTCCGCCATGGTTTAAAATAAACGTTTTGAGTTATCATTCATCAGGAATATGGCCCCTTTATTGGCATGCATCGGGTTGGTTCAGGCTGATATAACTACAGCTTTCATGAACAATACCAGCATACATCAGGCAATACAAACAGGCTTCAAACCATGGATTTAAACCTCATCACCTCAACACAGACCCTGCAATATGCAAGTGAGCCCATGCAAAACCCCATACAGGACTTGGAATACCACATAACAAGAGCCTAACGTATGCTTGTGGTTTTAAAGGGCCAAACCGAATCTTGATTCTTGACCCACTACTCAGTCTGAATGAAGTGCCGTCTGTTACTTGATCGAATGGTAATTTTGACCCTCATTTGAGTCAAGAAGCTCATGTCTGGTTTAGACACCTTTGAATGTAGGACAGGAAAAGAAAAAAAAAAAAAAACAAACAAACATCCAATCCCTGAAATAACAAAAACACAATCAGGCCAACTCTCACCTGTCCATCAGACCCAGCTCAGTGGTGCCCAATATCTGGCTTCGAATTTTGACCACCCATTAAACCCCCTGACCAATCTGCTAGCTGAGCACATCTGCTCTCAAAAATGGCCCACCAATCCCCATTTTGCTGCATTTTTAAAAAGATTCTATAATCCTAACCTTGTACTATTAAACGAAGGGGAGGGGGAAAAAAAGAGAAATTAAATGCTCAAAGTTCAGCAGCAAGGTGTTGTAGTTCATAACATTTTATGGATCTGATAAATAAAACAAAAATAACCAGTCAGGCAAAATCTCAAATCCAAACAAACAAAACAAAACTAGTGTTCCCCAACGACTAACACAGCTCCAATTTCTATAACTAGGAACAGCCACAGAAACCTTTGATAAAGGTCACCATAAGACTAGAGCCTCCTTCCTCTTCTACCACCCTTCCTGCGGGTGCTGTCATGTGGAATCGGGGTCACATCCTCTGCAAGTAGGAAAAAAACAAAGGATTAGAGATCTCTCCTTTACCTTTTACCAGCATTTGTTTATTTTAAGGATCTTTTACCAGTTTTTCAAATATGAGATCATCATCATCTTAGTTAATGGCAACACCAACAACAATGATGTTTGATGGAACACTATAAAACAAGGCGCCCATTGCACATGTGGAAATGTTACCTTTGTTTAACCTACAAGAATCTCTAAGGCGTTTCTTTTAGTGGTAGGCATGAAGGCAAAATTGTTGTTGTCGCAAAAATAATTTGACTGGACCGAACCTTTAATTATGTCACTAAAAAACTCACTGATGTTCTACTTGGAATGGTTTAAACAAATTATGAGTTGTTGAACGCCAAGATGTTCCATCATAAGCAGACACCCCCCCTCAACAAACTCAGTAGCCACTTACGAATGGGGTAGACAAAGAGTTCAGACCACAAGAAATGTTGTGAATCTTATCAAAGAACAAAACCCATTGCTCCAAATAATCCTGTAGTCCCCTTTAACCTTGACCCTTTACAAAGGGCTCCCCTTTTTTCATGAATCCCCCAACCTGGTGGTTGTAGACAAGGACATGTGAACCTAGCCATTATCATTGCAAACAACTCCAACAACAGGGTGGCCCCAGTTACCCACACAAGAACCCATAAAGTTCAATTTGTACCAATGTAAGGATGGTGAAAATAATTTGTGGTATTGAATGGAACAATTTGTTCTTATTTAAGATAAGATGCCAATGGTAATGGAATCTAAGTAAATCTTGACAGCCAGTAAAAAATAAATGGACCTTCATAACGGAGGCTAATGAACAAGTCGGTCAAAGACAAGTTTGATAGAGGCACATAAAAGGTATAGGAGTGTTACCAATGCGGCCAATTTTCATTCCAGACCGAGCAAGGGCCCTGAGAGCAGACTGGGCACCTGGACCAGGCGTCTTCGTTTTGTTACCACCAGTTGCCCGCAACTTAATGTGCAGAGCAGTGATTCCAAGCTCCTACAAAAATGAACATCAACAGTGAATGTCACTGCCAAAACACCATCACCGCTGACATCATCACAGGCCTAGTATGCATGTTCTAATCCAAGATGAAGTTATTGATGTGATTGCATGGAAAAACATGCATGAATCCTAAATAACTATTGAAGAAGATTTCCAGTTCACACTATGGATGCATGTACATGCATACCAATGACCTCAGTCAATTCACAAGAGTGAAAACAATCTCACCAATGATTACCTTACAGCATTGTGCAACATTGATTGCATGGAAAAACATGCATGAATCCTAAATAACTATTGAAGAAGATTTCCAGTTCACAATTATGCATGTCATGCATACCAATGACCTCAGTCAATTCACAAGAATGAAAGCAATCTCAACCAATGATTTCACCTAAATACCAACTAGTGAGAGTGGAAATGGAAGTGCATACCTTACAGCGTTGTGCAACATCTTGTGCTGCAAGCATGGCTGCATAGGGAGAGGATTCATCCCTGTCCGCCTTCACTTTCATCCCGCCTGTATAAAATAAAGATGTAACCAATCGTTTTAGCTTCATCAATATTAACCAGGATGAAGTCCTAACACTGGAAATAGAATCACAAAATGGTAGAATATTAAATGACTGATAATCAAACTTTATGTTTTAGGAACAAATAATAACACTGCTTTCAGATTTTTACAGCAGTCTTCAGAGAAGTGGCATCTCTTGGACACGTTTTAAGTTAATGCAGGATGCAATAATATATGGTTCTTGTTACAATTGATATTCAGGGCCTGTTTTGGAAGCTTGGAAAGTATTTGGGTGGAAAATACTTTCCATGAAAATGACATTTTCCCCTAATTGGGAGTTCAGTTTTTGGTGGAAAACATTTTCCAAGAATGTGTTTCCATAGAGATCCTAAAAAATTCCCAACTCTCCACCTATTTTATTTTTTTTTGTATCTACCCTCCAAATGCTTTCTTGAAAAAGAAAATGTTACTTCCTCTCATATTATTTTTCAAACTCCCAAACAGTCCCTATAGGGCTGTAAACAGGCCAGGCCTGGGGTTGGCTTCAGCCTTTATTTTGAACTGTTCAGACTGGGCATGACGGGCCAGTTCTATTCAAAATTTAGATTTTGCCAGGCCCAAGACCTGCCCATTGACAGCCCTACTTCAGGACTAGAGGTGTACACGAGTTGAGCCAGCCGAGCTTTGCCAAGCTCATTCTCGACTCGGACTGCTCAAGTCCCAGCTCGTGCTCGGCTCGTCCGAGTTCGAGCAGAGTTTTCGAGTCCGGGCGAGCAGCGGCAGGGACAGGGGCACCGGGCAGGGCAGGGACGCCGGACAGGGCGAGGTGGCCACCGGACGGCAATATGAGAGAGAGAGAGAGAGAGAGAGAGAGAGACGGAAGAGAGAGAGAGAGAGAGAGAGAGATTGGGAGTTAGGATTTTGATTTTTAAAGGGCATATATACCCTACCGAGTCGAGCCAAGTTCGAGTATTATTCGAGTCGAGCCAAGTTCGAGTATTATTTGAGTCGAGCAGGGGCAAGCTCGAGCTCGGCTTGAATTCATTTTGAGCACCAAAAAACAGCTCGAATCGGTTCGAACTCAGCTTCGATTCGAGTCGAGTCGAGTGTGTTACCGAGCTTTTGCTGCTCGTGTACAGCTCTATTCAGGACAGTCAATTTCAAATGCAGTTTGTATGTTTTCTTTTCTAAATAGAAAATTGAATTTTATCCTGCAAGTTGGGAGTAACTTTATACCGTTGTTTTTATTTTCTTTATTGCAAAAAAGGAAATCTTGTTCACTTAAATCAGCATAGATGTTGCACCAACTCTTCTCCAAAAAGCATCTAACAAAAAAAGTTCAGAACTAAAGGCATCTCATACCAGTAACGCGGACCATGGTTTCTCTTCCAGATAAATCTGTCACATGCTGCAATCCAGAAAAAAAAAATAATAAATAAATAAGATTGGGACCTCTGAGAATGTCAGGAGAAGCAAAAAGGACGTGAAAGAAAAGAAATGGGACTTACGATAAAAGTATCATTAAAAGATGCAAAGATGTGAGCAACACCGAAAACATTCTCTCCCTCTCGTACAGTTGGTCCAAGTGTCACATTCTCCTCCTTAGGCTCCCTAGTCTTCCTCCGCGACTGTAAAATGCCTCGCCAAAAAAAAAAGCACCCAGATTAAAAATGACAATTTTCCAAGATAATGAGAAAAGCAAAACCGCAAAAGCACCCTAGAACATTTCACATTCAATTCAAGCTTTAAAAAAGGAAAAGGAAAAAAACCTTGTCATGTGTTACAGAAATGAAAATACAACGCAAGAGTAACAGCTCCAACAAAACAACAAATACCAACTTAACACATACCGCGGAATAGAGAAGAAAAAAGAACAAAATGGTTCCAAGCTATAACCTATGAAAACTACTAAAATGATGTTAACAAAGAAAAAATCTTGTACAAAACTTGGTATATCGGGTAACCTAAGAGAGAAGCAATGTAGCCAATTGAAGGGTCAGTAGATACACACCACTTAAGTTGTTTCAGTGTTATTACAACTCTTTTACAATTAATCGCGACATTATCGCTACAAAAGTAACCATGGCATTCAAAAACAGTTATGTAATGGCTGTTAAGTAACGGTAACGGTGGGACTCATTACCCGATATGGGGCTGGAACGCCCTCTTTAGAAAAGAAAAAAAAAAAAGGCATATAATGGGCCAATAGAGGGCCGGCAATTTTCTTCCTTTGAAAAAAAGAAGACATTTACAGGGCCGAAACGGCCATTACAGCTCATATCATGATATAGCCATATGGCTGACAGTTATGGCTGCTGCTACCGTTATTGAATACCTTTAGAGGAATAAGAGATAGAAAGGCGAGTGCAGATAATTTTGCCCACATTGAAAATGGAGGGCCTACTTGCCCTTGGATTGGCCACATAGGTAAACAACCAATTAGCATGTGATTCCCACCACCTATTTGATTAGTGAACAACCAATGAGCATGTTGGAGCCTTTCCACTCATAAGCAATGTCGTCAAAATCCTACAATTTACAATTTACTATTAGAGTCAAATATTAAGCAAAACGATTAGAATCCAGCCTTGAATCCCTTGTTATATGAATCCTATGATTCTATGATTTGAATCCTATGACTTCAATTCAAATTATAATTGTTTTCTACTAATTTGGCAGGGGCTTTAAGAATCATTTAGAAATGGTAAATTATTTTTTTGTTCTTTATAAGAGATCAAATTATATATATTATCTTTAACTTTAAATCATGGAACCTTTTTATATTATTTCTAACTTCTTAATTGGTCGAAACACCAAATTGATGTATAAATTATCTAGAAAGTTTTATGGATGGTTACAATCATGTTGACTAGTATGAATTGTGGAATGATGGTTAGAAATCAAAATATCCTTTTTAGTCTATCTACAGATAAATGTTGCTTTTCCAACGTGACTCTACATTCAAGAAAGGTAACGAGAAAAATTATCAAGGGATCCTTGTATGTTTTGTAAAGAAAAATTCTTGAAAAAAAAATAAAGGAAAGATGAGAATCGTTTAAAACTATCATGACATGACATGGTATTAAAATGGTACAAATAGAAAATCTTTTAAAACTATCATGACATGACATGGTATTAAAATGGTATAAATAGAAAATCCTTTAAAACTATCATGACATGAAAATTTTTCCGTCTTTGATAGTAAAATGGTACAAATAGAGATGCTAGCGATAGTAGGGTGGCAATCACCCACCCTGACCTAGTCAGCTGCCACAGCAACTTCTGATATGAGACTTTCCACATCCATTTCACACAACATGGAAACCACCACAACTTTTATTTTGTAAAACAAGACATCAATGTAATCTGTGAGAGAAACTACAGAAAATATCATAATTGAGACATTTCCAATCAACAAATTTGCAAAACAACTACAACATTAGGGGTCATTTAGATGCCTGTAAAATTTTCAAGTTGTAAAGGAATTGCAGGTAATCAGATTGCAGAGGCTGTTTGGATACCTGTATTTGCCTGTAAAAGCTTTACAGGCTGTAAACACATTACAGCTCTTAGATGTAATCTGAAACCCTGGCAAAATGCCATGTTTCAGATTACAGGTAAATTCTTTACAATTATACATAATAGAACAACAACAGTTGATACACACTCGTGATGTGTGGGGTCCACCACAATGAGTACGGTACATCCAATCTGTCCATCATGTGCTTCTCTTAATGCTCTCATATGGCAACAAATGATTGATCACCAAATGGACCACACGAGAGGGAAGGATGGGACGTCCACCATTAAAAACTTCCAGATTGCATTGGCGCTCACTATAATGGGTGGACATCTAATCCATCCACCATGTGTAATTTGCTAATTTTGGTGGGATTTAACACCCCAAGCTCAGTGGTGTGTATGCCTACAGTATATATTGTAAACACTTTACAAGTTAGCCAAACACAATCTGTTTTCCTGTAAACAGTTGACGCCTGAAATTCTTTTCAGCCGTAAAGTGTTTACGAACTTTACAGGCACCCAAACAACCACTAAGCAAATGAGACACTTTTCACACATCCATCTGACACAATAAAAAATCCGTTTAATGCACCTGCAAGACTACTACAACCAATGTTGCCAGATCTAGATTCTACCCCATCGAAGCTAGAAATCTGAAAGAACTACAACAACCAATGTTGTAAAACAAAACATTCACCCTTATCCAATCTAAACATTGCGATAAAAAAGAAAAAAGAAAAAATAGTACAACCAATGTAGTAAGATGAGCATTTCACTTCTACCCCGTCCATTATAACATCTGAAAGAACTATTACATCCAGTGTCGTGAAATGAGACATTTACCCCCATGCAATTAAAGATCTACAAAAACTACTATAACCAAAGTTGTAAATAAGAATTTTGCCCCTCGTTTCTCAAACATTTGAAAAGAAACTCCTACAACGGTTGTTGTAAGGTGAGACATCAACATCATCCGCTTCCACGAATCTGCAAAACTACTAATAATTCCCAAACCCTAAAAATATAAAACCAGTGAAATCCTAAACCCATAACCCTAGAAATTTTGGGAGAATCGAACACAAGCAAGTTGAGGGCAGTAACGGAATTGACGAAAAAGGGAAGGGAGAAGGAATAAGCTTACCATGGCCGCTGCGAATTGCGAATCGGAGGGTCTGAACGAAGGGTTTTGAAGGATCGAGACAGCGGCTGAGTAAATGGAGGAAACCCTAGCTCCAGTCGTCCTTATATAGAAGAGGAGTTATATGATACTCGGGCTGCGGATGACGCTTGATACGCAGGCACTCAGACCATGCAACGTGGCATGCATTAACTCAAATAAAACCGGCTAGATTGTAAATCCAGCTGTCGTAGACTCACAAATCCAATATTAGAATGGTTGAATAATCATAGCCTCTGATTTGTAAACATTTTTTTCGTGGAATTAGGACCGTTGGATTTTTTTCAATTTTAACCGTCCAATAAATATCCAACAATCCGATTGTTGGATGATCAAACCAGATTCATTTTTCGTACATGATACAGCGGTTATCGTAATTTTGATGGATCAATCTGACTAATTTAATGCCATGTGAGCAACTTCTAAGTGCCTGCGTATCATCCATCACACTCTGCTGGAGTATCAAAGAATTTCTCTTGCAGAGCCGCACGGGTGGGGATCTTTGCTCGTGCCAAATGGCACACGTGTTTTCGATATCGTGTTTACGGTCAGTTGGGCCACTCTGTTCAGCTCGTTGGGCTGCTTCACTCCTCAGGTGGCCAGTGGTTGCAAAACGAAGGGAGTGGATCTCACATGTATGAGAGATCTCAGCCGCCGGGCCCTCGTGATGAAAATCTGTTACACAGCACACGTGCGCCGGATGGGATTTGCTCAACTAGGGTTGAGGAATTATATCGTACTCTGGCAGATCATGGTATATGGTACCCGTACGTCCACCGAATGCTGATTTGGCCATGGCCTGCCTAAATCTGAACCGTCCAAATCTTGCATGATGCGGTGTAACGCGGAAATCATAATAGATTGGGATATTTTAACGGTAGGATTGATGCATTTTTTTGGCATGATTAAAGGATTGAATGCGTTTCTTATTGGCCATCGATTTGATGGCCTGGATCAAATAGAACGGTGGCCTACAAATTAAAGGTGAAGAACATACATCAAAATATAATGATCGTATGGTACACGTTTGCAGCATCACTATCCACCATGCGGCCAATCCTATCAATGGTTTGGATTACTGAACCGTGGGCCCACATTCCTTACTTGGTATGCATGATTCCACCATCTAGAACCATTCATCTGAACCGTTCTGAAGCAAATTGCTGGTTCAGATTCTTCCCAATTACTTCCTTCACCATCTATAACAACACGACTATACGATTCCACGATCAGGACCGTTCATCTGGTAGGCCTTTCTGTCAATGAACGTGCCTCACTAGAATTTGTAGTGGAGCGTAGACCATGGTTGGATTTGATTTTCCTAACCACAATTTGTAGGCCAGTGATCAGATGGGGCTGATCTAAAATAGAAACACACACCAACGGTGTAGATGATTCCCTCAGCGCATGTATCCTGTTCTAAAGACTGGTCCACTCAACAAGTGGGCCTCGTTGAATGTAGCCGGCTATTTTCTAACCAACTACTTCTTTGCACACGTGCGGCCAGCTTCTAAGCATGCCCTTCCAATCCTCAGTCAGGAAACGCACACGTGTGTCCCACTTCGTCAATGGATGATTAGGATTACACACGTGGGAAATATGGATATGATCATTTGTGGGCTGGGCCATGCCTTGTGAGGCTGCATCTTACCTGGGCCCAAACTTGTTTGGATGGGCTTGGGCCTGCTTGCTGGACCCATGCAGGCTCGGTCAGGCTGGGCCAAGACTGGCCCGGACCAAACCCTGCCACTGCCGCCTATTTGTACCATCCCATGAACGGTTCATGTCCTGCACACGTGTGCCCTGTTTGCTTCTTAAAGATTGACTACATTGGATTTCAATTCCTCATCAGAGTAATGGGATTGTCCGATTAAGGTTATGCTTGGATCGAAGGTCCATCAAACCAACGGTCTGGATAACTGAATCATTGGCGCACTCATCATGTGGGCCAACCCATGATGCTTTATTTAGAAAGTAATCAGTCATTAATCTTTATTTAGGTCATGGTCCATCTAAGGCGGGGCACATATGATCAATGGTTTAGATCTTCCATGCCTATGAGTGGAGTTAACTTAAATAATTTACTAGTAAATGGTTTACCGTATGTGTTTGAATGCTGAAAAATGCCTATGAATAATTTGTATGCAATGTGCGCTTTTGCAAGTTTTTATATAATGAAGGTTGTTTTCGTTAATGTGGCCTACTTGATTGGTTAACCAGCCTACATGATGTGTTCCGCTTGATGCACTCTTAGATGTCCCACCTACACAAGACATGCAGTGTGGCCTACAAACCGTGAATTTTTTATGTAGAGCGGGTGTGACGGATAGTTTCATGGCTGAGTTGGATCAGAAAAGGCTCGGTCGGAAGCAAAAGTGATCCGGACCATACCGACCTTAAAACGGACGTATCTTGCAAACTGTGAGGAGTTATTTGACCTATAATGCGGAAAATTATTTGATGCTTTGTAAGACCATGTTAGCTTATACACATGCACCTACAAATTGTAGGTGATAAAGGCATAAAACTGAAATTAAACCGTCCTTGGTGTTAGAAGCATAAGATGATAACCCGAAATCAGGTTGATAGAGCAATCCTAACCTTTGATTAGTCGATTTTTATTTGTTCAATCAAGACACCGGACTATTTCTCCATCCCCCTTGTCCATTGAATTTCGACCAATTTATCAGTTAGAACACCATTACAATGTGCTTTTTTGGTTTATAAGCCTAAGTATTTGGACGGTGTTATTTGATTTATGTGTATGCTGCGTGTATAATATCTCAGTGCATGCGTGTAAACCAGCGCACTAAGGTTTTAGTAGGGCTGTCAATGGGCCGGGCTGGTAGGTCTCGGGCCGGATTTTGAACTGTTTTGGGCCGAGCCGTTGGACTGTTTGTATTCAAAATTATTAATTTGCAGGCCCGAGCCCGACCCATTGACAGCCCTAGTTTTTACCTGTAACAAACCAACCACAGAAAGATTGTGGTTTGCTAATTCCACGCGCGTGTAAAGCCCTGCCGATCCACACGTATGGAATGCTGTACTATGTCTGAGCTTTCCATCTGAATGGAAAAAGTGTTCAGTTCTCTTGCCTTAAAAATCAGGCCGCATCACTCGTCAGATGGGCCACAATGCATACAGCTATTTGACGGTTAAAACAACTTCTCCTAGCATTCAATTTTTTTTGTACACGGTGGCCCACCACAGGTGAAAAATGGCCTGATTCTTATACGAAAAGATCTCAACAGAGTAGCTCTAGTGATGGAAAGCTCAGATAACACACACATGCTCCATATTAGCACGTGTGGCTGCATGTGTGTAGCAGTGCTCCCCACGCGCAGATTCAACAAGGTTATATGACACAAACCATACAAACAAGAAGGACGCAGGTTACTGCGCTGGAAACTTAGATGGGGTCCACCGTGATGTTTTTGAGAAATCTACCCCGTCCATACGTTTTTTAATCTCATTTTAGGACTATACACCAAAACTGAGAAGGATCCAAGGCTCAAGTAGGCCGCACTAAAGGAAAAGGTGGGTAGGGAAATTCTTACCGTTGAAACCTTCCTGGGGTCGACAGTGATGTTTAAATTCCATCCATACCATTCATAACGTCATTCCTACTGGGATGAACTGAGAATACAAATATTACCCTGATTCAAAACTTCTTCGGCCCCACGAATATTTCAACTGTGGACATTCAATCTTCATGTTTTCAGCCCACTTGATTATTGGATCCGGCTCATTTTTTGTCTTATTCCCTAAAATGAGTTCACAAAACGGATGGACGGGGTGGATTCCTCACAAAAATCACGGCGTGCCCCACCTAGGTTTCCAATGTAGGAAGCAAGATATTGAAGGCAAGGCCAAAGGGCTTTTAAAACCGGTGATGCTTGTTAGGTGGGCCCGCTTAAATTCCATATTAATGGTTATAAAAGCCAATTCCAAATGAAGAAAACCAAACCCCATACAACTACTTTAATATTTACCAAAAGTAGAATACAACACCAGTCCCTTCATTTTCTGGAGCTTGTTATAAGGTGGGACTGTGGCCACATATCAAAGTAGAAGATAGCATGAAGAAGCTAAGCAAGATCTTCCTAGTTTTTGTTCTTTTGCTTGTGGCCTTCTTGATGGGACTTGATGGGAGGACCATCCAAACCGAGCCCAAGATCTCCTACCCTCAGAACTTTTTCGGTCGTGGCCCATTCATCAATCCCGGGCTAGGTGGTGGGCCTGGAGTCGGTCGATCGAACCCTGGGTTCGGGTTCCGTTGGGGCTTTGGCTCAACCCCTGGCTTCGGTGGTTTCACTCCCCAGCCAGTTGGGCCGGGTAGCCTGCCTGTAATACCTGGTGGGCCCGGTTCAGTGGGCGTTAGACCAGGTGGTGGGCTTCGAGGCGGTCTGCCATGATCGGATGGTTTAGGTTGTTGGTTTGGAGTTATGGTCTATAGATGGGTGTTTTAGATTTAGTGAATGTGGGTTTTTTAGTTGATAGATTTTATGGTTGTGATGATTTTTGTGGGTCCCTTGGGGCTTGTTTTATTCGATGGTGTTTCCCATAGATCTAGTGTGTTGGATGTGGGGCTTGGTACATGTACTAGCTGCTCATGTGTTTTGGCTGGTAGATTTCAGTTTGGTGAATGTAGGTGTGATCTCTCTCTCTCTCTCTCTCAGCTTCTTTGGGTGTACTTAGAATGAGAATGGAATCATTTACATTCTACAAAATAAAATGAAGTCATTTGGCATGTCTCATATAATGCAAACAATAAGATGTATTAAACTCTACTATTACACCAAGATGATTGAAATAGTTGCACGTTGGACAGCTAACAACCCAACATTATTTTGTTCATTGGATGTGTTGATGCTGATTTCTGGTTAACCATTCTAGGACCCTTGAGTATTTTCACAGAGAATAAACAGGAAGACCCTGGCTAATGCAGGAGACCCTCCGATGTCAAAGTCAAAATTCGAGCTTTGTAGAAAAGATTTAGCCTAAAGGGTTAACATTAGGGGTCTCCCTATTTATAGCAGAGAGGAGATCGTATCATTAGAGGATTGGAATTAGAACTCCTATCAGAGATTTCCCGAGATCCTCGGCAAGGATCTCATAATCTTAAACTGATCGCGAGTTAGTTTCAGTGATCCTTAGAGGAAAGGTTAGATAGGTCTTTCTTCATATTGGGTCGGCCTTTGTCTAGATACCGGTGTGTAGTCATCTGAGCTTCGATTAAGGTTGGTTGATGGAAGTCACAAGACTAATCGACCGATCTATAAAGAGGTCAGCATCATTCGATAACTAAACCGATCAAAGTTCCTTGTGATATCATTGTGATCTCCACTTCCAATATCCCTTTAGCTCATTTGGTGTCTTCACCGAGGAATCCGTCTTTAGTCATGCCAACCTTAGTTGTCCAATCTTAATGTTAAGACACCGAGGAATCTGTCTTTAGTCATGCCGACCTTAGTTGTCCAATCAATCTTAATGTTTAGTCGAACGGTCGGCTTTTCATTTGCTGGCCTTTTCCTTACTCTTAGCTCAACTAGCCATGCTAGGTGTCGGTCCAACCATCTCCTATGGGTTGTCTATTTTTCCCATGATAGGATGCATTATCTAGTTTGCATTTGGGTGCATTGTTTTAAGATTTAAAATTTTCTAAGTACACCATCTATACAGTAGATTTGAAGCTTTGCAGTTTTTGGTCACTGTAACTAACAGATAATCAACGGTCCAAATTTCAGCAACACTAAAAATAGACTCTATAAATAACATAAAAACACCATTTACCCAATTACAAATACCAGAAATTAAAAAAATATCAGCAACATGAACCACATAAAAACCACATCCAAACCGACAATCCTAACCAAAACCAAAAACCATTCAACCCCATGTTGAAGACTCAAAAGCAAAACCCAAATCCAAACTCCTACACTAATAATGAAAGCTGAGATCAAAAGGAAAAGAGATAGCTCCATCACCATCTCCAACCATGATAGTGTGCCGCCCATAAGGCAAAACAACATAAGCCGAGTCAGTCACAACACTCAAGCTCTTACATGCATCGAGCATGAACTTAACCGTCTTCGACCGACCCTTAGCCACAAACACCCTCTCAAACCCGACCAGTTGCTTAGACGGAAGGCCCACGTAATCAGAAGTAGGAATGAAGTAGACCATCACGACATGGGCCCCATCTCTCGGTCCAACGTTCTTCACTTTGACTTCAAAGCTAATCACCTCATTGCATTTGAGATCTTCGACCAGCACGGCTGGGCATGGTGGCACGTACACGTCAGACTTGTGGGTGAGGTCGTGGCAATGCTGACCTGGAACCAGTTTCGTTACGAGAGACCTTTGAGTGGATTTAAGTGTGTAGTTGAACTGAGTGTAGCTGAGGCCGTATCCGAATGGGTAGACCGTTGAACCATTGAAGAATTTGTAGGTTCGACCAGGGTAGCCGAATTCGTCGACGGGTCTAAGTTGCATGGATGTCATTGGAAGCTTGTTTACGTAGTCTGCGGTGTACCATGTAATCGGTAGTCTCCCACCTAACATTTGAGCCATGATAAGTCTCGAATCAGTACTCACAATAATCATCGGGGCCATAAGAGACATAAATCAAAAGATCCTAACCGTCAGATCCGATCAGTCACAATACTAATCAGATGGCAACGATTCTGATCACTGTGTTTGGGCTATGGTCCACCTTTCTACATTCAAATAGCTTAATTCGATTGGTGATGGGCGGTCCTATAGGTGATCAGGACCATTGAGATAGTGGGCCACCATGTGGATTGGACTGATGATGAAACCGTTTGGATGGATTTAGGGCCACATTTAAATAGCTTACTTGGATTGTGTTGTCCAAATACAACGTCTGCGATAGCCCGTCCTCCTTCCTGGCCAGGGTATCCGGCCCACATGATTGCGCTGATTTTGGGGTTGTTCTTAGCGAAGGAGATATCCACGCATCCTGCGGACATGATCACAAGAATGATGGGGCCCACGGCAACATTGGAGATCTGTGTGATCAGCTGAGTTTGGTAGCCTGGAAGGAGGAGATCCGTCCGATCAAGGCTCTCCGCCTCGATGGACAGATCCAATCCAACAAGAATGATGGTAGCATCAGCTATCTTAGAGGCTTGCACGGCATCATGAATGAAGGTGTCGTTCTTGCATGCCACGTCAGCACACCCCATATGGTAGTCGACGGTTGCGTAGGCGGAGAAGCCGTCCAACGGTGAGACGTACCGGCACGGAACGCCTAGATTAACAGAAGAAAATAACGACTGCTTAGTGAAATGGAGAAAAGAACATGTGTCTACCACCGCCAATCAGAACCTTTCATCATAGATCATCCACAAAATGCAAAAGGATGAACGGTTCTGATTGTCTATTCAAAGCAGATCCATGCCATAAAAGATAGTTTAGCTAACCTGCGTAGTTTCCAATCATGACTGTAGTAGCATTTGCATGGGGCCCCACCACAGCCAGCTTTTTATACCGAGCGTTGCTCAAAGGCAAGGTGTTATTGACGTTCTCGAGTAGAACGATTCCTTGACGAGCTGACTCAGCAGCCAACTCAATGCTGTCCTTAGTACACACGTCGTCCTTTCCAAGTGACACGTAAGCAGGGTTCCCATCGAAGAATCCAAGCCTCATCAAAACCACGTAAAGATTCTTCAATGCCTTGTCCACGTCAGCCTCTCGAGCTTTCCCTTGCTCGATTGCTGGTAGTGTGAAATTAGTGTAGTAAATTCCACAGTCTAAATCCAACCCTGAAATTAAAAAGAAAGAGATAGAATAAACTCATTAATAAATAAATAAAAAAAGAAGATAATGCCACGTGGGTACCAGCTCGGAGAACTTGTGCGACCGCGTCCTCTTCAGTATCATCTAGCCATTTGTGACCGTGATGGATGACCTCGATGGAATCGCAATCGGAGACAATGTACCTACGATCGAAAACGTGAAATTAGAGTGCCCCACATCTGCATGTTGGATGATACGTGATTGCTGTCCATTTTAAAACATTTTTGTTATCATGGGCCCATTTTTCTTACGGTTCATATCTCATTCACATGTAGAATATAATCAATTCAGATGATCGTAGCCTCTCCATAGATGGTCAGTTGATAAAAAGAAAGTCTCAGATATGATGATCTTAACCGTTAAATGGCTTACCCGTGAAGATCCCATTCTCCTCTGATGGTATCTGACAAGAGCTTTGGATCCGCGCACGTGGGGATTCCGTTTACACGGTTGTACGAACACATGACGCTGCTGACATCACCTTCCCTCACACACATCTCAAACGGACGAAGGAATGTCTCCACCATATCTTGCTCCGTCACCTTTCGAAATTTAATATAAGACGTTGATAATTCATAACCCATGTTTTTGATAGACACAACACTTAAGTAAAATAGGTAAGAATCCAAGCCATACAAAATATGGATCAACCGTTAATCATCTATCAATTAGGACCACAGATGCAAATCAGGCCATAAAAGGAAAGCCATTGATTTCGTTACTGCAGTGATACCAATAATAAGTACACAAATAGCAGCAAAATCAAGCAATCCGAACCGATAATCAACCCAATTTATACTCACAACCACCTATCAATGGCATAGATCAAATAAAAACCTAAGAAAAAAAAAAACAAACACAGATCTGATCAGACATGATCCGCTACTCTCATGAGATCATCACCGTTTAAATTTTAATAATTTACTCACCCTTGCATCGAAATGGTAGCGATCCACGCCTTGCCAGTTATCAACGTCATAAGCTGCATAATGCTTACAGCATGCAGCGACTTTCAACGGTCTAGAATTCAAGTCGTCGGCATCTTCATGGCCCTCCACATCCTGCAGTCCCCTGACGTAGTTAACGGCGTAGAGGCCCACCACGTACGGATCTTCTCCAGGTGTCTCTGTGATCCTTCCCCATCTTGGGTCCCTAACTACATTGATGTTAGGGCTCCAAAATGTCAATCCAGCTAACCCTAGATTCGTAATGGTTGCTTGTCCATCTGTACTGACGCACAACCTACAACACGATTAAGGAAAAAAAAAACGAAGGAAAAAGTCAATATCTAATCAATCTGATCCACTCATTGTGTAGACCACACTAACAAAACCAGTAGACTGGCAATGGTCTGATCACCCTCAGAAGTGAGATGGTGTGATGAACATTTCTAGGGCCAGCTTTTGAACGGTTTGGATTTCACAACATTTGGCAATGTTGGTGGGAAAGGTGAGCTGTATGTACCAAGTTCGCATGCAATGCCTGTACGTTCTGATTTTTCTTCATGAACATGAAGAGGAGTAACGGTACGTAAATATCATCTACCACTGCATGCATGCATGATCCAGACCGTTCATCAGATGAGGTCGATCATTGATCAGTAATCAGAAATGGGTTATAAATAATTTTTTTTTTTTTTTTTTTTCTGATTCAAATGCCCACAGCTAAATGGTTAGGACCGTTCAATACGTATGATTTTTCATCATGCATGGCACGTACAATGCTGTACGTGTTAAATGAACGGTTTGATCTCATCTATGCATGCCACGTGTATGATTCATGTCTAACAATGAGTATACCATCCTTACATTTCCTATGCTTTTCCATAAAAAAACGTTGAATGATGCTGCCGTGAGAATAACCGTAGGAAAGCTTGTGGCCGCTGGCACTGATGTGTTGTCGAACCGAGTACCGGGCCCCACATTGGACACACCATGCAGAGCCTCTGACCACCATTCATACTTGGGTAGGCCCAGCCTCGGAACACCGTACGCTTTGTTTCCAAGCTGGGCCACCTTTTCAGCAAGCGTCATACTATCAACCAAGTCCTTGGCCCGAGCATCAAACGGCAGCGATTTTTCGCAGAAACGAAATGCCTTCATGTCAAGGCCCAATGAAGCAAACCATTCCGGATTACAAACATAGGTGAAGTTGGTTGCATCCAGGCCGTTCAAAACATGGCCATGTAGGGCAGAAGATGGATGGCTGGAATGGATGGTCCTGGAAGTTGTGGAAATGATAAGAAGAGAAAGGGAAACGAGAAGGAAAAGCTCAACGGCTGCCATTGCTCTGTGGCTCAACTGAAATGATATGGATTATGGAGGGACTGATACATGTATTTATATACATCTTTGGATAGGGTCTAATGGTAAGCGTATTGTCTTTGGTCTTATCCTGATAACTCTAAAATAATTACAGATTGCTGTTTTAGCTGTCCATCAAAGGTCATAAAATTGTCCAAAAAGGCAACAAATCTAATTCCAGTTGGCGTATATGGGGAGCGTATGGGGTGCAGCCCGGTACGGCACTAACCGTGGGGCCCACCTTGATGTATGTATTGTATATCTACGCCGTCCACTAATGTTTCCAGCTCATTTGAGGATATGAGCCCAAAATTTGAGTGGATCCAAATCTCAGGTGGACCATGCAACAATAAACAGTGGTGATTGACCATGAAAAATTTCTTGTGGGCCACAAAGGTTTTTGATCAATCTGATTTTTGCTTTTTTCCCTTCATCCAAATCTTTGTGACCTTATCAACAGGTTTGATGGCAAATAAAAATTATGGTACACATTACGATGGGCCGTAGGATGTTTTTAATGGTGGAAGTTTAATTACTAATTTTTTCTATGGTGTGGTCCACATGAAAAATTTTATCTGCTTCAAGTTTGGGTTCATACTATAAAATAATCTGGAAAAAACGGATGGACGGCGTGGATATATAATACATACAAAAATGTGGGCCCCACTGTGAGGGACGCACGGTGTCGTGTAAGGCCGGGCAGTAACTAATCCGCTCCCCACGTAAATGGCCTTTAATCCGACGTGATTTGGTTACTACCCCGCCTGTCACTAGCTAGTAACCTACATTTCCTCTGTGGGTCCACCATACATCCACACTGTCCATACATTTTTCCACATCATTTTTGGCTGCAAGCCCATAAACGAGGTAGATCCAAGGCTCAGGTGGACCACACCGCAGGAAGCGGTTATAATGAAACCAACCGTTGAAGCCTTCCTTGGGCCCACCTGGATAAAGCAAAAACATAAATATCAGCTTGATCCAAAACTTCTGTGGCCCCTCAAAAGTTTTCAATGGTATATGTTCAATCCACACTGTGTGGTCTACTTGGACCTCAAAACTTGCTATTTTTTGAGTTTGTATCTAAAAATGATATGTAAAAATGGATGGACGGTATGGATAAACCCATACATCACGGTGGCTCCTCAGATCCCCTGTCCGTTCCTAGCTAGGGACGACTGAAGTAGTACCCAATCCGCGTCCAAAAAACCAAACCATTCCTCCACGCATGTACTGACGGTAGAATGTGGGCTAGCTTTTCTATCTTTGTCATGTGTTATGGCCCACCTCGTGAGTGGAACAACCTAATTCAAGGCATCTTATATGTGGGCCACATCTGATGAACGGTCCAGATCGCTCATTTGTAGCATGTTCCCACGTGCACCTCAAATCGGCTCTTCTGTCACCTGCATTACCGTACCATGTTTTCAGCTAACATGCCATTGCTGTGGGGCATCAGTGCCACGAAAGAACGATGGGCCACACCATGATGGTTATCTGGAACAAATATATATCAGGCCACAATCAATGGACCACAACGATCTGACTCAACATACAGGTGCGCCCCACCCATTTTATCAACACCGTCTATCTATTGTTTCATATGATTTTAAGATATGTACATGAGCCCAAAAATGAGACAGTTTGTGCCGTCGGAAATTTCTCGAAGACAACAGAAGTTTTGGATAAAGCTGATTTGGCATTTTATCCTAAAAAGTTTTTAATGGTGGGTGTTCAATCAACGTGTTTCTATGTGTGGTCCACTTGACATTTGGATTTACCTTATTTTTAGGACCATGTCCTAAAATGAACTCTAAAATCTAGTAGACAGTATATGTACAATACATTGGTGCGGATTAGGTGTTACCAGGGTAACAGATTAGTGGGTGTTACCCTAATTACCATGCGCACATTTTCCAACTTGTTTTAGGACGCCATCCCAAACATTAAGCACATCAAAACCTCAAGTGGACCACACTACAAGAAACAATGATGATTGAACATTCATCATTAAAAACATCCGTAATGTTTGTTTGTCACCCAATCCAATATTGATAAGATCAAACACAACAAGATGAGAAGGTTTGAAAAACCACCGTGATTTTGTCTGGTGGTGCTCTTCTCATTTATAGAATATACAAAACAATATTACAGCAAGATGATTTACGTACAGAGTCAACATATCCATCTATAGCTATTGTCTATAATCAAGGGATTACCTAGAATCATGGGATTGATTTTTAATAAAGGATACAACATAATTTGAGGAGGATCTTGTGGATCCTTCTATATCCATAATACCCTCCCGCAAGCCTAGTGTCTCGGAATCAGAGATGCGAAGTTTGGAACGTAAAAAAATGAAGGCAGGTCGGCCGAGACTTTTGGTGAACATGTCGGCAATTTGTAAGTGAGTGGGGACATAACGAATCTTGAGTTCTCCGGGGGCCACCAGTTCTCTCACAAAATGATAATCCAAATCAATGTGCTTAGAACGCTTATGAGAGACTAGATTGACAGCGAGAAAAATGGATCTTTGATTATCACAAAGCATGACCGGAGGAGATGAAGAAGACACATGAAGATCCCGAAGGAGATGCCGCAGCTACTTAACCTCAGCGGCAGTGAGGGCCAATGCCCGATATTCAGATTCATAGCTGGACCGGGAAACCGTTGGTTGCTTTTTGGAAGTCCAGGACACTAGATTACCACCGAAATAAACAGCATAACCAGAAATTGAGCGACGCGTATCGGGATACCCTGCCCAATCGGCATCTGAATAAGCAATGAGTTCTCTAGAGGAAGATGGAGTGAAAGATAAGCCAAACTGAAGAGTCCCCTTAACATAATGTAGTATCCTTGTAACAGCCTGAAAATGAGAAATAGACGGCTTATGCATGAACTGACTGACAGCACTGACAGCGTGAGCAATATCCAGGCGAGTGATGGTGAGATATTGAAGGGCACCTACGAGCGACCGGTAGAGGGATGGATTATCAAAATCTAGGCCAACCATGGAAAGGTGCTGAGCGACCACCATGGGAGTAGCCACTGGTTTGGAGTCAACTAACTGTGCACGCTATAAGATTTCATTGGCGTACTTGGCTTGGCTAAGAAAAAGACCAGTAGACGTGCGATGAGCTTCTAAGCCCAAAAAATAGTTCAAGGATCCAAGGTCCTTGGTGGCAAATTCACGAGTCAGCTTGCCAATAAATCCATCGAGGAGTGCCGAATTGCTGCCAGTCACGACAATGTCGTCAACATAGAGTAATAAATAGATTAAGTCAGCACCCTTGGAGAGAACAAATAAAGATGAGTCAGCACGACTACAAATGAAGCCAATAGTCAAGAGAAAAGAGATAAAGCGATGGAACCAAGCACGTGGAGCTTGCTTGAGACCATAGAGAGCCCGGCGAAGCCGATAAACATGTGTGGGATATTTAGGATCAACATATCCAGATGGTTGATCCATATAAACCTCTTCCTACAAAAGACCATTAAGAAATGCATTTTTAACGTCAAGTTGCCGGGGAGGCCAATTATTAGAGACGGCCAAGGATAAAACAATTCTGACTGTGGAAGCCTTGACAACAGGACTAAAAGTATCAGTGAAGTCGAGGCCCGGTTGTTGTGTGTAGCCCTTTGCAACAAGACGAGCCTTAAGACGATCCACATTGCTATCAGATAGATATTTGATGCGGAAAACCCATTTGGAGCCGACTACATTTTTGTTGGGCGGTTTAGGTACTAGATCCCATGTATGATTTTGATGAAGGGCCTGAATTTCTTCATCCATAGTAGCAATCCAACCGGGATGTTTGGCAGCAGACTTGAAGCCTTTGGACTCGCGTATCGTGAGAAGAGAGTGGAACAAGTTAGAGTGAGGAACTGTGCACACATGAGATCGGTGGGTAGGCTTGAAAATTCCTGATTTAGCCCGAGTTTGCATCGGATGAGTGCCAATTAAAGGAGGACGGCCCGAGGCTGTAGGGGAAGATACGTTGGTGACAGGATCTGGGTCAGCGGGCATGAGAGTTGAGGCATGCGAAGGCTCAAGCACCGAAGGAATAATGGGCTCAGCATCTGGGGCCTGTAAAACAGAAATAGGCACAAAACTAGCAGATGGGTCAGTTAAACAAGAACCACATGGATGTGGTATGGGATCGGGCTGAGTCGGTAATTTGGCCACTGGGATGGTAGTAGGCTCAAGAAATACACTAACGGGAGAGTTAGGCAAGGGCCTAGAGCAAGGAGTTCCCTTAAAAGGGTAATTAAGCTCATCAAAAATAGCATGCCTGGAAATAAAGACATGATTAGTGGAACGATCAAGACAACGAAAGCCATTGTGAGACATACTGTAGCCAAGAAAAAACACATGGATGATTGCGGGGGCTAATTTGTGAGAAGTATAATCGCATAAGTATGGAAATACAGGCAACAACAAAGGATGAAAATTGGAATAAATGGGAAATTTACCATACAGAAGCTCAAAAGGAGACAGGTCATCAAGAATAGCGTGGGGGCAACCGATGGTTGATTAATGTGAAAGCAGCCGTGCTAAAGGCATCACCCCAAAATTTCAAAGGGACATGTGAGTGAAAGAGCATCGCTAAACCATTTCAGTTATATGACGATGTTTGCGCTCGGCACGGCCGTTTTGGCCCGGTGTATAAGACAAGACATTTGATGATGAATGCCACAGTCTTGTAAATGATCCCGAAAATTATGATTGGTAAATTCAGTGCCTCCATCACTTTGAAATACTTTGATTTTAACGGAAAACTGATTTTCCACGAATTTCTGAAATTGAAGAAAAATGCGGAAAAATCTGATTTAAATTTCAAAGGATAGAGCCATGTAAATCGGGAATGATCATCAACAAAAATGACATAATATTTATAACCCAAATTGGACGGAACAGGAGAGACCCCATAAATCACAATGAATAAGATCCAAAACATGAGATGCCCGTTTTGTCATTATGTTGAAATGGAAGTCTATGACTTTTTGCAAGTTGACAACTAGAACAAATAATGGGAGTAGGAAGGAAGAAGTCACACATAATTGACGATTTTTATTCAAAAGAGAAATAATATAATGAGACACATGACCCAAACGAGCATGCCAAACATCAAATGAAGCGCGAGGACAATTATTAGAGAAAACAGAAATTAAAGATTGATGTCCACGCTCAAGCACATAAAGACCGTTTTCACGCCGTCCGGTTGCCCACCACTTTCTTGTGACTTGATTATGTATAATAAAACTGTCATTAGTAAGGTGATAAAAAAGGGAAATCAGAGGTAAGTTTACTGATGAAAATCAGATTTTGGTTAAGCCAGGCACAACTAAGACATCCTTTAAGGTAAGGGAAGAGGTGGGAGAGAGGGTACCGGTGTGAGAAATGGGAAGAGAGGCACCATTACTGACAGTAACACGATCCTTACCAGTATACGTATCAAACTTGTCTAACTGAGCAGCATCATTAGTCATGTGTGCAGTGGCTCCAGTGTCCGTATACCAATCAGAAGCCTGATTATCATTGAGTGTGCATGAGGTAAAAGCCTCCACAAGGTTGGCAGCATTTGAGGAATGAGAGTAGCGGTCACGGCAAGAAGTGGGGTAATGCCCTTCCCCACGACAAATCTGGCAACGAATAGGACGGTTGCGTTGATGACGACCACCACCACGGCTACGACCCCCACGAGAGGCACGACCACCCCCACGAGCAGAGGCAGATTTGTTACTGTGAGAGGTAGTGAAGGCTGCAGAAGTGGATCCCGTGGTAGGCAGCTCCAGTGATTTAACAAAATTTTCATAACTCTCCGTCATGGGAACAATCTCAGTAAAAGAAGGGAGAGATGAAAGAGATAACTGTGTAGTAGAAAAGGTCGAGAAAGCAGAGCCAAGTCCACGTAAATACAAGTGTATTTTGTCAAGATCATCTACGGAGCGACCCATGGCAGCAAGCTGGTCACAAACGGATTTGAACTCACGAAAATATTCAACAACAGACCGAGCATCTTTCTTCATGTGTTGCAATTCATCTTTTAAACACAGGTCCCTGGATTTGGAGCGATGACTGAAGGTGGTCTCCAGAGTGGACCAGACTGCATGCGAACAGGTCAGACCAACAACAACAGATAGGGTTTCTTCTGTCAACGAAGCAAGGAGGAGGCTTAGTACAAGTTGATCGGTCTGCTGCCATTTAGTAAATGCTGAATTGATAGTGGCAGAGGCACCAGAACCAATACTTGCAGAAGGAGGTTTGATGGAACCATCAACATATCCAAGGAGATGTTGACACTGCAACAATGGCAGCACTTGACTACGCCAGAGGAGAAAGTTGGAAGAAGATAACTTAGTGGTCAAGAGGTGGATCATGGTGTTGAAAGACAGGATAGGGGACGGAGTTTCAGAGGCCATTTGGATCGACGGAGGTGAATCCTTAGAAGAGCTCTGATACCATGAGAAGGTTTGAAAAACCACCGTGATTTTGTCTGGTGGTACTCTTCTCATTTATAGAATATACAGAGCAATATTACATCAAGATGATTTACGTATAGAGTCAACATATCCATCTATAGCTATTGCCTATTATCAAGGGATTGCCTAGAATCATGAGATTGATTTTTAATAAAGGATACAACATGATTTGAGGAGGATCTTGTGGATCCTTCTATATCTGTAATAAAGGCAAAATAGAAAGATTAGCTTGATCCAAAACATTGGTGACTTTAAAATGCTTTTAATTGTTATTCATCATATTTTCCAATAGTGTGGTTTACTAATGAGGATCCGACATTAGAATAGCCTAGCCAGATCTTCCATCTAGTTATCTCATTCTCTTCATTCCGATTCAAACACGGTTAGGACCGAATCATTTGACTAGTGTCTCTCTGGACTTGATCCAATTTGCAGTGGGTTCGCTTGGGTCTTGGTCTGATCCTTTAATATTCAAAAACTTTTCAAACGCTACAGTCTCCAAGCATCGTTAAGGGTACGTATCATTGCCAAATACGTGATAAGATCCATTCTCTAAGTGGGTCTCTTATAGTTGTACCGAACACACTACATCATTAATTAGCACAATAAACGTGGCCAAGTGACATTTTTTTAATTCATTTTCCTAACAGCAGACGTAAAGATTATGGCTGAAGGAAGTTCAAAGAAGATAATCTTGACCAAGAGTAAGGTTTATGCTAATATTAGTCCCATAGTGTCAAAATATGGCAACATTTATTGGTCCATGTTGGGTGGACCATGGCTACACCAAGGGAAATAGTTGGGAGAAAAATGGCCACAATACTAAGGGAAATAATTGCGAGAGAGCTGCCCTTGATTTTTATAGGGCCAATCTTAAAGATTGTATGAAATAGACTCCAACCATTAAAATCCAAACCAAAATTTAGGCCTAGGTCCAAAATTAGACCTATCTATAAATCAGGTGGGCTACACCAAGGGAAAGAAGAAATGTAACATAAGGTAATCCATTGATAATAGACATGCATCCAATGCATATAAGTGCACTTTAAGTGTAGAAGTGCATTTGTAAGTGTTTGAGTTCAAAGCATCCAATGTATGTATGTGTACTAAGTGCATATACGAGCATTTGTAAGTTAGCCTAAATGCATCTTTTTTATTGCTTTTAAAACGGAAATGTGAAAACAAATCCTAGCCGTTCAACCCATTGTTGAACACCACAAAAAGCATATATATAATTCTTTAAAAAAAAAAAAAAAAACCATAAAAATACATTCTCTCCAAACCAATCTCCTAATACGAAAAATCCACGTGGACAGGAACATAAAGGGCCTCATCACCATCTCCAATCACGACCGTATGTTCCCCATACGGTAGAACGGTGTAGGCCGTGTGCGACACAACCGCAAAGCTCTTACACACGTTCAAAGAAATCTTCCTCTTCCGAGACTCGCCGGCATTTACGAACACTCTCTCGAATGAGACCAGCTGTTTCAACGGCAAGCCCACGTAGTTCTTGGGTGGCTGTGTGTAGATCAAAACGACGTGAGTCCCATCCACATCACCGATGTTGTTCACCTCAAAAACGATTTCGACGTTGTGGTTGCAATCTAGATCGTCGATCACGACGGCCGGGCATGGTGGTGCGTCCGTGCTAGGCGTGTAGAGCATGTCATGGCAATGTTGGTGTGGGGCCAGTAGCTGGGTGATGGAATTTTGGGAGTCGCACTTTAGGTTGTAGTTGAAGCGAGTGTAGCTGAGGCCGTAACCGAATGGGTAGACCGTCGAACCATTGTAGAATTTGTAGGTTCGGCCAGGGTAGCCCAGTTCATCGACTGGCCTGAGTCTCATGGATGTTATGGGTAGTTGGTCTACGTAGTCCGCGTTGTACCATGTAAGTGGTAGTTTCCCACCTGATAAAAATGTTCAAAATAGTAAATATAGTAGAAACGAATGAAAATGGGTTCCATGCAATATATGGATAAAATCCAGACCGTTCATCAGATGCGTCCTCATTTGTTTGGGCGGAAGTCAAAAAATCAGAGAGACCCAAAATTCAGGTCCACCACAACAACAGCAACGGTTGAGATGGGATACTAATGTTGATTTACATGTGGGGCCTGTATTCTTATCTACATGGCTAGAGCTGGGCAAGGGACTACTCTACTTGCCTAACTTGACTCGTCCAGCTCGTTCGGACCTGACTCGACCCAAGTAGGCTTCGCCCAATCCGAACTCAAACCAAGTCGAGTTAGACTTACGAGTAATACTCAACCCGGAACTCAATCCGGTCAGACTCACTCATTCTGAAACCGACTCCCTCTCATCTCTTGATCTGAATCGGATTTGAATCGGTGCCAACTCGAACCAACTCAGTACTTTTTACCGGCTTAGACTCGGTTCAGATTAGTCCATGCCAGACTCGGATTCGGATCGGTTCAGACATGCTGGACTCGATACTAAGTCCAGTCGAGTTTGGGTCAGGCCCATTCAAAGTCGGGTTAGCCCTTAGTACCTGGTCCGACTCGACTCAATAATTTTTGTGGCGGAGAATCAGAATTATAGAACGAAGAGGATGGACGGCTTGGATCTCATGCTAGAGGATGAGTGTATTGTAGAAGTAGAGAAAATGATCTGGGCCACTACTTGCAATCCTAACCGTCCATTTATTGAAAGTGGATGGTTGAACATTACCAGGATTGTATTTTCCATAAACAACGTCTGCGATCGCCTGTCCACCTTCAGCGCCCGGATATCCGGCCCACAGGATGGCCTTGATCTTGGGATTGTTTTTAGCGAAGGAGATGTCCACACCTCCTGCAGAGAGGATCACGAGAATGACTGGGCCAGCAGCGGCATCGGCAACTTTGTTGATCAGCTCTGTCTGGTAACCTGGAAGGAGGAGATCCGTCCGATCCCTGCTCTCGGCCTCAATGGACAGATCTAGACCGACCAAAATGATGCTAGCATCTTCATTCGTCGCTGCATCCACGGCGAAGTGGATCAGCCACGAATTCGTGCACTTAACGTCGTAACAGCCCCTTGCGAGATGCACGTTCGCGTACGAGGAGAATCCTTCAACGGGTGTGACGTACCGGCATGGAATGCCTGCGACGAACAGATATCAAAAAGACCATGTTAGTGGCACACTGCGCATAGTGCGTACGTTAAAATAACTGGGGGCCCACTTTGCGCATTCATGATCAGTCCCGTTCAAAAGGAAGAGCGGACCTTCAATAGTCATTGATCAAAATTGGATACTTTTCACAAGCAATCCTGACCGTTTGATCTCCAGTTTACATTCAAGTCATCCGTGATGCTGACTCATCATACATGTTTAAAATCAGAAGATCAGAAAATCCTAACCGTCCATTGCCTGCCTATCGAATATGTGGTTAAAATTAAAATAGAAATAAAACACGTAGGTTCATAAATGGGCATAGATGGACCATCTGCCTTTCCGGCCAGAAGATTGGACGGTTTGGATTGGTAGATTAAAAGGAGATTACCAGCATAGTTGCCGATCATGGCAGTGGTGGCATTGGCGTGTGGGCCGGTCATGAGGATCTTCTTGTACTTGGTGGGGTCCAAGGGCAAGGTGTTGTCGTCGTTCTTGAGGAGAACGATCCCTTGCCGAGCTGCGTCAGCTGCCAGCTCGATATGCTCTTTTGTGCACACGTCATCTTTCCCAAGCGACTCGTATGCAGGATTTCCATCGAAATACCCCAATCTCATCAAAACCATGTAAAGGTTCCTCAGCGCCTTGTCCACGTCACCCTCTCTGGCCTTCCCTTGTCTGATAGCTGGTAGTGTGTATTTTGGGTAGTAATCACCGCAGTCCAAATCCAACCCTACAAAAAATTATAAAATAAAATTTCAGATGCCACGTGGCTGCCGATTGGGTAGCGAGTGCAGCACGACTGTGATGAAACAAGTGAATTCTGAATTTTCTGAATGGCATCGAATAACTATTGATAGCATCCAATGATCTGCCAATGACATTGAACAACTCTATGTGTATGACTATGTCCACACCATTTACATTGAAAACCTATTTTAATGCATGATTCAAAAAATGAAGTAGATTCAAATATCAGATTAACAATAGTACAGAAAAAGTAGTGATTCGCTGTTAAAAACTTCTTGCGGGAAGCTTTGGATCAAGATGATTCAAAAAAGATCTAATACATCAACAACAGAATGTGTATGACTAAGTCCACACCATTTACATGGAAAACCTATTTTAATGCATGATTCAAAAAAATGAAGTAGATTCAAATATCAGATTAACAATAGTACAGAAAAAGTAGTGATTCGCTGTTAAAAACTTCTTGCGGGAAGCTTTGGATCAAGATGATATATGGGTGGTCACTTCATGTAGTTATTTGTGACCTTATCAACAGGTTGGATGGAAAATAAATATTCAGGTGGACTGTACAAAGTTTTTAATGGAGGGGACAGTCAAGGATTCCACTAGAGGTGGGCATCGAGTCGAGTCGGACCCGAACTCGACCCGATTTTTTAAGAACCTGACCCGAACTCGATCTGATTCGGGACCGACTCCAGCAGGGCTAACTCAATCCGATCTGAATCCTTGCTGGCCTGACCCGAACTAAGTCTGGGAAACCGAATCGAGTTGAGTCTAGGGAGAGAGAGGGAGAGAAAGAAAGAGATGTGGAAAACCGGGAGAGAAATTAAGAATGAGAGGAGGGAAATCGGGAGAGGAGGGAGAGAAAGGAGGAGAGATGGGTGGGTGCGACGCCTCCTTCGGGTAGAAAAAGAGAGATTAGGGTTCATTTAGTTCGGTACAGGTAGAGAAATTGGTAGTAAAAAGTAAAAAAAAAATATATATATGTAAAAAACATATATATAGGATCTGCCCGGATCGGGTCAGATCCTATATATAAGTTTTTTACATATCTTTTTTTTAAATATTTTTTACTACACATCTCTCTACCTCTAGTGGTGGGCCAATAGTTTTTAGGACTTCGATGTGTCCGATACAACTCATCTGAGGCAACTCGGATTCTAAAATTCCTAATACAGTCAGATATACCGAGTAAGCCCTGACTTGGTGAGTCACAACTCAACTCAGGACATGATGAGTCAAAACTCGCCCATTGGCTCAATGGGTCGATTCGAGTCAGGGCCGAATGGATGGACGCGATTGATAATTTAAGATAGCATGAGCAATCCCTTTTTCCCTAGTATTAAAAGTAAAAATTAGAAAAATTAAAATTCAAAGGACACGTGGGCGATTGGGTGCTTGCCAGCTCGGAGAACTTGGGCCACCGCTTCCTCTTGCGTTTCGTTCAACCACCTATGATTGTCGTGCATGACCTGAATCGAATCACAGTCGGAAACAATGTACCTGTTTGGATGATCAGTCAGATCAAAGTAAATTATGAAAAAAACAAAAAAAAAAACAGAATTAATCTGGTTTGTCAATTAGCTTATAAAAAAAATAAAATCATATTGATCCAATATCTAACTTATAAAATGGATGGTTGAGATCGTTTATGGAACAATAGTTCCAGTAAACAATCATACCCATCAATTTGTTGGCTCCAATACAGATTGTTTATGAGATAATCTTAACCGTCGATCAATCAACCATCCAATCCAATTGATTTTAAAAGGGTCTACCATAAAGTTCATGTTGTATCTAACGAACAGATCTGAACTGTTTGATTTTCATTACCCATGAAGATCCCACTCATCTCTAATCGTCTGTTTCAACAGCTTCGGATCCGCGCATGCCGGAATGCCATCCACGCGGTTATATGAGCACATGACGCTACTAACATCCCCTTCCTTGATACACATCTCAAAAGGACGAAGGAATGTCTCCACCATATCTTGTTCAGTCACCTTAAAAAAGATAATAATAACATAATTAACATTCAATAAAAAAATTATAATAATTTAGATAATGGTGCGCCACACTTATAATTGATGGAATTAACGGTTGATTGCTTATTGCCCAAAAATAACACTGATTGGATCATAGGTAGGGCTGTACACGAACCAAATTAGCTCGGTTAGCTCGCTCGACTCAACTCGAAAATGCTCATTTCAACTCAGCTCGATGCTGAGTTCGAGTTCAAGCTGAGTCGAGCTGATTTTTTGAGCTCCAAAAAATTTCGAACCGAGTTCGAGCTTGGCCGAGCTTGACCCGACTTGGATCGAACCCCAACTCGAATTGAACATGAATCGAACCAGTTCAATGACTCAGTTACTTTGATATTGATGTTGTTCACCAAGTGTTTGATGAAATGACTCAATGAAGTGTCTATTGGTGCAAGAAAGGTATGTATATGAAAGAAATACCATTTTTTTTTCTTGATTTTGACCTTGCCTACAAGGTGTTTGATGGAATACTTGTAAAACCACTTATGTTGTTTTACATAAAGTGAAAATTTGAATGTGCAGTCCATGTGTTTATGAAAATGCTGCACACGCAAACTCGGCTCGAACTGGCCGAGCTGCTGATCGAACCGGGCCGAGCTAACCAATCAGGCTCGAGGACCGAGCCAAGCCGAGTTCGAGCTGGGTCAGCTAGTGGCCGAGCGGCACAAGCTCGACTTGACTCATGTACAACTAGCTGGTATCACTGCCCATGTCCCTTATTCAAACAGGTGGGCCACACTTAGAGAAGAATCTACAACGATCATTACCCTTGCATCGAAATGGTAGCGATCGACGGTGAGCCAATCATCCACGTCGTAGGAAGCGTAGTGCTTGCAGCATGCAGAGACCTTGAGTGGTCTAGAATTCAAGTCATCCACATCATCGCAGCGCTCGACGTCCTGCAGGCCTCTCACGTAGTTAGCAGCATAACGGCCCACTACAAACGGATCTTCGCCAGGCGTTTCTGTCGTCCGTCCCCGACGTGGGTCCCTCACCACATTAACGTTAGGGCTCCAAAATGTCAAACCAGCCAACCCTACATTGTACATGGCTCTAGCCTCAGTAGACACAACCTACAAACATCAAGAAAATTCAGAATCCAAATGTAATTCTAAAATGAACTTTTCAAAATCCAAATTCCAAAATTGTATCTAGATTCGTGCCACAATGTAACATTTTCTTACCTGGCCTATGGTTTTCCACAGCGTCTCATTGAAGGATGCCGTTGTGAGAATGACGGTTGGGAAGCTCGTGGCAGCAGGGACGGTCTGATTGAAATGGGTCCCGGATCCGACGTTGGAGACGCCATGCAACGCCTCTGACCACCAATTGTATTTTGGTAGACCGAGACGGTGGGCCCCATTGTTTCTGTGGCCGAGATTCTGCACTTTCTCAGCGACCGTCATTCTATCGACTAAGTCCTTGACACGAACATCGTACGGTAGGGATTTATCGCAGAAGGAAAAGTCGGCCATGTTGAGGCCTAGTTCGGCATAACGTGTAGGGTCACATATGTGGTTGGAGGCTGTAGAAATAGTGAATAGAGAAAGGGAGAGGAGAGTAATGAAGAGAGAGATGGTAGCCATTTCTACTTCTATCCGAAAGGAGAGAGCTGGATTAGAAAAAGAAAGTTTGGTGATGTATTTATACACTGATATAAGTGGGTGATGATAATCTGGCTTCTGATTTCAGCTTATCTGTAAGACTTTAACTTGTTAGATTTTTAAAATTTTCAAGTCTCCTCTAAGAAAAAAACATGGGATTTTAATCTAAAAATTCGAACTCGGATTGGATATAGTAATTACACACACCACATGGAAATGCGTGTGGGACCCACCATGATGAATGTGTTTTATCTACGCCGTACATCCATTTTTATAGATCATTTTATAGAAAGGGACAAAAAATTAGCTAGACCCAAATCTCAGGTGGGCCACACCATAGGAAAGAGTGATGATTGAACGGTCACCATTAAAAACTTCTTGGGGCTAGATTAGTTTTGGATCAAGATGATATTTGTGTTTTCCCTTCATCCAGGTATGTTTGACCTAATCAACAGGTTGGATGGAAAATAAACGTTACAGTGGGCCCTAGAAGGTTTTTAAGTGTTACCGTTCAATCTCCACTGTTTCCTGTTGTGTGGTCCACTTGAGAATTGGATCTGCCTTTTTTCTGGGGAATACCATAAAAACTTCTGAAAAAATGGATGAACGGTGTGGATAAAACATATACATCATGGTAGACCCAGAGATCTTTTCCGTAAACCAGAAATTCTTAGTTTACTAAATAACGCCTCTCACATACTTTACCAAATACTGCCTCCGACGCACTGAATGCACAGAAGGGCGGTATCCTACTGTCTACGGAACTTCCTGCGCTCGGAAGCTATGTGGGCCCACCTTAATATTTTTGAGAAATCAACAACGTCCATCCGTTTTTCCATCTAATTATACGTTATGAGACTAAAATAAAGGTTGATCGAAAACTCAAATGAACATTCGTAGGACCACAGACGTTTTTTATCCGCATAAGATTTTTGTGTTTTCAGTTGAGTGACCTTATGAACGGTTTGGATGGCACCTAAACATTAAGGTGGACCTCAGGAACGTTTCGATGGTAGGCATTACTTTTCCCACTTTTTCTTATCGTATGGCCACTTGAATTTTTGATGCACCTCATCTTTGGTCTATTGCCTAAAATGAGCTGAAAAAACGGATGGATGGGGCAGATTCTCATAAACATCACCGTGAGCCCACTAACTTCCGAGTGCAGGAAGTGCCCATGCAATCTGCATCATCCGCAAAAGGGTAGCAGATTAGGTGCAGCCCCGGTCTCACCCAAGACGGTGCCGCCCTGACCATGGAGATCATGTTCATGTATGTATATTGTACATCCACTCCATCCATCCGTTTTTATATCTCATTTCATCGTATCCGCCCAAAAAGGAAGAATATTCAAGTCTCAGGTGGGCCACACCATAGGAAACAATAATAATTGATCATTAAACACTTCTTCTAGACCACGAAAATTTTGAATCAATTTATATATATATTATATATATATATATATATATATATATATATAATATATATATTATATAGGAAAAGGTACTATGCGCTCTAGCGTAAAGCGGTCGTTAGTGAGGTCGAGCTGTGTGGGCCCCACCGTGATGCCTTTCGAACATCAACACTGTCCACCAAATGCACCATTCCATGGTGGACGACCCAAAATCAAGTCAATCCGTGACTTTAGTGGGCCACACCACATACAGAAGTGCAGAGGGGCCGTGCACCATTAAAACATTCATAACCATTTTTGAGGGCCCACCGAGATGTGGTTTGCAAATCCAGCCCATCCATTATGTGTGTCCCACTTGAATGAGAGGTCAGACCAAGTTTCAGGTGCATGGAAAACTCAGGTGGGCCCCACCAAGTGCTTTTATATGTTTTTGGTATGTATTCACATGATTTTAGATGGTATGGCCCACCTGAGTTCCGTATACGGCTGATTTTGGGCCATCCAGGCCCACTATGGAATGGTACATCTGGTGGACGGTGTTGATGTTCGAAAGGCATCATGGTGGGGCCCACAGCTCGACCTCATGGACGACGGCTTTAAGCTCGAGCTCATTGTACCTTTTCCCTATATATATATATATATATATATATATATATATATATATATATATATATATATATATATATATATATATATATATATATACACACACGAAAAGGTTCTATACGGTGGTCGAGCTCATGGAACTCCCCATGAAGTCGAGCTGTGTGGGCCCCACCATGATGTATGTCGAACATCTACCCCATCAGTTAGATGCACCATTCCATAGTGGGCCTACGGCTTAAAAATCAAGTCAACCGGTGACTTTTGTGGGCCACACCACATACAAAAGTTGAGAGGGGTTACCCTCCATTGAAACATTCATAATCATTTTTTGGGCCCACCGAGATGTGGTTCACAAATCCAGCCCATCCATTATGTGTGTCCCACTTGGATGAAGGGTCAGACCAAGGTTCAGACGCATCCAAATTTCAAGTGGGCCCCACCAAGTGCTTTTATATGTTTTAGGCATGTCTTCACATGATTTTAGATGGTATGGCCCACCGGAGTTCCGTATACAGCTGACTTTTGGGATATCCCATAATTTAAAGGGAACCCATCAAATGCACGGTGTTGATGTTCAACATACATCATGTTGAAACACCCCCGCCCCCCACACACACACACACCACACACACACACACACACACACACATATATATATATATATATATATAATATATATATATATATTCTCTTCCTCCATGTTTGTGTGACCTTAACAAATACTAAGGATACTTGATACACTGATTGAATGTGACACTTGATATGCACTCATTTGAAACAGTTACACATTAATTGAATAACCCCTTAACAAGAGATCTAATCTATTTATCATTTTAGTTCTTTAATGTAGATAGCATGAAAAAAAAAGGTGACATTATTTATTTAACCATGAATTAAAAAAACAAATGACAGAAGATGGATGGTTGTAATTGATGTACAATCGCCTCAATATACCCTACTTTGCAGGCAATGTTTCAATGAATTCATCCATCTATCTGACATAGCATAGATGACTTATGTTCCAAAACAGGTCATGATTCAACAAGGGGCTCTTGGCATCGAGGTGCAGAGCTTGCGTCAAACATCCCTATGGATGGAGTGAGCATATGAGGGGTGGCCCTAGCTTAACCCAAGACGGTGCGGCCCACCTTGATGTATGCATTTTATATCCATGACTTTCATCCATTTTTTCAAATCATTTAATAGCACAGGCCCATAAATGAAGCAGATTCAAATATCAGGTGGAACATACCGTATTGCGAAAGCTTATGAGATTTTCTAGGTTCCTGTGATATTTCTCTAAACCTTAACTGTAAGAGCACCTTAAGTTAGGTGAACCATTAAAAGGTGTGGACCATTATTCCTAAGTTACCTTTCATCAACCCTTAGGGTCTTGGTTAATGATTATTTGTTGTGAATTACTTATCGTACGATATCATGACTACATCTCTGTTATTATTGCAACTCTTGTCACTTGTTCACATGCTCGATAAAATGCCTGAACGAATATGCTTACTGATTTTATGATTTATGTATAATCTCGGTATGATTGGTTAGTGATTATCTAGAGTTTGACGATTATAACTATTCTTGATGATGGGCTAGTCAACAAATCATCCATATAAGGGGTGACCCATATTGGGTCGACTACCCTAGGCTCGTTCGATTGACCAAGGTTGAACACGAACGATTGGCAGTAGTGGGACTACGCAGGATGCTTTGTACCCAATGCTGATTATACTGAGATTCTCCCATGTCGATCAGATTAGCTTAATGCCCGCCTTATCATGTTATATTCATAATGGGTGATAATTACCAATTGAATCTATGATATCATTGTTTCCATTGAATGAGTTTACTTATAACCGTTAGCACTGCGATCCTATAGGACTCATGAGTCGAGAATGGTGGTATAGGACACTGTGTTCGAGTTATCAACTTACGTTGGAGTGACGAGCCTTCCTATAGTGTGTATTGAGCAATGATGATAACAACTTGTTTGCTATGTATGATTGATTAGGGTAATAAACTCAAAACGGATCAAAGGACATAGGTGAAAGAGCCGCTTTAGTCATTCCAAGTTTAATTACCTAGTTGAGACTAGTGATACAACGTAGGTAATCTACCTTCCCCAATATTCTGAATGAATAGGACTTAATAGAACCACCATTCAAATTTTGGGACCACCCATATATACTTGGGTCCATAGGCAACATAGTTTTCTACTATGATGGTTGCAACTGGGACCAGGTCTGAGTACAACTAGGCCCAACTAAGGAACAGTGATTGGATCTGGCCCAACCCATTATGACATTACTCAGAGATGTAATGTTTAATACGATTGGAAGGATAAGATTTTCTGAATTTTGAGATAAAATTAATATTTTATTGATAACTAATACTATTTTAATAAATTTTATATCTTGCGGGGATAGCTCAGTTGGGAGAGCGTCAGACTGAAGATCTGAAGGTCGCGTGTTCGATCCACGCTCACCGCATTTTTATTATGAATGGTTTAAATTATTTTAAGAATTGTTCTTAATTCATTTTTTATCTTCAATTAGATGGTTCAGATCTTTTTTCACCATTGATCATATCATGAGATTTGTTTCAAGCCATTGATTAGACGGTTGGGATTGTCCCAACACTGTGACTTTTTTGCACTTGCATACTACTAAAGTATCTGAGTTAATTTGATTTTCATTTTTTTAAAAAAATATGTGGTGGGGATAGCTTAGTTGGGAGAGTGTTAGAATGAAGTTCTGAAGGTCGCATCCACCCTCACCGCATTTGATCATTGAATAGTCGGTGAAATTTGATTTTAGCCTTTTTTATCTTTTGAACTTTTGTTTTGAACGGTTCAGATCTTTTGAACAGTTCACGATTCACATGCTCGATGAAATGCTTGAATGAATATGCTTACTAATTTTATGATTTATGTATAATCTCGGTATGAGTGGTTAGTGATTATCTAGTTATTAATTTGATAATTATAATTATCCTTGATGATGGGTCAGTCAGCAAATCATCCATATAAAGGGTGGCCCATATTGGGTCAGCCACCCTAGACTCATTTAATTGACCAAGGTTGAACACGAACCATTGGTAATAGTGGAACTATGCAGGATGCTTTGTACCTAATGCCGATTGCACTAAGGTTCTCCCATGTCAATTAGATTAGCCTGATGCCCAACCGATCATGTTATATCCATAATGTGTGATAACTGTCAATTGAATCTAAGATATCATTGTTTCCATTGAATGAGTTTACTTATAACCGTTAGCACTGCATCCTACAAGACTCATGAGCCGAGCATGGTGGTGTGGGACACCGTGTTCGAGTTATTGACTTATGTTGGGGTAATGAGCCTTCCCGTAGTGTGTATTGAGCAATTATGATAACAACTTGCTTGCCATGTATGACTGATTAGGGTGATAAACCTAAAACGGATCAAGGGACATGGGTGAAAGAGCCGCTATAGTCATTCTGAGCCTAGTTATCCAGTTGAAACCAGTGATACAATGAAGGTAATCTACCTTTCCCAATATTCTGAATGAATATGGCTTAATAGCTCCTTAGTTAATCATTCATGTCAATTACATTGCACTAGAATAAGTTGTTGTGATTTAGTGTTGGAGTCGCGTAATGAGGAAGTATTGGCATTTGCGGAACATGCGTTGAAGTTGCTTGAGAGTGCTAGATTGAAAGGCTTATGCGTCATTTTACAATGATATTCGCGCTCTTAACAAGAATAATTAAGAAGTATCTATTTACCTATTTTATTATTACTTACGTTAATTGAGTTGATAACATGTGTAACTTAGAATTAATGGAACCACTGAGTTAATCATTCACTCCCACTCTGAGACAGTTTTTAAAACACCAACTAAAAATGGATGTGGGAGTTACTAAGGTGGACGCTTTGGAGGACACGTACATGGATATGGAGGAGTTCTCCTACTTCAAACTATCAGACGGGCCATTGTAGTCGGCCCGCCGCTCGGTTGGATGCAGTGAATATTTTTTTAAATGTTGGGTGGACTTTATATTTGACACATTTTAGTTTATTTTGGAACTGTATATTGGGCACTAGCTGTGGACCCCATATTTTGGATATATGTGCATTTTTTTTCATAATATTGCTTGTTTTAGATGTATTTATTTCAAATTATGTTGCATTGTTTAGCCTAGTTGTATGATTACTTGGATATCAGGTTAAAAGCACCGTTAATTCACGTTTCCGCAAAGCATAAGTGACATCTGAAATATCAGGGATCAAGTTCGTGCTCGATCCATAAAATTCAAGGTGTTTCATCCAGCTTTTGGCAGTTGTCTTCCCCTTGTTTGAAATCGGTGCTTAGAGCCCTCCAAACATATGAAAATGTGGAATTACCTTGGTGCTCAACTTAAACCCAAAATAACAACCCATGCCACCCCATCCAACACTTAGGTTTTTCCATATGACAACTATTGATGCAAAAATCTGGTTTACCCTCGTCGAGTTCCTATATCCGAGCACATGCACAAATGAATGACAATGGAGACCCTGACTAGAGCAGGGGACCCTCCGATGCCAAAGTCAGGTTGGAATCTGGGTCTAAGTTGTGTAGATGGGGTTTTGGGTGAGAGATTTTGCGTACCTGTTCCATTAGCTTAAGCTCATATTTATACTGTTTGGTTGGAGTGGCCGTCCGTTAATCTCGGCACGATCTCTGCCATTAGGCGAGAACAATGTACGTTATGAAGCTGTCAGTTATCTTGTGATCGTGGTTAAGCAGTTAATATTATCGTGCGTTACTGGATTGGGCTCGGCTTAGGCGTCTTAACTAAACTGGTCGACTGAAGTCAGACTGAACAGACGAGTTGAGCAAAGCTTTCTTAAACCGGGCTTGGGCTACGCCAGGTCGGTTGTGGGCAGCCCAAAGCAAGGGTCGGCAGGGTGTAACTTGATTACTTACCTTAGAACAGTTTAGACTGATTCATCCGACCACATATCTTTCCATGCCATGGCTCGGACCTATCTTGCTCGTTGGTCCCATTCAATGAAGTATCTCTGGAGCGGCCGCTTGTCTGGTTGAGCCGACCTTGAAGGAAGTTTGGTTGAACCGTCCGGAGACGTGGTTGGGCCGAACTGGCCTTAATTATGGTCGGATCGTATTTTCCCATAACAGCAACTTCAAATCCCAGCCATCCAAACCCTTTAAAACCGTGGACTTTACAGAAATTACAAGAGAATCGGGTTTTGAGGCTATTAATACACCCATCCTTTCTCATTTCCTCCATCCATTCTCATTTTTAACCATCTTATATCCCTTAAGCCCCCTAGCGCTCTTAGCCATCTACTCCACCAAGGAGAGTGAGAGTGAGAAAGAGAGTTTAGCTTTAGTCCATCCCTAATACTAGCTTTTTTAGCCAACCAAAGTTCAATTCAAGCCACTCAACATAGTACTTGTGACACTACCATCCACCCAAACCATCTAGTTTTAATTCATCTTCCTCTAATCCTAGTTTAAACATTGTACAACATTCATCTCACCCATAGCGTGCAACACACTTTGCACTAAATTAGCGTAAGATTATGTTTTGCGGCTTGCCGATTTAATCGGATCTTGTCCATCAGAAATCACAGCTAATTAACTTATATATCATAAGCATCGTATTCCACATATATCATTACATATCTATTTGTGTGTAGGAACTAGACCCAACCGTCAGATGATGGTTGAGAGCAACGGACCAAAGTGATTTTTTCAGAGGGATCATCTAGACCAACCCATGTCGACTTGTTGCCAGCCCTAACTGTCCATTTTCCTTAGCAGTTGATTAGAAGGCCACGATACCCAACCAAAGTTATTTTTCAGCAGGATGGCCAAACAAAGGTGACCCATCATGGATGGTATAGCTCAATCATCTGTCCATTTATAGTATGGCCAATGTCTATTTCTAACTCCTAGGCCCGCAGGCTATGTCATGTTCACATCATTTTTTACATGATGAATGGTCGATCTCTAAAATGTATATCATGTTAATTGATGTCTTAAATCTATAAATCAACAGGTCTATCGACGACAGTTCGATGCCATTGAACAGAACTTCGATGGTGTCCACACGATGTCAGACACAAGCTCAGCACCCCACGTGAGTAGCCCCTTGTTGAATCACAACCTTTTTGGAACATAACCATCCTTACTAGGTCAAATAGATAGATGGTTAGGTCAGGCTCAGGCCAAAACGTAGCTCATTTAAGCAACACCCAGGCTCAACTTAACCCTGGTCCACCTATATAATATATTTATATATAAATAAATAAGCATTTTGTAACAAGTGTATGTTTGTTGTAATAAGTAAGGATGGCAATGGTTCGGCGAGCCCTACAGGTCAACTAGCCGGACCCGCTTCTCATACGGGTTAGGACCAAGATAAACATATAGTGGGTCGAGCTCAAATCCTAAAATGCATTCCATTCAAGTCAATCGGTTAGGCTTAGGTTGCACAACATGGTCTATCAATGAGATGGTCTGGACCACCATGAGCTGTCTCAGACTCAAAATCCAAAATCCGAAATAAATTAATAGATGATAAGTATATATGTATATACATGATTGTATGTATCTCGTAGTTGGGTAAAGCTCGGAACCACGTACCGTTCAAATTTTGGGACCACCCATATATACCTGGGTCCACGGGCTATATAGTTTTCAACTATGAAGGGTGCAAACGGGACCGGGTCTCTGAGCACAGCTAGGCCCAAATAAGGAACAGTGATTGGACCCGGCCCAGTCCATTATGCTATTGCTCAAAGATGCAATATTTAATAAGCTGGTCTGGGTCATGCCAGACGGATCTACCGTTCTTTATGTGAATTACTTAACATCTGGCCCATCATCACGGTCGTTCCAATCGTAAGTTTTTTTTTTTCCACCGTTGATTGGAAGGATAAGATTTTCTGATTTTTGAGATAAAATCCATATTTTATAGACACGTAATACTATTTTAATGAATTTTATATCTTGCGGGGATAGCTCAGTTGGGAGAGCGTCAGACTGAAGATCTGAAGGTCGCGTGTTCGATCCACGCTCACCGCATGTTTATATTTTGGCTATGAACGGTTCAGATTATTTTAAGATTGATCCTTAATTCATTTTTTATCTTCAATTAGACGGTTCGGATCTTTTTTCATCTTTGATCATGCGATGAGATTTGTTTCACGCCATTGATTAGACGGTTGGGATTGTCTCAGCATTCTGAATTTTTTGCACTTGCATACTGGTAAAGCACTGAATTAATTTGATTTTCATTTATTTAATGTGTGGCGGGGATAGCTCAGTTGGGAGAGCGTCAGACTGAAGATCTGAAGGTCGCGTGTTCGATCCACGCTCACCGCATTAGTAAATAAACGGTGAGATTTTATTTTGACTTTTTTTTTTAATCCTTTTGAACTGTTCATATATTTTTCACCGCTGATTAGACGGTGAGATTTGTTCCAGGCCTTTTTTTTTTTTGCTATGATCGGTTTAGATCTTTTTTCATCATTGATTAGAGGTAAGATTTGTTCCAGGGCTTTGATTAGACGGTTGGGATTGTCCTATTACCTGCCCAAGCTCACCGCAGGTTATAAATTTTTTTGCTACGAAAGGCAAGAAGTTTTGTTTTTTTCTAGTCAGGAAAGGGATTGGCTAGTGACCACGCTACTACCCATGATTTATTATTACATCCATTCCGTCCATCTATTTTTCCATATGATTAATGTTATTTGTCCAAAAAATGAGGTAGATTCAAATCTCAAGAGGACCACATACAGGGTTCAATGAATGCCCATCATTGGGACCACAAAAGTTTTAATAAGTTGATATTTGTTTTTTATTTTATTTTATTTGCCTTCCTCCACGTCTGGATGACCGACCGAAGGATGTCGAATAAACATTACAGTGGGCCCTAAGAGGGTTTTAATGGTGGAGATTCAATCACTACTGTTTTCCATGGTGTTGTCCACCAGATATTTAGATCTGCCTCATTTTTGGGAACAACTCCTAAAGTGATTGCAAAAATGAATGGACAACGTGGATATCAAATAAACATTAAGTGGGCTCTAAAAGGGTTTTAATGGTGGAGATTCAATAACTAATGTTTACCCGTGGTGTGGTCCATCTGAGATTTACATCGGCCTCATTTTTTAGATCAACCCTTCAAGTGATCCGTAAAAATGAATAGACGGTGTGGATATCAAATAAAAATTAATTGGGCCCTAAGAGGGTTTTGATGGTGGAGATTCAATCACTACTATTTTCCCGTGGTGCGGTCCACCTGAGATTTAGATCTGCCTCATTTTTTAGATCTACCTTTAAAGTGATCAGTAAAAATAAATGGACAGCGTAGATATCTATAAAAATGGAGATTAATTCAACCCATTAATTAGACGGTTAGAATTGTCCCAAAATTGTACTTTTTTTCCATGCCACTAATTAGACGATTCATATCTTTTCAAGCCATTGATTAGACGGCGAAGATTAAAAGTAAGGACTAAATGATGAGTCAAGATATTAAAATATTCTATCTCATTAAATACCATAAACCATCTCTCTTTTCTTTCATTTCATTTCATCTCCAACAGCATCCTTTCGCACTTTGTGATGATGGTGCAAGAACGCCGGTATGGGTTAACGGTCTTCATCTCCTCGAGCTGGCAGTTGTAGTAGGAAGCGCCGCGGTGGTTGCATGGGACCATGTTCTTCTTCAGTGCGTCGTAGCTAATGAAATGATTGGTAGTAGGAGCAGCAAGCCCACGTCGTCTAACCGTAGAATCCATCATCATCATCATCTCCTCCTCCTCCTCTTCCATGCACTCCACAATCACCCCATTACACTTCTTATAGCCATCTAGGCCATTTTCTTGCATGGGGGTGGTGAAATCAGTGAAGCGCCAGTGGGCCCCAGAGTCCCAAATTGATGACGTGGCCACATGGGCCAAAGCCAAAAGGGAGAGGAGGAATAAGACTCGAAGTGCCATGCAAAACTAGAGAGAGAGAGATTAGTCCCTGCCCTTCCTCTGTAAGAGAGGGGGAGAGAAGGAAAGGAAAAGGAGAGAGAGAGATATAAAGGAGATTGGTGGTTTTTATCTTTTAACGGAATTGTCGTTGGTTGGCACATCTGTTTGGAAGGGCTTGTTTCTTGGGTGTGTTTGTTTTGGGTTATTTTGAATTTTTGAAGAGGGAAGAGGCAGTTGGGATTGGGAGATTGGACAGTTACAAATTCAATGCACGCATTCATCATAACCTCCTATTTCAATCCACAAACACTCTTTTTAATCTAGGGACATGGATTAATCAATGAATGAAAAGGATCTAGCTATTTTGTCTATTTCTCCTGAAGTTGCATGTTTTGGCATAATGGAATTGGTTCTGGCTGAATATTTCGTTGAGAATTAATCAGTTGTTACGGAAAAGCATTGCCAAACTAAGGTATTTCTATATTATTATAAGGATGGTAGTAAGGTATTCTATCATTAAGGAATGTCACGAGCCTGCTTAAATGTGTGCTACTTTATAAGTGTGTCAAAATCTATTGAGTCCGATTCATAACATTATCTCCGTTGACCCTTGGCGTAGAGATAGAGCGACGCTTAGTTGATTAGTAGGCATACGAAGCCGTCCACGAAGCCAGTAAGTCCGGATTTAGCTGGAATAATTTCTTTCCAATGTAAGCTGGTATTTCCATATCAATAAGGAGATTCCCATATGAAAAACTATAACGTGAGTGCGAAGAATCCAGAAGTAATAAGAAAGATCAATGAGCAGTTTGACCACCTCCACAAGCTATTAAAGGAGCACATGAAGAATAGCTTGAGGCCCCACGCAAAACATAAATAGCTAAATATATGTTTATCTATCTATACATTTATGTTCATTTGAGATCAAATATATGACTCTAAAGACTTGTGAAAGAAAAAGTTCTTAAGTCTGAAAACTCACATCTATTGTCCCAAGGTATATATATATAACTCATTCGAAAGGGCTAACTCATACCCTTTTCATGAATGGCTTAAATGGACTACAAACCAATGGTTAAGAGGATAATTGGATCTTATGGCTAGTTTTCAATTTGTCCATTGCGACGTAGGGAAATACCAACAATTTAAGCAATCTTTTGAGTTGAGTAGACTTTGCCGGCACGCCTACACATCTTACCCAAAAAAAAAAACATATTTAAGCCCTCGTTCACATGTGTGGTCTTTATTGATTAAATTGACAACAACAGTCTGTTGGTACACCCGATGGGACTTAATAGTTTTTTATCGCTCAAATAGAATAAAATACGTCATAAATTAAAAAGAGCTAGTTATCTGGCTGATGTTGCAGAAGAGCAACAAGTCCTGACTGAGCATTATGAGCATGTAGTCGATGTTAAAGCAGGGTCCTCATTCCAGCATATTTCTAGCGACTTCAACACAATCTTCAAACAACTCTTAAATGTATGCAACATGTCACTAGGGTATTTAAGTCACAATTTGATGGTAAATGAGAAAACAACTCAGAGTTTTCTTATAAGACTCAAAGAACTCAACAAGCATTCTCCCATACTTCACCTCGATGGATATGAGGAAGAATTACCCACCAAGCTTCCAATCAGGGACAATGAAATTGAGCCATAAGGTCACCCTTCACCACCTCCACCGACAAGTAAGAACGACCGAGATATATGGCTTTGTAACCAGCTAGAATACTTCGACCAACAAAGTTATTATCCTCCTTCAAATCCATGTCCAGCATGACTAAGTAACTCTGGTGGATAGTTGACTGCCCAACCGTTAACATATAGTCATGTAGCCAAAACCACTTGGGGAAAATCCCTCCGAGAATTGATCGTCCATAATGGACTCCAGAGAGTCGAGCACCATGGGGGGTAATATTAGGTCTTCATAGGTCCTTATTAAGGATATTACATAATACAGGCACCCGAGGGCAACCCACGACCGTGCCTCCATATTATAACGGCTATCATAAGATTGATGTGCTCGGGGGGCAACCTCCGGCCACACTTACGTTTCACCAAGGACAGTATAAGAGAACAGTACTCGGGGATCAATCTCCAGTAGTACCTTTGGTCCATGATGTCTATTAAAGAGTACAAGCACTCAAGGGTAATGTCTGACCTTGCCTTTCCCAATAGTCGTACCATATGCGACCTAGGAACCAAATCCTGAGCAGTTGCCAAAATATCTCAGCCAAGAAAACCCACTAGGGTAGCAATGGTCACTCACTCGAGATGATATTATGGGGCTTATTCAGGAGTATAATGTCCAGTCAAACGGCTACTGACTATTGTCTTAGCTAACCTATAGAAAATTATACCTAGAGTGGGTCAACTGAAATTATGAGTTCCCCAGAGGTTTTAAGTTCCCTAAGTTCACATTATTATCAAGAGACGATGAAACCTCTATGATTGAGCACATACCCTTACACATTCTGTTATTAATACAATAACACATATCCTTACACATACCATCAAGGGGATAAGTTCAGTGTTCAGGAAAAATGATCAGGTCCATCATTGTGCAAATCAACAGTTGTGATCAGGTCTAGTCTTTTATTGAAGATATTTTTGTAGATTTTTTAAGGATGATCCAGTCCATTGTTTTGCAAATCGATGATTATGATTGAGATCGGTCTTTTGTTGAAAATGTTTTTGTAAATTTTTGAAAGATGATTCGGTCTGTCATTTTACAAATCAATCATTGCAATCGAAATTAGTTTTTATCTAAAACACTTTTTTTAAAAGAAATTTGGAAGATGATTCACTCCGTCATTTCGTAAATTGATGGTTGCGATCAAGATTGGTTTTTATTGAAAATATTTTTAAAAATTTTAAAATATGATCCAGTCATTCGTTTTGCAAATTGACAGTTCTGATCAAGACCAATTTTTACTGAAATTAATTTTAAAAATTTTGAAAAATGATGTAGTCCATCATTTTATAAATTGACAATTGCAAATGATTTTTATTGAAAACATTTTTGAAAATTTTAAAAGATAATCCATCATTCTCAAGAACCATAATTGTTTTATATAATAAAGTATAGCCACATAACAAACAAATTATCATTCCCAGCGACCATCTTGCCATGAAGCAGCTAAACATGCAATCCAACTTTCATGACCGAAGACATTTTTTTTTTTTTTTTTCATTTCCAGACGATTGTAGGTAGATTATATTATTAATTACATCTGCTTTGCCTTGGTTTATTCCCTTTAAGTTATATAATCTTAAAGGTCGAGGGATAGTAAGATTCTTCAATTCAAGTGACTTTTACAGTTAGTATACAACCATATATTCTAATTAAGAGCCTCGGTTACAGAAAAAAGAATGGGTTAGGCATCGTTTTTCGCCCGTGCATTGCACGATCTCTACTTTATGAAATTTTATAGTTTTTTGAAGGATTCTGAGATATTTCAATGTTGCTATATTTAGTTGTGCTTCGTAGAGTTTATGACTTTGCGCAGACAAAAGAGAAAATAAATGACATCTACCCTTACTATATAGGGTTTTAAAATCTAATAGACAAATAAAATAAAAGATAAATAGGAAAGTGATTGTAAAAATGAAATAAAAAAGTGATTATGGATGTAGTTGATATGTTTAAAATGTGTGAACTAGAATGCAAGTTAATTTGAAATGTGAAAAGGAAAAGTGGAGACCCGAAACCTTTTTCTACAAAAGGAAAGGTTGGATATCTTCGACTCCAACACTATTCTTTAACTTTACTGACTTCTTTGTTAGAATTCCTTTTGAGGGTTAACTTCTAAGGTTGGTTAGGGCCTCAGCATCGATTAGAGATCTCCAAAGTCTTCGAGAAAGAGGACCCTACCCCATGTCTCTCTGTGTGTCGCTTGGTCCCTCCTGTGTTTCTCCTGTCCAATGGAATGGTCGTTATTGCGCTGGATTTTGTAATAGCTGTATGGCAATGGGTGAGGTGGGCTAGCAGGTCAACTAGCCAGACCCATTTCTGATGAGGGTTATGACCAAAATAAACATGCAGTGGGTTGGGCTCGGATCAGAAAATGTAGCTCATTTAAGTAAATGGGTTGGGCTCTGGTTGCACCCATACAGCTTATCAATGGGATGGTCTAGATCACCTGATCTGGCTCGGGCCCACCCAAAATCCAGAACAAATTAATAGACGATAAGTATACATATGTATATAAATGATTGTATCTAGTAATTGGGCAGAGTACGGATTCACCGTTCGAATTTTGGGACCGCCCTTATATACATCCATCCTTGGGCTACATAGTTTCTATCTATGAAAGTTGCAACCGGTACCGGGTCCGAGAATAGCTGGGCCCAACTAAGGAACACTGATTGGACCCGGCCCAATTACTGATTTCACATCACTGTGCCACGTGTCCTGTGGAGATATTGCTTGCTCTGATTATGGTTATTTTGGGCCCACCTGGAGAAATAAAAATGTTTCAACATACTGCCCAGACGGTTAAGATTATTTAAGGAATTGTTCTTAATTCCTTTTCTTTTAATCTTCAATTAGACAGTTCAGATCTGTTTTCACCATTGATTAGATGAGAATATTTGTTTCAGGCCATTGATTAGACAGTTGGGATTGTCCCAACACTGAGTTTTTGGCACTTGCATACTATTGGAGTTTATGAATTGATTTGATTTTCATTTTTCAGATATGTAGCGGGGATAGCTCAGTTGGGAGAGCGTCAGACTGAAGATCTGAAGGTCGCGTGTTCGATCCACGCTCACCGCAAGTTTTTTTTTTTTTTTTTGCTATGGACGGTTGAGATATTTTTTTTTTCTTAGTTCCTTTTTCTTTTCCTTCCATCAAGACGGTTGAGATCCTTTTCAGCCAGGCTATAGATTAGATGGTTGGGATCATCCGATTACCTGCCTCACAATTGTGCATTTGCATGCCACCTCTCTATGGTTAGGATCGGAGGTATTTTCATTTTCAGGCTATTGATTATATGTTGGGATTTTCCTTTCAGTTTCAGTCACTCAATCCCGACGATCAGATGGTTGGGATTTTTTCAGTCAATTGATTAAACGGTTGGGATTGTCCCAACATGGGGTCTTTTCCCATGCATTGATTAGACTGTCGACATATTTTTCAGGCCATTAATTAGAACGGTTGAAATTGTCCGTTCACGCATGGTTGTCCCATTCGAGGGTTTTGATTTTCAGGACATTGAGTAGATGGTTTGAGATTGTGCCATCAATTTCAGTCATCCAATGTCTATAGTTACACATCCAACTGTGCATTTGTAGGCCATGGATCTGACAGTGGGCCACAATGTATTCTTATTCCCATCATTTACAGTAAGGAACGGCCCAGATTTCATGGCCCAAGGGTAGTATGGTAAAGTTGATAAATTGGTTGTTTAATAAAAAATTATTTTGGTGCAACAGATCTTGAAATTTTGTGATATTTGGTGCAACCAAACGGACCCTATCTTACAAAGTACAATACTTAAAAAGGATGAGGTGATTTCCAAGAGCATCCAAGGCTCCGTGCCAAAGTGCACCGTGGCAGATCATGACCCCACTTCGACGCGGTTTGGCTAGTGACGCTGCCACCAGCCAGGTGGCTAGTGGTCGGTGCTATGTGGACCCCACCATGATGCATGTGTTTTATCCACGCCGTCCATCCATTTTGAAAGATAATTTTAGGGCTTGATACCAAAAATTAGTTAGATCTAAATCTCACGTGGACCACACAATGGGAAAACAGTAGTGATTAAATGTCCACCATTAAAATCCTCCTAGGACCTACTGTAATGGTTATTTGACATCTAACCTGTTGATTAGGTCTATACACTTTGATGAAGGGAAAAAATATATTCAGCTTGATTCAAAACTTTTATGGCCCCCAAGAAGTTTTTAATGGTGAGCGTTCAATTAACATTGTGCGGTCCACTTGAAATTTGGATCAACCTCATTTTTTGTCTCATACCATGAAATGATTTGGAAGAATGGGTGGACAGCATGGATGAAACACATACATCATGGTGGGCTCACATAGCACTAGCCAATTTAGGGTTGCACATAGAGTGAGCTGGCCTCAGCTCGTACTCGGCTGGACTCAGTCCTCGAGTCTGGTTGGCCAGCTCGGATCCATTCGGTCAACAACTTGGGCTAGTTAGAGACAAGTTCAAGCTCAGTGTAAGCCGAGTTTGCCTATGCAGCATTTTTGCAAACACATTTACTTTCAAAATATCATTGTACGTAAAATAGCAGCTGTGGTTTTGTAAGTATTTTATTAAATACCTTTTAAGCAACATAAAAATTAAGAAAAAAAAATGATTTTTGTTGCATATATATACCTTTTTTGCCACCACCCACACTTCGTTGAGTCATTTCATCAAACACTCGGTGAGCAACATCAATATCAAAGTAACCGAGTCACTGCATTGGTTCGCTCTAAGTACGATTCGATTTGGGTTTGATCCGAGCCGATTTGAGTTGGGCCAACTCGAACTCATTTTCGAGCTCAAAAAATCAGCTCGAATCAGAACGGTTCGATCCAAGTTCAATTCATTAGGATCATTGGATGGATCAGAGTGATTCTTTAAGAGAGATTAACAATCAAAAGTGGGGCCCATGTGATGGAGGGTTTGAGACAACGATCACATCATTTTTTCTTTTTTTCTTTTTTTTTTTAGTGGAATGACCGATCAAAGGTGGGACCCATTGTGGATGGTTGTATCAGTGATATGTCCGTCTCTAGTACGATCAATACATCCATTTCCTTAGGCATTGGTTAGATGGTTTAATCATCCAACTAAAGTGATTTTTGAAAGAGGCTGGCAATTAAGGGTGGAATGTAATGATCTCATTGATGACCGAAGCATTTGTAGTATAATTAATATGGACCGTTCATTTTCTCAATAATTGAATAGATGTATAACATAAGATCATCCAATAAAATTGGCTATTATTTTACCATTAGTTTACTTGACAATTAAATGGGTAGTCAGGTTCATTTGGTAAAAGTGACTATTTTTTGTTATGTAGGCGGGCAATCAAGAGTGGGGCCCATATGATGGATGGTCTAGATTAATGACCAAATCATATTTAACTGATATAAATCATCCATTATCTGAGGCATTGATTAGAGGCTAGGATCATCCTAACAAAGTGATTTTGTAAGAGAGAGAGAGAGGCAATTTAGGGTAGAACATTTGTACATGATTAATATGGACTATCAATTTTCCTATGCATTGATTGAAAGATTAAAATTATTCAATTAGAGTGATTTTTTTAGATTGGTTTGCAATTACAGGTAGGACCCACTTAATGGATGGTTTAGATCAATGATCAACCTATTTATAATATGGTCTACATGGACCACTAATTTTCTAATAGGATCCACCAAGTGACTTATTTCGAGGGATGGACTATCAAGGATGGGACCCGCTGGATGGATGTTAAAGATCAACGGTTGGGACATTTTTAGCATGATCAATAAAAGCTCTCAAGTTCCCCAAGCATTGATTGGAATATTAGGCCATTCAAGCCAAAGTGATTTTCTTAGAAAGGTGGGCAATTAAGGTTGGGACTGTTTGGAATATGATTGATATGGACCATCCATTTCCCTGGGGGCATTGAATGGACGATAAGGATCATTCATTGGAGGTGGATTTTTATAGGGATGATCAATCAAGGTGGGGCCCACAACTTTTTGGATGTAGACTTTTGAAGAGATTTTTTGTTTAAACCCTTTGTAGGCTATAATCACTTGACACTATTTTTCTCCTACATGGTATAAAATATTTACAGCTTTGGAGATTTTAAGAGCATCTAATCAATCCCATGGATTACAAGTTACTTATGTCTTAAGTAGCTTATCTTATTTTCTACTTATTAATAACTAAAATAATTAAATAACTTTACATAATAAAAAAATATATATCTATAATTGATCAAAAATCAAACTTACGTTTCTCAAATAAGTTACTTATCTACTTTTGTAAGTAGAAAAAGTAATACATTGGGTGATATCCAAACATAAAGAAAAGACAGTATGATCAAACTACAAATAGTGATTAATTATTGTTGTAAGTAGAAAAATAACTTATTTGTTGATGCGAGGATGAGCGTGATGCCGTCGGTCACCGTCTTCCTCATGGATAACTACTCTAAATCCATGGAGATTCTCAGGACTTCTCACATAGATTTATTGAATTTATGAGGAAAAAAAAACAAGAAAAATAGAAATAAAATTTATAAATTTCATAATTTGATTGATGAATGAAATAAATGAGTTCACAACCCTTTTAAATAGGGATATTAAGTAATGAGAGAGATTTTATAATCAAACTACAACTAAAACTCCTAGAATTTGCAACTTACTAATTTACTATTTATAAACGGTCATGTTTGTAGACGCTCATGATGTCTACTTGTGCGCAAGGTTTTTGGTAAAAAATAATAAGTGTCCTATTTGGCTTCACCACATTGTTCTCCTAATTATTCTAAGTACTTTTTGCGCGCAACTCCTAAAGCCAGAGGATGAAGAGTCATAATAAAACTAAAACTTACTAGTAAAAATTGAATTAAAATAGGAAAATGAGTCGATTTGATGGTATTTCGCGAATTCGGCCTGCGCAACCTGGCATAGCAGGGTTGGGTGGCTAAAGTAGCTCGTTCTACCTCAAAATCATATATTTAAAGTTCAATAACTCATTCCGGATTGTGAGATACGCCACTTCTGTCATCGACTAGGCCTTTTCTAATCCATCTTGACTATGAAGTTGTCCGCAACCCGCTCTACATTATTTGCATATACTGGATACCACCAAATAAGTTCATTTTTCTACTTACATAGTAAATAAATAACTAATTTGAGATAAGTTTGGTTTTTGACCAATTATAAGTAGTTTTGATTATTTAAAGTTATTTAATCACTTTAGATTAATAAGTAGAAATCAAGATAAATTACTTGAGGTATAAGTAGGTTATCTTAAATAGCTTTAAATGTCACCTTAAATGCTGGGTAAGTTAAGATTGAAGTAGCTACACTAACATATTTATTTCAAATGTCAATTTGAAGTTCTTCCAAACGTAGCCTTAGCATTCTCTCATTACTGAAATATGAAGGTTAATATTTCTATTTGGCTGCTTGTAGTAGAGTCGATCGGTGTGGGCCCACCATTAATTGTTTCGACATCCGCCCCATCCATTAGATGGTCCTTTCCATGTTGGCCATGATCTCAAAAAATCAGGCCAACCCATGAATTAAGTGAGCCGTACACAAGGAGCAATGAGAGTGGACGTGCACCGTTCATTGTGTGCAGGGTCTATCATGATGTAGTTCAGACATCTGACCTGTTTGTTGTGTGCATCCTACTTGAATGAGCGGACTGACCATCTTTCAGTTCATTCCAAAGCTCAGGTGGGCCCCATGATGTGAAATTAAAGGTTTAAAGCATGATTCAGCACTATTCCAGATGGTGTGGTCAATCTGAATTTTGGATAGGGCTAATTTTTGGCAATTCCAATATTCTAGAGGAGATTCACTAGACGCATGGTTCAGATGCCAGTGGGGCCTATTTTTAATTGGTAATCCGTTGGTGAAATTATTACTTCAGTGGGGGGAGAAGAAATCAAAAGCTGAGTAAGTTCAATTTATCATGTTTCTTCCAAATGTCAATTTGGTGTGCTTCCAAACGTGGCCTCAACATTTTACTATATTGCCCATCACACAATCCAGACCGTTCATCTGATAGGTCCATGGTCTCACCATGTAAGGCTTTCATTGCACGAATCCTGCTCCTTAGATATCATCATTATCATCATTGTGTATGTGAAGTGTAGAAATGTAATTAGTGATTTTGTTGGGCTTTTGGGCTAGCGTGATTCAAGTTGGGCTTGGACTAAATATTAGTCTTGTGAGCTAATCCGAGCTGGGCCTAAAATTTAAGCCTGTTTATTAATCAGGCCAGTTAGGCCAATGTTGAAGAACCCATCGGAAGAGGCCATTTAGGATTTTGAAGGGCATTTTTGTTGTATGTCACACATGGTGGGGTACACTTAATGAACATCCTAGATCTTGCACAAATGTGGGTGGCCCGTTTGTACAACCAGGCTACATATAAGGTGGTGTTTGTTGGATTGTAATTGATGGGGGTGCACACATAACGGATAGAACTGGTAAATCGGACCGGAGCCGACCAGACTTCACTGTTTGGTCCGGTTCTAAAGCACACCGATTTCAGTTTTAGTTCCGAAAATTAAAGAACTAGTTAGTTCGGTTTGATTCTCGGTTTAAGGTTTTGTAGAACCAAACCGTGAACCAGACCATAAAATCAAAACTGAAATTGGAACCCTCGCTCAATAAATATTTAAATTTTATTTTTTTTTTAAGAAAAAAAAAAACAAAAAAAAACCCTAATCTTTCTTTATTATCCCCCTCTTTCGTAGCTTTTCTCCGTCTCTCAAGAACTGTGTAATTGGACTAGATTATAAAAAAAAATCATGTGACTAAGTTGGATTATAAAAACAAATCATGCAATTGGACTAGATTATAAAAAGCCCATAATCATAGAACAGAACTGTTTTTTTACGGACCGGTTGGAATGCGGTTTTAAGGTACAAACAGTCCAGATTCTGCTACTGTTTTTCCTACAATTGTCGGGAACAGTTCAGTTCAATTTCACCCCTCCAAACAATGTGCACTCCTAATAATTGATGTGTGTAAGCAATTATTATTAAATCCATATGAACCGGAATCATTAGTTATATTTAATAGCTTGTAATTGAAATAAGCCCAAATTCTCCATTTAAGTAATTGACAGTGGGTGAAAGCGAAAACGCATGATCAATTAACTCATATGATTTTTCCGTGATTTAAAAAAAAAAAAAAAAAAAACTTCTCATATCCATTACGAAAGAGATATGTGGCATTTTAATTAAGGGTAATTTTTTACTATAGATGCAACCTTCCATCTACTTTATTTTTTTTCGATCCGAACAAAACCTACCTTATCAATTTAGACCTCTACTAGTACGGATAACCCAATAAAGACAGAAATATCCTTACCTTTTCATCTGCTTTTACTTGAAAACTAGAGATATTTTTGTCCAAAATCCTCTTCCCGTAGCTCAAAAAACTATTTTCATAGCATATGTTTTCGGCCGTTAAAAAAAAAAAAAAATCAAGCATAAAAAGTAAGCATCTATAGTACTAATTTTTTTTAAAATAGGGAAATTACCACTGCCGAACTTGGACAAATGGCCCAGCCAATACGGGCCATCAACGGCCCTATTTTCCATGGTCAGTGGCAATATCTGATTAGTGGGTTTTGGCACTGTGGCTCACCCACAGATACGACCTTTCTAGGTGACCGGCCCGGATAGAGGCGTAGAAGAGTCAAACCTGATGGGCAGACGGGTAGGTCTAACTTACTATTTCTTTTTTGTTTGACTTTAGGTACCGAAAAAGCTCTGACCCCGAATTCCTATATAAACGTGGTAGTTATCTATCCTATACTCTGGCCGTGTATAGATCAGGGACCACGTAACTCAAATCAGACCACTCAAATTGTGGGCAAAAGGGAAGTTATTTGATACTCCGGCTGTGTACGATGATTCATACACAGGCACTATGAAAGTAAACACGTGTCATGTTTCATAGAAAAATCTTAACCTTTACCTTTGATTCATGGACAATTTGCTTGTTGAAATAAGACCATTGGATATTTTTCTATTTAAGAACATTAACTTGATAGACAGCTATGATCAAATAAGGTATTTTTGGGTCATGCATTGTTTATGACAAAATTTAGACCTCCCTCCACTTCGTGTTATACTCTCCGAATAGACCCTGGTCATGCATAAAGGGTGAGTAAAGGAGGCCCTGGCCCTGCATAAAGGGTGAGCAAAGGAGACCCTGGCTTAGCCGGGGGACCCTCCGATGCCTAGGTCAGGTCAAGAGAATCGGGGTTTAAGTTGAATTGCAGAAGAAAAGTGCAGGATATTACGTACCTGTATCGATGGGGTCCTTATGTATTTATACCTGACTATAGAATGGTCTGGATCCGTCAATCACTGCATGATCTACTCAATCAGGGAGATTTTAGGATCATGAAGATACCGTGCGCAATCCAAAAATCCACACTCCACGTTCTACGCGTCGCGCGTTTCTGCGGGCGGATAAACCGGACACGTCTACTTATAGTAACTTCTAAGTTCAGCTTGAAGAGCGTCCACCTCTGCATCGGAATATGGAATCGGCTCGGACCTTTCAGTAGGTAAGGTTTCCGTCAGTGGTAGTAAGCTTCGTCAAACATCGTCCGTTCAGATGATCTGAGCTGAGCTGTTAGTTATCCATCTGATCTGACCAATATGCCGTCAAACCTCGAAATGATAAGGGACTCGGATCTTCCCATAACATGCATGATTCATCGAAACTTAGAACCATCATGTGAAGAGTTTAATCTGAATTACTTATATTCTTCTAAGCGCCTGTGTATCAACCATCACACTCTACCAGAGTATTTAAATTTTTCACATGCATTGACTAATCCAAAACTCTGATTGATGGACACGTTCGTAGAAATTGACCGGTCTGGCAACGAGTCATTGTAATTTTTTTGTTTGTTTGTGACCCATCTGAAGTGGGGCCCACCACAATCGGATAGATGTATCGAAATTCGTTTGTGTATATGAACGGAGAGTGACGTGTGCAATCGAAAAGTATGAGTGTGCACACGCACTTTTTATTATTATACATTCCCACGCGAATTATGCCCTCTAGCATGGCAATTAGTGCCGTGCACCCACGCGGACCATGTCTTTACTTCAGACCAAACCAACGGCTGTGATGTCATGAGCCTTGGATGCTACGGACGGCCCTGATCGATAATTGGCAATTCCAAATTGACCTAATCAATGATCAAAATGTGCAAAATCTGTATGCAAGTATGCAGTTCTTCTTTGAGGTGCGTGTGGCAAAACTTAGAACCGTTGATCTGGGATGGGGATTGCCTGGAGAACTAGTCGGACTCTGTGGGGCCCACCGTGATGTATGTGTATTATCCAGACCGTTCATCTGTTTCACCAGATCAATTAAGGACATGAGCCTAAACATAGGGCAGATCCAAAGCTTAAGTGGACATAGGGGATTGAATACCTACCATTAAAAACTTCTTGTGGACCACAGAAGTTTTGGATCAAGCTGATATTTGTTTTTACACTTCATCTAGGTCCATTTGACCTTATGAACAGGTTAGATGGGCCCTACGAAGGTTTCAACGGTGGCCATCATTATCCTCACTATTTCTTATGGTGTGGTGCACTTTAACTTTGGATAAGCCTCATTTTTTAGCTCATTCCCTGAAATGAACTGGAAAAACAAATGGACGGAGCGGATAAAACAACTACATCACGGTGGGCCCCACAGAGTCGGGTCACTCCAGGCAATCCATGTCCGTTGATCTGTTAGGCCACCGTACTGATAGTCTCAAGGGAAAAAATCGCATTGAGCAGACAACTCAGACCATCCAGTGCTCTGTGGGATTTAATGGTTCGATGTGGGTCACTGATCTAACCGTTCATATTGCAGGTCGCTCATCGGACGGCTACAGCGGTTCACTCCCCCTGATTTTTTGGGTGATGGTCCACTAGAACAATGGTTCATGTGTCAGAGAGGATATTTTTATGCTGTGTGTGATGCAAACTAGCGTGGTTCTCAGATAGAAGCGCACACGTACGTTCGCTTGTTCCAAACGTGTGGATCCCTGTCTAGCCACACATGCACACGTACGTTTGCTTGTTGTTGATCGTGCCAAGCCCTGCCCAGACACACGTGCCAATGTGGAACGCATATGTTAAATCTGAGCTTTCAGTCTTGTTAGATATAATGCTTAGATTTGTTTCTAGCCGTCCATTTGTCTTGTACGCTGAGGCCCACCTGAGGTGTGAAATGGTCTGAATTTGAGGTAGAAAAATCTAAAACGTCTAGCCCACCTGATGGAAAATTCGGATATCAGCACGTGTTCCACATCAGTAAGGGATCTCACACGCGTGTGGAATGAGCAAACCTCCGCGTAACGCCACGCCTGCATTCAATCATTGAAGAGAGGGTTTTGTTTGGCGAGCTGGATTATGAGGGCCGTTTATCATACAATGTCAAAATCTGTATCTGTTGGATCAATGTATCCGAACCGCCATCTAGTGGGCCCATCCTTGGAGGGCCTTCATTTGAAATCTCCACATGAATGGAATATGCTTACGATATGAATGATAAAAGACTTTAATGGTCAATATTCAACAGAAAAAACATAATACTAGGATTATCTATTCTGGTTTATTTCTAACCATAGATTATATATGTAGTTAAATAACTAAATTAATGGTTTAGATGCATCTATATACATTCCAAGTACCTCGTTTTGGGCAGCGGACACTGTTTTATGATACGTCGCGTCCTATGGAATTTTGTACACGCGGAGTCATACTGAGATTTGATAATTACACACGCGTATGGATCCTTGCCTATCCACACGAATCTACACGTGTTAGAGATCGTAGCTTTCCATCTGTTTCTAAATAATTCTAAGATCTCTCCTCTAAAATTTCTTTCAGTTCTTCTCAACACTCAAACCAGAATGTTCCAAGTAGACTTTCTCGAACCGTCCATTTATGGTGTAGCCCACGCCACATGCAGAATTTCTGTTCTTTAGATTAGGAAATTAAAAAAAATGTAGCCCACATGATGGAACGATCAGATCCTACATACGTGTTCTATATTGACACGTGTCCCTGTGTTTTGATGGACAGATTTTTCATACGCGCGTGGAAATAGTAATCCCATTGAAATGCGTGGAGTCCAACATCTTCCCAAGTGAAATGGAAGTAAAATAATATAAGGTAGATCAGAGATCTTTGTACATTTTAAGGGTTATAATAGGGTCCGTTGCAACGTACCACACTACCGTACGGTGGCCGTTTTCCAACCCCTTATTTCATACTTAGTTGTTTTGAACGGTTCATTTCCTTACTGCTGCCATATAAAAGCAATGATCTTATAATCATACTTCATTGAGGATCCTGACCATTGAAACTTGGATTTGACTATAAACCATTGAGTATTCATCTTCAACGACAATAATCTGTTAAAAATATATTTCTTAGAATTGCCTGGGTGGCTTATAATCCAAAACATGAACGGTTCAGATCATCATTTTAGATGCATCCAGGGTGGAAACAGACCCCCATACCGGGGCACCATGGCCTGTCAAAACTCCAAATACCTCGTGCTATTGGGCTGGGAGAAATGCGAATTACTCGCCTCACACGTGGAGATGATGCACGCACGTGTGATATCCAAAATCCACATCGTGGATCGAGTTCCCATTGTTTGAATGCTATTTCTGAAAAATCTGGTACAGTCAGCAGGTGGGCCACACATGCGTGAAACAAATGAACGGTTCATAGAAACTAGCCAATGCTTTAAATTTATTTTAGATGTGAGGTTCATTTGATGATTAGATTGAGGTGATTTTATAGACGAGGACCTATGTATTCCATGATGAGTGGCAACTATTTTACACACGTGTGACTTTTGTCCTCGTGTGAGGCGAGTACGTTTACAAAGTGCACCTGCGCGAGTGCACGGAAACTTTCTCGTTGGGTGGGGGGTTGGAGATTTTCTTCAACCTTTCACCAACCCTTTTGACTGACACGTGCCGGTTTCCCGACCTTTTGGGACGCTTGCGCAAGCGCGCACCATATCGTACCTGCCCCACTTCCACGAGAAGCCAGTCGCGCTCGGCAACGGTGTCGGTACTCCGAGCCTGGCTTGGCTTCTTTGCTTCGGCTTCCTTGCGTTTGGCTCCGTGCCCGTTTGGAGGGTGGGATTACGTGGCATTAGTTGGAATTAGTACATTATTACATCATTACGCAATGATTATCTCTTCTCAATTGCACGTCATATTTAATAGGGTTTTGAATCTTTTTTTTTTTCATTTTTCACATGTTACTCACCTTTGAAAAGTGAAATTATCTTTTTAGTGCGCCTTGATATCTGTGATTGTATGTATCGAAATAGATTGAGTTTAATTAAATATGTGGGCCCACCATGAAGTAAGTATCCAACGTATGTTGTCCATTCATTTTACACCGAAAATTGAGGTAAGATTGTGTAAGCTTAATTCGTCTATTTTATTAGTTCATTTCAAGCATGAGCCCAAAAATGAGATAAGATTTTAAGTTTAGGGCGTGTTTGGACGGGCCCATCCCATGAGATTGGATTGTATTAGGGTGGATGGCAAGTAATGATGGCAGTGTCAGTGGATTGCTGGCAATCCCATGGGATTGTTATATCCAGGGAATTCAACACCAAGTATGTTTGGCTCGCCTGGCCAATCCCGAGATTACGTCAGCCAATTCCGGGATTACTTCGTCTAACCAAACATGTCCCAAGCAAAATAGATGGGATTAAGAGGGATTGGGTAGATTTCAAGGTAATGATGGTGATGTCAGTGGATTGCTGGGGATTGCTATATCTAACTTCTACCTGTTTGGCACGCCCGGCCAAATCCCGGGATTGCTCCTTCCAATCTATCCTAATACAACCTAATCCCATCCACCCTGCCCGGCCAAACAGGCCCTTAAGTAGACTACTTTAAGAGACTGTTTGGCCAGGCGAATCCCATGGGATTAGGAGGGATGGGATGGATTTTAAGGTAATGATAGTGGTGTCATTGGATTGGTTTAAGATCCATGGGATTGTTGTATCCCGAGACAAGTTCACTGGGTCTGTTTGGCATGCCCAGCATATCCTGGGATTTTACCTTCCAATCCGTCCAACTAAGGGATGGGATCAATTTTAAGGTAATGATGGTGATGTCAGTGGATTGTTTTCAGATCCATGGGATTACTTATATCCTGGGGCAAGTTCACCGGGTCTGTTTGGCTCGTCATGCATATCCCAGGATATTGCGATCCCATCCCTCCTAATCCCATGGGATCGGTCCGGCCAAGGGCCTGTTTGGCCGGGCAGATTGGATGGGATTGGAAGATAGATCCCGGGATTGGCCAGGCGTGCCAAACAGACACGGGATCCTGATCCTGGGATAGAGCAATCCCATGGATCTTAAGACAATCCACTGACATCACCATCATTACCTTTAAATCCCATCCAATCCACCTTGATCCCTTCAAAATTTCCTGGGAGGTGTTTGGTTCGACGGATTGAAAGGGATTGGAAGGTTTAATCCCGGGATTAGCCGGGCATGCCAAACAGACCCATATAGCAATCTCATAGATCTTGCACTAATCCACTGATGTTACCTTGAAATCCGTGCAATCCACTCTAATACCATCCAATCCCATCCAATCTACTAGGCCAAATAGGCCCTAAAGTTTTTGAGTAGATCGCTTTGTGATTGATGTATGTAAAATCTTAACAAAAAAGCTTTTGTTTTTTTTTTAAACACATGCACACTCACACCATAGTGGGATTTCACTACCTATGGATACTCGAACCCTTGACCAGGTGTTGAAACTCCTGAGAGTCTACCACTGGAGCAAGAGTAACGATCCTCTTAACAAGAAAGCTTGTCATATCCTGAAAGCAATTCGCCTGTGACTCATCAATAATATTAATTTTAATAAAGAATGGAGCGAATTAAGCTTTAAGGACAATATATTTACACGCGATTAAGCCTAGTGTTAATTTTACTATTTTTTATTTTTTATTTTCCAATAGAATATCCAAATCACAAGGGGACCACACTATAGGAAACAATGGATATTCCTGAACAACCGTTAAAAACTTGATAGGGACCAATGTAATGTTTATTTGTTATTCAACTTGTTGGTAAGGTCCCTCAAATGTACATGAGAGGAAAACACAAAGATCAGCTTTATTGAAAACTTTTGTGGTCCTTGAGAAGCTTTTAATAGTTAATTACCATTGTTTCCAATTGTACGATCGATTTGAGATTTGGATCTACTTCATTTTTGGGATCGTGCCCTAGAATAAGCTATGTAGATATATAACACATACATCAAGGAGGGCCCACTGTGAAAGAAACATCCACTTCAATATTATCTC
>JAJHSJ010000018.1:1695027-1766124 GCA_021015155.1 Magnolia officinalis | reverse complement strand
ACTCCCAACATGTACTGATGTGGCATCATCTGGCAGGCCCACCATGTATGAAAAAGAGGATGGTTGAAAAATTGACTAGTCGGGCACATTTTTGTACACTTGGACCTGTTGATGACCAGGCTGGCTGGATTTTTAGCCAAGGTGCATACATGGTGCAGCCCTCCTCATGAATGCGGATCTAATGAACAGCCAAAGTAGGTTTATACAAATCAAGATCCATGATAGCACCAAAAGAATAACTAATCCTTCTTATAAAACGCACCAATAGAAATAAGAGTGCAAACTTTATAAACATATTTGTACCTGTGCAAATGAATAGGCTCGTGAAGAGTACATTCCGGTGAATTTTTCCCGGTACAAAACGGAGCGCTCTCTTGCCACAAACGGCATGATCGTCGAACAGTTGTTTACACCTAAGAATATCATGGCAATGAACATTGAACCAAGTATGTTGAACAAGTCCTGTTCATTGTTTCTGCAAAGCAATAAAGAGATAAAAATGAGTAATTTAGTCAGTCCATGCTTTCACTTGGTATCACAAAGATGCCAAAACAAACAAAAAATTTCTAAAACCGAACATTGAAAAGCTAATCTTAATGGCTTCAAATTCTAAAATGAATTGACACCAATTGAAAAATATAAAACCTTTTTTTTGGCAATGATTAGCAAATGTTGAAAGAATCATGGTTAGGGGTTGGAGAATGAAAATTGTTGAGTTGGGTGCATAGAAAGGTATTATTTATACATTTTTTGATAAGCTATGAAATGGGTGTATTCAGTTTAGGTCTGTTAAACCACAAAAAATTACATTGTGGAAGCTGCTGCAATTTGTTTATTTTACTGACAATAACAAGAATGTATAGAAGAGATGGGAGATCTGAAGAGATCTAGAGAGATCTTAACAAATAAAGAAATATCTTAATCTATAAAGATTACCCTAATCTACTCAAGAAACAGATCCATTAGAGAATTAGAAAGGTGGCATTATGTATAATGATTATTTTTTCATTTTATTTTTCTTAAGTAGAAGGTTATGGATAAAAAAGATGAGAAGCGATTAGAAGGTTTCTTAACTTACCGTGGATAGGGCATTGGGATCGATTGGTCAGTCAGGATTCATAAAGCCAACCCCAAATAGATGAATAAGTAGAAGGATGCAGATAAAAAAGATGAGAAGCGATTAGAAGATTTGTCGACTTACCATGGATAGGGCCTTAGGATCGATTGGTGGATTCATAAAGCTAACCTCAAATAGATGGGACAAGGCTATGATAGTGATGGTGGTGATGATGACAACGATAATGATGCCAACTTTCTTCTTAAGGTGAAGCAATCAAAAAATTAATTTACTAAGACATCGTGAATTCTAAAAGGAAGGTTTAGGTGTGTTTGGTTGCACCAAATTCATCAAATATCATGAAATTTTGCACCAAGTTAACTGATTAATCATGAAATATCATGATATTTGTACAACCAAGCGCACGCTTAATCGGTTATGATTTTCAATTTAGGCCTGATGAGAATCCACGTTGACCCCAGAAATTTTGCAATAACCAAATAGGTTTTCTTTTAGGCAAATAAGTGTTTAGGTATTTTAATTTAGTTACCTTTTACTCCTGCTAAGTCATGATTGAGTTGAATTGACCGGCTAGTTGTTTTTATACTCATTCAGGTCTTTAAATACTTTCAAAAAGACACTTCTCATTGATATTCGAAACTTTCCAAAAGGACATTTCCACTTCCATCTAAGCTTAGTTTCTTGTGCATTTTAGTTATAAGATCTGGCCTAGTGTTTCCATGCTATGAACTCAACTAAATTACAGGAATGTCTTACATTTTCCTCCCCTTTTGCCAAAAGAGTGCACCAAATAACACCGACGAAATGCTCATAAACATGAAGCGTACTAGGTTGTATGTTGGACTCCGCCAATAGGATAGGTGTTGTTTCCAAAGGCATGCTTTGAATTGCTCCCAACTATTTTGTGGAAAACGTGTCGGGAAATGCAAGTCGCTTGAACCGAGAGACGGCTCATTCAGTTGTTTAACCCGCTCTTCATTGTCCCTGCATATTAAGAGAATACTATAAGGAATCTAGGCTTACATTAATCATATTATATTCTTGCCAAATAGAGGCCAATTTTCTTGGTTTTGATGGACAATGGATTTACTTATCGTTGCACCAAGTTTGTACATGCGGGACCAAGGTTGGTTACTCTGGCCATTAATCCAATGGCTCCCATCATGGATGGACCATGCCCAAACAACTCTCTCAAATTGGAAGATCCTAACCATCAAATCTTGTCTTTTCTCCATTGAATGTGGATTTCTAGTGCACTTCTTCTTAACCAAGAATTTACATGCCAACAATCGAAAGGTTAATTGATCAAATGAGGAGATTTTGAGCATGGTTCATCCATGATGGTGGCCATTAGATCAATTCTTGTATAAACCAGCCATGGACCTCACATTTACAGACTCAATACAAATAGGGAACTCAGCCTCTGCAATATTTTTGATTTTGTTAATCAGCCATATGACACATATAAAGCATCAAAGAATACCCTAGGGTGCGCTTGCACTTTGGATACTCTATCAAATTGAATTGAATTAGCCTACTTAGGAAGAAATAACCATATTACAATTACTCCCTTTAACATTCATATTGAGAGACTAGGGTTCAAATTCCAATTACATTACATTTGAGTTGGACTTAAATGAAACATAACTGCAATTTTAGGGCCAAACATTAGGAAGCATCATTAGTTTTTGTCATTTGCTCTTGATAAGTTGAATGTTAAAAGTTTACTTCGCATGTGAATCCATACACAGCCTTAAACAATCAACAAATAAATAACCTGTTGTTGCAATTGAATTTACAAAATCATATAGTGTTACACTTACCGATATAGAGAAGATTCTTTATAAAGATGGGCAAAATCTAAACCAAGCTCCGTTTCTATAGACATAGAAGTAATTTCTAACATCCAAGTTGCTGGATTGTAATTATCTTTAATCTTCGGTACACCTGGTATACCCTAGAACATGAGGAAAACTAAATTAATATCCACGAATCAAGTATATACATTAATAGTATTTGGTTGTCAATATCCTAAAAATTATGAGGTAAGTACCTTAGTTTTATCACCATATTGATTTCAAGTTCATGATTACTTTAATGCCCCCAAACTTTGAAGTTTGGAAAGTTATATTTCTATGTGAAAAAGAAATCAAAGGACTATAATGTTTGCAAGCCTACCTCAAAATACTCAATAAGCTTGCTTGAGTGTTGACCCAATGGTCCAGAATAGATCATTTGTCCTCCTCTTTTCATTAGAATCAACTGCATAGAGAGTAAGATGGGAAAAAAAAAAACATGCATAAAATCAAGGCTAAGAAACTTGCAATTACGTTAGACTTGATCTAGTATTGAGCACATGTTGGCTTCAGCATAGTTGAGAGATGTATTAAGTTTAAACAGCTTATGACGTGACTTATTTCTTGTTTTTTTTTTTTTTTTTTTAAAAATTTTAAGTACTTGATCATGTTTATTGAGACTCAGATCAAGACTTTTTAAGTAATCAATTGAGTTTTTTAGTTTCACATACACTCGACCGAGTGTATCAGGTAGTCTACTTAGATAAGCAAGGTATGTCCTTAGCTGATCCAAGATGTTGATCATGTTGAGTCGATTAAATAAGTTGTTTTAATACTTAGTAGCATTTCACATTCTATGTATATATATAAAAAAAAAGAATCATAAATTTTTAACTTCTTATATTACCTCATCAAAGGATTCGAATATGTCTATACTGGGTTGATGGATGGTACAAACTACTGTCCTTCCCATATCAACAACATTCTTCACAGCACGCATGACAATTGCCGCTGCTCTAGCATCTAGGCCTGATGTGGGCTCATCCATGAATATAATCGATGGATTGGCAACAAGCTCTACTGCAATAGTGAGTCGTTTACGTTGCTCAGTCGATAAACCATTTATGCCGGGAATGCCAACTAAAGCATCTTTAATTCCGTCAAGCTCAATAGTTTGAAGAATTTGTTTTACAAATTCCTGTGGAGAATACAAATGAGTTGTTAAAAAAAAAAAAATATACATCCTGAAAAGTGACTTCTGGTCAAGATTGACAATTACAATTGATAATGCTAGAGAACTTAAGGATATCTTACAGATCTAGTAGTCTGGTCAATTTGAGGTGACAACCGCAACCAAGCAGAATATATCACCGATTCTTCAACAGTAATTTGCGGAGAATGTATGTCATTCTGCTCACAGTAGCCTGATATCCTCTCAAATGTATGTTGGACCTTGGGATATCCTCCAATTCTTATATCTCCTTCAATAATACCACATGTTTTCCTTCCAGATAGAACATCCATGAGAGTTGTTTTTCCTGCCCCACTGACACCCATCAAAGCTGTAAGGACACCAGGTCTGAAGACACCTGTAATATCGTGAAGAAGTTGGAGTTTCTTTTCTGCAAAGCCTTGCTCTCTCAATTTCTGTTATGTATAAAGAGAGAATGTGAGAAAACTAATTAACTGAGGGTTCATTTTGGATGCCCAATTCAACTAAATTGCAACAATCTTATTCAATATAGAGAAATTACCAAATGGGTGGTCCAGGTTTATTCTCATTGATTGCAATTCCATTTCTTTCAAATTGCACTCGAAACAATAATACTTTTAATTCCTGGAGGTGAAGTGCTCTGGTGCTCCAAGTTGCATTTCTACCACTTAGTCCAACCCATTGATTCAGACTGTTCATTGGGTCCAAGGCACATTCAGAGGCTACCATACAAATATCACATCAATCTCACAAATATTAACTATTTCATCAATGGCCTTTAATTTGGATGATTAAGATTGTTCACAGAAAATAGGTCTAATCAACAATTTTCTCCATTGTTTGTTACGACCCACTATGAAGTGCTTATGATTTCAAGGAATCACTTCTGTTAAGAAATCATAACCATTCCATCCATGGCTTGGAAAATGGAGATGGACTGATCATTTGATCAGTGTGATTTTTGTCTTGTTGTCCGACGAATGTGTTCTGGACTTCAAGACAATTCATATCAAGGTATTCATTAACGGTAATGGCCAGCCTTATGGTCATTACAATACGGGCATTTACAGCCTATACAGGCCTATAACAGTCGAAGAAAATGTATTAGCCTTGTATCAGACTGTTATGGGCCCATATCAGCCCATTACGGGCCATTTTTCAGAATGGTCATTACAGCCTGTACCCTTAACGGCCCCCACCGTTACCGATAAGTAACTTCCTTTACGGTCATTACTAAACCATTTTTTAATACCATGGTTCATATCAATTGATTGGATTGTACAAGTGAAATAATGCAACTACGAACACTATAGCTTAAAGTGCTCTAAGAGCAATAAAGCATTTCTGTTTCCCGGGGAGTACTTCATTGCATATAGTGTTAGGCTAGCCCCTTGGTCATTATCATTTTACTGCAATTTAATTATTCAATTCAGTTCAATTGAGCATCCAAACACAGAATATTCTCTCGTTTTCCAATAATTTATGAGAAGTTTGGTAATTCTAAGATCATTACCGGGGGGGTATCAACAAAATATTGTATATTTTGAAACACCATTATCAAGGCTCAAATGGTAAGACCATTCTCCCTGCAAATTCAACCATAAAACATTTAAAATAAAACCACATAACATCAATACAAATTCATCTATATTTCTTATATAGGTTTTACTATCTTTAGAACTATTGTCTCACCGTCTCTCTTCGTTTCTGCAATAGTCATGGGAGCAATAGCAGCCTTCGTAGCAATATCCATTCTATTCTTATAGTCTTCTCTTCCTTGTAGTTGAGAGAGCTTCTCATGAGAAAAATAGCCTTGGATGTACTTGGAGCTGAATTCACAACATGTTTAGTAGAAACAAGTAGGGAAAGAAGCTGCTTAAATCCGAAAGAGATGGTAGAGATGAACTTACGCTTTAAAAAAGTCAAGGCCAAGGTAAATCCAATATTAAAAAGTATCGTGAATCCAAACAATGCTCCAAGTGATATCCAATAAAAGTAGCCATTAAAGTCTAGTCCACGGCTTGTTAGAACTTCTTGTCCTATAGTTGAGTTTGTCGATGAAATCTGCAAATGAGTATGAAGGATTTATTATTATTAAGCAACAGACAATCAACAATTATGTACAATTAGTAATCCCTGAGCAAGCAAATTAAATGGTCAAGATTTCACCTTTTGCCACCGTGGAGCACGGAATTCATTGATCGAGATGCCTATCTCTGCATATGTTACTGGAGATAGCCAAAATCCCCACTTCAACCAAGGTGGTAATGAGGCTGTAATAGAAATTAGAACATAAATTAAATATAAATGAATGTTTCCCTTTAAGACTTGAAGAAAAGGAAGATATCTTTGGTCTTACGTAGGGGAAGAATAAAGCCACCAAATAACAAGATTATTAGTATTGACAAAGTTCCACTGGTTGAAGCAGCAACCGGCGTTTGGAAAACCGAGGCAAGGAAACGAAACATGGATGTTGATGACTGGTGGAGACCGAATAATAGAAGAAATTGGCAGAAAAACCTAGCAAAGATGGCATGCGGATGGAAATTATAAATGGAAAAAGGAGTGATGGTGAGTACAACACAATCTATATAGCTTAAGTAATTCAAATGCTGCTTGCACCCCTAAAATGGAGATGGAGCCTCACTACAAAAGCTGAAAAGTGGCACATGTGAGTTAACCCGTTCATTAGGTTTGATTTGTAGTGAACCTTCCCTGGCCTAAGGATCAAGTCAGTTTGCTTGTTGGGAGGGCATGGTGTACATTTAATAGATGCCTTCGGTTTTTTCCTTACTGTCTAGTTTCTCATACATGTGCAACTCACCTGATGAGTTTACTAGTCTGATTTTTTAGCCAAGGAAAGTTCATGGTGATTTCCACCTGATGAATGGGCCACATCTCACATACGTGAGAACATTGCAACGTGCATGACAAGGCACCCTCATATTGCATTTGCCCCATTGTCATGGTTCATATTGCATGCATGAATCATAAGATTTGGAAATGATGCTCACCTTTCAATCTCAGGACTATACCCAATAACATAGTAAGTAATAGCTGTCCAAATAAAAGATTCAAGCAATGAAAAAGGGATCTTCAGGATGGAAGCAGGAATAGAGAATGTCCATGCAGGGTAGAAGTAATATTCTCTCTGTCTGTAGAAAACTGGGAGTCTAGAAACAGTTAAAGCCAGCTCTGCATTTCCATTTGTCACAAGTCGGATGATTGTATAAAACAAAGAACCCATGTAGTAATTTGCATGCAACACATCCACACGCATCCGTGTGCGTATAAATATGGTCATTGTTATAAATGCCATGATTACCAGCTGCAAGACAAAGGAGCCAAACACGCTGAGATTGATGCACTATTTTATGGTCCCAACAGGAACAAGAAGTATACTGAAAAGAGAAGTTACCTGTGCTGTTTTGAATACATGAACAAATGAATTCCGTTTCATGAGAAGCCATTCTCTAGCCATGCAAGCTTTGAATAATTCCCATTTGGTTAGAGAGAATGTACTAAACGCTAAAGCAGTTTTGTTGCTGTGGGACTTATCATATGGCTTGGAAAGTTCCTCATTTAGCTTTCGTCCAATATCACATTCCTTAAATTTTTTAGAGAATTGGTCTACTGTGACATAAGTATAAGGTTGGTCTGTATGGTACCAGTATTGTTCTTGATCCTTTCTAGAAAGTACCTGAATAGAGTCCAAGGCAAAGCTAATCAACAATGGAGCTTGTGGAAAGTACTAAAAAATAATATTTAGAGAATTCGGTTTCAAGATGAACCTAATACAATATTAATTATGATTTTTGGTCAAACCTTACTATTGGGGCCAAGGTATTCTATAAAAGTAACGGTGGTCATAACGGACACCATATTTACCTTTACGATACAGGCCGTAACAACCGTTATGGTCTTTTTTTTTTTTTGTTTTTTGAAAAAAAAAAAAAAAAACAAAAAACTTATATCGGCCCCATAATGGACCATTACAAAGCCATTACAACGTTTACAGAGGCATAACAGGCCGTTATGGGGACTTTAAAAGCCATTATGGTACATTTTTTTAAGTAACAGCCGTACCCCATAACGTGTAATGGTTGCCACCATTACCTTTCTGTAACTGCCTTTATGGCCCAGTAACGGCTGTTACGACACACCATGATTGGGGCTTACCCCACTTTTCTCATTACGCCTTGTTTGCTCGGTCATCGTGATTCAATTTAGTTGAGCATCCAATGCAGCCTAAAAGATGAGGTCAAATAGGCTTCCCCATACCTCTTGGAGGAAGTCAGCAGTGCCTTTTCTTTCCGGGCATTTGAAACCACAATCCGCAAAAAAACCAAGAACATGACATCGTGGGCCATGATACACAATTTTCCCTTCCGCCATCAAGATGAGATCATCAAAGAGATCAAAGGTCTCCGGCGCCGGTTGAAGAAGTGAAACCAACATTGTAGCGTCTGTTATGTGCGCCAACTGTTGAAGACAAGTGACAATTTGAAAGGTGGTCGAGCTGTCCAAGCCAGTCGATATCTCATCCATGAAAAGAGCTTTTGTTGGACCAACAATCATCTCCCCTACCAGAAAATTCGTCAAAGACGCATTAAATTGAAAATTGGGTTTAACAATTTTTTTCAATTTAATGCTTTCAATAAAAATCAACAATACTCTTTAAAAACAGGTAAGATTTCTCACTAAGCACCAGTAGAAACTAGAAGTTCTATAAGCCAACTCAGTATTTGTTGTTAAATGATAATATTCTTGGAACCTTTTAAAGACATGGATCTTAAAACTATTGATTTCAGTGGGCCCACTAAAACAAAACTAAAGTGAATTCATCGACTTAGGTCCCAGGAAAAAACCATCACTTTCAAACTTTTTAGTCGGAGTGATACAGCATTTGCACACTACCTGTAGTGAGCCTTTTCTTCTGACCGCCGGAAATGCCTCTTCGCATGGCATCACCAACCATTGTTTCAGCACAGATGTCCAATCCTAGGATCTGGGCCAATATAAAAGAAGCATCACCATATATAATCAACATTGCAATTCACATCCATACAAGCAAGAGAGAGGAATGAATTCAGTTATCAAAGAGAATTTACCTTTAAAATATAGTCTGTTTGGAGGGTTCTCTCTAATCCTTTGACAGAAATTGCCTGTTGAAATAACTCTTCTTAGAGATTTCCAACATGAGTAGGACTGTTTGGAAGCACTGATTAATCAAATTGTAATAGTGAGTTTGATAAATGGGAAATGACCAATTTGCAACTTCCTTCATCTGTATTCATATTTAGGGACTGAACTCTAAATGGCAACTTGAAAGAAATTCCACTTGAATTTGGTGGCTGCTTCTCATTATGAATACAGAGGAAAGTATTTGAGATCTTGTCATTCCCCTCTATCAAACCAATTATTGCAATTCAATTCAATGATACATCCAAACACGGCTAAGGTACTTCAAATAATCCGCAAGTTCTGATTTATTACCTTCATGAAAGTGTCGATATCTGATTCCGGTACAATTCCCAACTCCTTCTCCCTTCTGCTAATTTCCATCATAAGTTCTTCACATACATAGAACAACTCGAGTAAGATACAACGTGTGTGTGTGTGTGTGTGTGTGTGTGTGTGTGTGTGTGTGTGTGTGAAGACTTATAGTGTAGATGATATTTGGTGCAACCAAACACACCCAAATTCTAATAAAAAGGAATTGCAATTTGGAGTCCTTCAACATGACTTGGGTAATTTCTAGTTTGATGAATTAGCTTGCAATTCAGTTCAATATTGTATCCGAACACGGCGTATGCATGTACACATACCGAATTGCAGTAACATTCCTTTCAAGTCCAACTTAAAGTATATGAAAATGAAATTTGGACCTCAGTTCTCAATTGAATACTCAAGAACGTAACTACACTTTGATCATTTCCACCTCATTGAACTACATTATCGCGATTCAATTCTATTGTTCATCCAAACAAGCCTAAGTAGTTTATAACGAGATTACCTGCTCTGCTTCCAACGCCCTGACAACGTGCCGAAAAATCAAGTGTCTCCCTTACAGTCATCTCAGGAATGTGTAGATCATATTGGCTTATGTAAGCTGATGTCTTCTGAGGTACAAACTCCTCTAATTTGAAACCGTTGTAGGAGATTTCTCCTGTAACCTGAAAATAAAATATTTAAAAAAAAAAAAAAAAAAAAACCATGATCAACGGCTGAGATGTTCAAATTTTGAATATTTTCAAATTCAAGCTCTACATTATTTTGGAGTACACTACTTTGTGCAATCTTCCACCATTTTTTAAATGGTGATGTTGGTCCCCAACAGACGTGGACTGGGCCCCTTGATATCTGATGTGGGCCCATGGCTAGGTCCAATTTATAGATGGGTCAGGCCACTGCCTATTCCAGAGGTACAGGCCCTTTTACAACTCTAATTGGCCAGATTAGGTCTGAAATAGAAGGCCCACTTGCTAAACGGACCGCACCTGTCTTGATTTTTAAGCCTAATTTAAAATCGAACCGTTAAAATCCAGGCCCAGTACGGCCCATTGCTGCATTTATTCCTATGTATACATATATCTAACAAGTGAATGGTGTATAACTGAAAATCTGACCTTTAGAGATTTGTCCAGCTTCCCAGCAAGTGCTAATAGTAATGTGGTCTTCCCACATCCTGGTGGGCCCAGCAATAGAGTCATCCTGCAACAGCCCATGACCCCAATACAATCCTCAGTAAGTATAGCGTAAAAATAAAATAAAAACATTTCCATTTATTTTCATAACTGTTCATTTCACATATATGCGTGGTCCACCTGATTATCAGATCGGCTTGATGTTTGAGATATAATATCTAACGATTGGGGATTGTACGATGAGCGGTTCTGATCTGACTCACGCCCTTTCTCTTATTTCCATCTGTGAGGCGAGTGCACTTTCAAAGTGCACTTGAGCTACAATTCCTAAAAAAGCACTAGGCTCGGGGACACCGAGGTCAGTGGATCCGTGACTGTGGGGCCCGCCTTGATGTATGTGTTTTATATCCACGCCGTCAATCCGTTTTTTTCCAGGTCATTTTCGATCATGAGCCAAAAAATGAAGCAGTTACAAATCTCAGGTGAACCATACTAAAGGAAACGATGGTAAATTTTTTGGATATTTTTTTTTTTTATACCATCGGTGTGATGTTTGCTTGGAAGCAAATGAAACGTACGCTGCACCTAATGGACGACTCAGATCGATTAATTGGACTATGCAAGTGTTCCGGATGCACCTTGAACTATCACTGGATCAGTCTATTCAAGCTTTCATACTCTGGCGAAGTGTGATGGTTCATACGTGGTAAACATGTAAAAATATCAATCCGTCCAAATCATGGGGCCCAATTTAGATGGTTCTTAGACCAACTGTCATGTGAAAATAAAGGTCCAGTCAACGGTCTGAATTTGAAAAAGCCAATGTCCATCGAAAAGTGCATGCACATGAATCATCACACTGCCAGAGTATAAAAACATCCCTCCCCCTTAATTTTCCGTCTTGGGAAATGGATTACATGTGTACGCTGAGTTTGGGCCGTTGGAATTCCTCTCATCTTTTTTACGTGGCCAAGACCTCAATGTCAATTACTTTTAACCGTTTATTTATTTTGGACAGGTGTGGACACACCTATTTAATAGACCAGCCGGGATTTTCAAATTATTCATCTCTACAGATTGGCCTTTTAGATTAGCGGCCTGGATGCCACACACGTGCACGGAGACATGCATTTGCTTCTATGAAGTTATTATATGTTCCTCAGGCCGTCTACATTGTAAGTATTCATGGATTGGAAGATGTGCCAATGGGCTCATTTTGCATTGATCTAAGCCGTTCACCAGGTGGTATATAGTGAAAGATCAAGTTCTTCGGCAAGTGGGTTCCACCATGTAGACTACCTTGCCAAAATAAAGCTGTCCATTGATCATTAGAATAATTTTCAACCGTAGGATCTTACCTTGACGGTTTGATTACGCCACTGACACCGTTGATGATGCTTATCTTAGCTTCCTGAGACTTGGAACCACAAACCCTTGCTAAACCCTGTTCAAATGAGCAATGAATCATGACTATCAAAATGTTGGATGTACCTTTTCAACAAGTTAGATTTTATCTTTAGATGGGCCATCTACAGTGATCGGAACCGTTCATCCAGTGGAAACTTTTTATGGATGAGTCACACTGCAAAAATTGCACAACTGGATGATCCCAACCATCCAATCATTAGACTGTCCTTCCCATTTCAATCATCCATTTGGGAGGCGGTTTGGCTAGTGACTCCAACACCAGCTTTCTAGCTTATGTCAAATCTCTGTGGCCCCACCATGCTGTAGGTGTTTTATCCATGCCGTTCATCCATTTTTTTCAGCTTATTTTAGATTACACCACAGGAAAACAATGTTAATTGGACATCCACCATTAGAAACTTCCTATGGCCCATTGTAATGTTTGTTTGCGATCCAACCTGTTGATAAGGTCACACGGATCTGAATGAAGGGTAAACACAAATATCAGTTTAACCCAAAACTTCCGTCGCCTCAAAAAGTTCTCAACGGTAAGCATTGAATCCCACTGTTTTATGTGGCAAGGTATACCATAGATTTAGACTATGTGGGCCCACAAAGCTTTGACACCAGCTAGCTGGCTGGTGTTGGGGTCACCACCCAAAACAAGGGGTGTACATCGAGTCCAACCATCTCGACTCGGCTCAGCCACTAGCTGACCTCAGCTCGAACTCGGCTCGATCCTTGAGCCTGACTGGCCAGCTTGGCTCGGTTCGGTTAACAGCTGAGCCAGATTGAGCCGAGTTCGCTTGTGCAGCATTTTCATAAACACCTGAACTGCACCTTCAAAATCCCACTGTATGTAAAACAATTGCAATGGTTTTTACAAGTATTTTATCAAACACCTTCTAAGCAACATAAAAATCAAGAAAAAAAGGGTATTTATTTCATATACATATCTTCCTTGCCACCGGCCACACTTCGTTGAGTCATTTCATCAAATACTTGGTGAGCAACATCAATATCAAAGTAACCAAGTCATCGAACTGGTTCGGTCTAGAGTCGAGTCGAGCTAGGGTCAACTCGAACTCATTTTCAAGCTAAAAAAATCAGCTAGGCTTGGCTCGAACTCAGCTTCAAACCGAGTCGAATCGAGCTTTTTCAAGTCGAGTCGAGCAAGCTAACTGAGCTAGCTCGGTTTGTGTACACCCCTACCCACAAGGCATCCATCCATTTGTAGGCTACCACGACTAAGGTAGAATTGGTCTTGTCAGGGGCTCTGTGAGGCAGTCTGTGATATATGAATGCGGGAACATTATGATTGGTCAAAGTCATCACGGACTTTGTCAAGACTGTTGCAATAAATGCAACTTGTGATAATGTGAACCAATTACATTGCAACAAAGAGGGAATCCCAATTTGTGGTAAGCATAGGATCCAAACTAGTAATGTATATGTTTTGAATCCGAATCCTCTACTTGTCACAAGGAGAAAAATCCTGCTTTCCTACATCGTGATTAGTCCACCTCATTATTGACATTGTCAGCACCATTGCATTAAATATAGTGCGTTATGATGTAGTCCAATTAGATTGCCACAAGTAGGAAAAAAGATTTTCATACTTGTGGCAAGCAAAGGATCCAAATTCACATGTTTTATGAATCTGGATCTTCGTTTGTGACAAATGGGAAAATCCACTTTGTTCCATTGTGTTTGGGCCACAATATGACCGACTGCTACATTAAATGCAGGCAATGATGATGTGGCCCAAACACAAAGAGTCCAATCGGATTTCTTTACTGTTTGTAACAAACAGAGGATTTGAACTCATATTTTATCTACTTTGTCCATCTATTCTAACAAATCATGTTTGGGCATGATCTAAAAAGGAGGTAGATCAAAGGCTCGAGTTAACCATTCCTATTAGGAAATAGTAGGGAATGAAAGTCTGCTGGTAATGTTTATTTGCCATCCAACCTATTTATAAGGTCAAGTAGGCATAGACGAAGGGAAAACATAAATATCAGTTTGATCCAAAACTTATGTGGCCCCAAGAATTTTTCAAAAGAAACCATTCAATCCCCACTGCTTCCTGTGGTGTGGTCCACTTGAGCCTTCCATCTATTTCATTTTTAAGGTTATATCTTAAAATTATCTGCCAGAATAGATGGATATAGCTGATAAAACATACACATCGTGATGGCCCCATAGAGCCCCTGACTGGGCCATCCATCTCTAGCTACATCCTGATGGGGGTAGTACCCGATCCACACTCCCATTTGTGACCATGGTAGGTCACACGTTTTATGGGTTTTTCACCATTGGCCTTCCATGGTGGGGCCCACTCAACTGTATGAACAGTTCAGGTGGTTGAGTGTGGGCCCATGTATGGTGAACTAATTCAAAAAAGGTAACTTACATGAACAAGGCTTTTGGCAGTATTCCATAGAGTGGGTAAGGGCTTGCCATGAACCACTTCACACACTGCGTCCACACACAAATTGGTGTACCTCACCTCCACCCTTGGCAGTTTCACGCCCACCCTACATGCAAAAACGAGGGATTGGATCCAAGCATGACTCTAAATACCAATAATTTTGTGAATTATAACTCAAAATTTACAATAATTCAAATTCATTCAGAATTCAGGTGGACCGCATAATTAAAGAGTGCACAGGGCAACCTTCACCCTCCAAATTATTTCCCTTGGTCGGCCTGTTTTTTTGGGCTAGACTAACATTTTGATATAGCATCTAATGGTTAGAGTGAATTTTTGAGTCCTTACTCTTACTCCGGTGGTAGACTCTCAGGAGTTTTAACACCTGGTCAAGGGTTCGAGTTCTCATAGGTGGGAGGCGGGAGTGTGTGGGGTTGTGTGTGCGTGTGTAAAAAAAAAAAAAAAAAAAAAAGTTATAAGTGAATTTCACATACTCATCAGAATGGCTCTAATTAAAAAAATCAAAGGTGAATTTCCTCAATGGGGGTGTCCTGCTCTCACCATTTTTTTTTGTTAGTTTGGCTTTCTGGTATCTCAGATTTGCTTGGTCTCTGAGCTCTAGGCCTAACCGGCGCAACTTCGGTGGATGCCCGGACCCACCAAGGTAGGTGGATACTCAACTGTGGGGCCCACAGAGACGTATGTTCCTTATATCTATACCATTCATCCATTTTGAAAACTTATTTTAGGGCATGGTTAAAAACTGAAGCAGATCCAAATCTCAGGTAGACCCACCACAGGAAAGAGTGGTGAGGTGGTTGAGTCTGACTGTGGGGACCACCGTGAGCTATATTCCTTACATCCAAGCTATCCATTCATTTTGACAGATCATTTTAGGGAATGGACCTAAAAACGATGCAAATCCAAATCTAAGATAGACCACACCTCAGGAAACAGTGGTAATAGAAGACCCATCATTAAAAACTTGTTGGAGGCCACGGGAATGTTTATTTTACATCCAACCTGTTGATAAGGTCACAAATACCTGGATGAATGGACCACACAAATATCAGATTAATACATGACTTCTGTGACCCATAATAAGTTTTTAATGGTCAATCACCAATATTTCCTTCAGTGTGGTCAAATCTACTTCGTTTTTGGGATCATGCTCTAAAATAAGCTTTCAAAATGGATGTACGGCATGGATGTAAGGAACATACATCATGGTGGGTCCCACAGTCAGGGATCCACGGAAGATGTGCCCGCCTAATAGAGTTTGGCATCGAGTCGAGTCAGACCGAGTTAGGGCTGACTCGACTCAATCCGGTTTTGAAATAGGCCTGACCCGAACTCGATTCGACTCGATGTCGAGTCTAGCAAGCCTGACTCGATCCAAGTTCGGTCTGGCTTAGACTAATTCGAACCGAATCCAATCCGGTTAGAAGTACGGAGTCGGGTCTAGTTGGCACTGAGTTGGATTGAGAGATGAGGGAGTGAGAGAGTGGAGAGAGTGGAGAGAGTGATGGTTGTCGGGATTGGAGAGAGTGATGGTTGCCGGGATTGGAGAGTGGAGAGAGTGGAGGAGAGTGGAGAGATTGGAGAGAGTGGAGAGTGGAGAGTGGAGAGAGTGGAGAGAGTGTAGAGAGTGGAGAGTGGTTGCCGGGATTGGAGAGTGGAGAGTGGAGACACTGGAGATTGGAGAGAGTGGAGAGAGTGGAGAGTGGAGACACTGGAGATTGGAGAGAGTGGAGAGAGTGGAGATTGGAGAGAGTGGAGAGTGGAGATAGTGGAGATAGTGGAGAGAGTTGAATCTGTTTCAATCACCACTGTTTCTTAGGATATGATCGACCCGAGAATTGAATCTGTTTGACCCTTCTGTCGCATCAACTCCTCCGGAATCTGTGGGTCAATGCAATTAAGACGGTTTACTTCTAATTTTTAAGTGCTCGCTTATCAATCACACGTTCTTTCAGGGACAGCTTGACAACTTCCGTACGTCCCTCGTTTACACCGTCCGATGGAACACGTGTTTGAAAATTAGGGCTGTTTCTCAGTTAGTATACTGAACATGTGATGGATTAGGTAGGCCAAACTCGTACAAGGAAAATGTACGTTTAGAAAACAATTCCAATATTCCCAACTCATCCTACATCTGAAGGTCACTTGATGACTGCACTGCCCTGATTTCAGGGTGAGGACTACCTGATGAATGGCCCAGATCTCTTCCACGTGTGCCATCCAACCTAATAACTGGGCACCGCATGTTAGCTATCATGCATTCTAGCACCTACCGGCCTAATCTGACTACCCCTCATCTGGCAGGGAGGCCGTTGCTAGTAATCGTGTGGCACGTGGGGGACAACATGCATGAGATCCACCCGGTCCATCAGGTGCGTTGCGTCATGTTCGTCATAGAACCCCAAGACCATACGTGTCAAAATCTCAGGTGGGCCACACCCTGGGAAAGGGTTTGGATGGGATCCCACCATTCGTTGAGTGTAGGCCTCACCGTGCATTATTTATCTCATCCAGACCGTTTATCTGCCTCGAACCATTAGGATGAAAGGACGATCGAAAAATCACATTTTTTCCGATAAAACAGGTGGGACCCAAGTGAATTTAAGGTTGTAGTTATGATTTACACTCTTTCCTATGGTGAGACCCACCTGATTTTTGGATCGGTATGATATTTATATTCAAGGTCAAACGCCAGGTGGTACACATGATGGACGGTGTGGATTTAATCTTAATTAATCCAGTTGCCCCCACAGAAATTGTAGGCACACGCAATGTGAATTAAAACGTAATTCTCAATAAATAGAAAGGTTGCATTTGCCAGCGCTTCATGTGCATGCATGTAAACATGAAGGAGAATCCGAACCTTCCATTAAGATAAACGCTGACTGCTATTTCTAAAGCTGTGGTGTCTCATGTACCGTAAGTGTGGTAGGCATTCACATCAATCCAGACAGTTCCAATCGTAGGGCCTATAATGGATGGAATTTCATGACCATGAGATAATAACCATGCAAATGGTGAATATCAGATGGATAGTTGAAAATAAGACAGTCATTGCTCAAATCCGAGGAGACAAATCTGACGGTCAAGATCCTCTTATGATAGTGGAATTTTGGGCTATGTTCTATCTAAAATACGACCAATGATTTGGATGGTCTGGATTGCAGGAAACATATGCCACATGTATGGTGGATGAGACCCCACAATTTAGAAACGGTGGTTAACTATAAATCCAGTGTATCGCTTCTTGCTTCACTTTTACACGGGAGAGGCGGATTGCGTGGTGACTCCGACACCACGTGGCTACGTTGTGTCAGGACTCCGTGGGCCCCACCGTGATATATGTATTTTATCCACTCCGTCCATCCGTTTTTTCAGATCATTTTAGTTTATATGTATAAGATAGAAAGCATGTCCAAATCTCAAGTGGACCACACCAGAGGAAACAGTGGGAATAATGGCATCTACCGTTGAAACCTTCTTAGGGTCCACAGTGATTTTAATTTGTCATCCAACCTGATCATATGAAGGGAAAGCACAAATATCAGCTCGATCCAAAATTTCCATGGCCGTAGGAAGTTTTCAACGGTGGACGTTACTATCCCCACTTTCCCGTGGTGTGGTCCACTTGAGGTTTTGATATACTTAAAAGTTGGCCTCATGGCCTAAAATGATCTGAAAAAATTGAATTGACGGTGTGGATAAAACACATACCTCACGGTAGGCCTCACAGAATCCTGACACCACGTAGCTACGTGGTGCTGGTATCACCACTTGCGTCTTTTACCTCCAGGGAGTTGTTTTATACGCTGGCGGAGTACGACGCTTCATACACAGGCGCTTAAAAATTGTATACGTGGCATATGTAACCACCAGTCGCGAAGTCGCAGTGAGCAATACCAACCTATAATTCGTGGACACCTGTTTATTCAATCAAGACCATTGGATATTTTCAATCGGCTTAGGTCCCTAATTTGGAGAGTTTAATTGGAATTAGTTGTAAGCCGAGCTTCTTTTAAGTGCCTGCGTATCATCAATCATAGTCTGCCAGAGCATCAAAGTATCACTCTTTACTTCTCTGGCACGTGAATGTACACATGCATCAATAGATCTCACACGTACGTATGCACTCGTGCATTCATCAAGCTTACCTGTCCATTCGTTCTCGTTGCTTTTGTAACAGCCGTCGATTGTCTTCTTCAATGTACTTGATGAGTTTTTCGATGAACGAGTGTCGCTCCGGAGCACCAAGCCTGGCAACATCGACCACCTTCTTCCCTTTACCACCGTTCTCACCATCGCTATAATCGAACAGCGACGATCTGAGCCGTTTGATGGTGGGCAATCTCTCGATCGCGGCCCACTGCAGCTCGATTTCATCGTCATTGCTTGAATTCCCAAGCGAATTGCTGGGGAAATCGGATGCGTAGTAATCTCCAATGTCATCTCTTCCCATCATTTGACGAGAGAGAGAGAGAGAGAGAGAGAGAGAGAATGTAAGAGCGAGGAATTGAGGAAACGCGTTCCTCTGTTTAAATGAAGAGAAAAATACTTTCATACTCTTGCGGAGTGTGGTAGATGATACACAGGCACTTAGAAGTTGCATACGTGGCACCCAACTAACTAAAATTAAACGGTCCTAATTATGAGTCGCGGTCTGGATGTATCATGAAATTTTTTTATCTTTTTTAAGTGTATATGTATGACTATGGGATTGGTGGACATTTATTGGACAGTTAAAACTGAAAAATATCTAATTTTCTTACTTTGAAGAACAATAATCAACAAATCAACGGTTAAAATTGCTCATACAATCTGATGTTGGGACTGGGCGTTTTCAATGGGCAACCGAACCTAGGGGTTATCCAATGGGCCCCACCTAATTTTAATGGATCGGGTCCATTTTTTGGACCCATTAAGAAAGGTCAGGTCCAGGTCTCACATTTTCGGGTCTAATTGAGAGTCGGCTTCAAATAGTTTTAATATAATTTTATATATATATTTTTTAGTATTCTATTTGATTATTCTAAAAAAAAAAGATCTAGGATTCTTAAGCTATACTATGTAGTAGTTGACTACTCTAGCAAAAGATCTAGGTTTCTTAAGCTATACATATCTAAGATAGCCTTTTCACATGCACTATGCATGTGTTTAAGTGGCACATGGTGGGATCTAATCAATCTAATGCCCAACCATGTAATAGCTTTTATTTGTCCCAAACTAAACTCGAAACCCTGTTTGAAAGACCTAATGGTGCCCAATAAGCACCTGATCACGATCACATCCGGGTCTTTAAGGGCTCGTTTGGATACCACTAAATTACTTTTTCTATTTACAGTAGTAAATAAGTGACTTATTTTAGATAAGTTTGGTTTATAATTAGTTATAAGTAACTTTCTTTCTTAAAAGTACATAATCACTTTAGTTAATTTTTTTAACTATATTATTTTTATTAAGTTACTAAAGAAAGGTATCAAGAGAGATGAAAGAGAGGAGAATCTTATAAGCATGTTGTTGGCTAAACATATTTATTTTCTTAATAAGTATAAACTAAGATAAGGTACCTAACTTATCTCAAGCAACTTAAGATCCAAATGCCTCATTTGAATAATACGAAGACTTTATTATTTTTATTTTTTTTTATTAAGTTACTAAAGAAAGGTATCAAGAGATATGAAAGAGTGGAGAATCTTATAAGCATGTTGTTAGCTAAACATATTTATTTTCTTAATAAGTATAAACTAAGATAAGATACTTATCTTAAGCAACTTAAGATCCAAATGCTTCATTTGAATACCACGAAGTAAGTTACTGTAAGTAGAAAAAGCTACTTGAGACAAAAGGAAACTTATCTTAAGTAATTGATGACATTTGGATCACAAGTTCCTTAAGTTGCTTTAGCGTTATCCATACCTTCAAGGTAGCACTACCAAAAAGATGACTAACGTTGAAGGTTGTGTAGGGTCTTTCTCGACGGCTTTTACCCGTCGGATAGGCCGACGGCGAAATTCCGTCGGAAAAGCATATTAGGCCGTCGGCAAATAGTACGGTTAATAAACAAATATTTCAATATTTCGAGTGTACTAGCAAAAAAGGTGGAGTATAACGCCCATCAAAATATTTGTGTTTTTATCTCAACCGTCCATCCATTTTGAAAGCTCATGTTAGAGCATGAGCTAAAAATGGAGGTAGATCGAAGGCCCAAGTGGACCACACCATATGAAACGATGAAATTGAGCGTCTACCATTGGTAAGTGGTGTCCCAATCAGAGATTCGATTTGCTTAATTTTTGGGATCATGCAATAAAATAAATTGTAGAAATGGATGAACGGAGTGGATAAATAACATACATCATGGACTTCACGAGGCCCTGTTTGGACCGTCCATCACTGGTTCCGCCTCTGCATTTCGGAAGTGGATTGGCCGGTGAATCACACAAAGTGCGGTGGTGACGTCACTAATTTGTGTGGGTCCCATCGTGAGGCATGAGTTATATCCAAACTGTTCGTCCACTTGTGATTTAGTCATAAGGCTTTAGCTGAAAAATAAGACAGATCCAGAAAATCAAATGGACCACACTGTAAAAAGCAGCGGGGGATTGAACGCTTGCCATTGAAACCCTTTTGGGGTCACAGAAGTTTTGGATCAATATGATATTTGTTTTTTCACTTCATCCAGGTCCATACGACCTCATGAATAGAATGGATGGAAAGTAAACGTTACAGTGGGCCTAGGAATGTTTTAATGATGAGAATCATTGTCGCCAATGCTATTTGTGGTGTGATCCACTTGATTCCGAAATTAATTATTTTTGGGATCACGATATAAAATGATCTCACCAAATGGATGAACGGTGTAGATATGATAAATACATCATTGTGGGCCATGTAACTTTGATCTCCTTTGAACCGTTCGTAAACTAGGAACTCCAAGAGCGTCAACGAGGAAACGGACGGACGTGGATTTCCTGCAAAAGGCTTTGGCAAGGATGCTGGGTGGGGCCCACCTAGATGTTTGTGAGAAATCTACCCCGTCCATCCATTTTGAGATCTCATTTTAGTATATGCAATTGAAAATTAGATATATCCAAAGCTCAAGTGGGTCACACGAAGAGTAAATTTGGAAAAAGAAATTCATAAAGTTGAAACCTTTCTGAGCTCCACTTGATGTTTATATTCCATCCAAACCATTTATAAGGTAATTACAAGTGTTGTGAAGTGAGAATATCAAAAAATTGCCTGACGCAAAAATTTTACGGCCACAAGAATGTTTCAACTATTCACACTGAAACCTCACTTTTTCTTCTCACGTGACCTACTTAAGTTTTGTATACATATCATTTTTTTGTTACATGTCCTAAAATGAGCTATTAAAACCGATGAACGGGTTGGATTTATCACAAAAATCTTTTTGGGCTCCACCAAACATCCTTGTGCATTAGCAGTAAATCGGCGTCCGTAACTGGCGGGCAACTATCCCTGCCACCTGGCAATGGCTAGTAGTCGGTGCTATGTGGACCCTAACATGATGTATGTGCCTCATCCATGCCGTCCATTCATTGTTTCAGATAATTTTAAACAATGAACCTAAAACTGAGATAGATCAAAATCTCAAGTGGGCCACACTGTTGATTGAACTATCACCATTAAAAACTTCTTGGGGCTATAAAAGTTTTGGATCAAGTTGATATTTGTTTTTTACCATCATCCACGTCGTTAATGACCTAACCTGCGCCTACATCAAGGTTTGATTGACCTAATCTACTGGTTGTATGTGAAATAAACATTACATAGGCCCTAGGAGGTTTTTAATGGTAAATGTTCAATCATTACTATTTAACAATGGTGCGGTCCACCCGAGATTTTTTCATACTTCATTAAATTTATGTATAAAAATAGATGGACGGTGTGGATAAAACACATAGATCATGGTGGGGCCCACATAGCACCGACCACTAGCCACATGGCTAGTGGCAGCGTCACTAACCAAACGGCGTCCGATTTCACACACTCTACCGACCCTCTCTCTCTCTCTCTCTCTCTCTCTCTCTCTCTCTCTCCAACAGCCCCGACTACAGAGATATCTCTTTGCCCGGGGTCACAAGCAATCCGCTCTTGTTTCAGTTCACAGGCACAGAGATATCTCTTCGACTCTCTCACTCTTCCCAAAATAAGCGAGAGAGGAAGACGATTGTCTTCAAGGTCCTTTTTGCCCTAATATCATTTCTCGATTTCTCTTAAAAATGCTTGTGGTTTCTTCTTTTGTTCGTGTTTGCGGGCAATTTTTCTCTCGTTTTGATGTTTTCTATCTGTTCAAAACCCCTTTGGAAATCGCAATTTCTCGCATCTTGTGCTTTCAACAGCTTCTAGCTACAAATGTTACTTGAATCTTGTTCGGTTTTGAAGTGGAAAGATGATTTATTTTTTTTCCCTTTTGAGGTTGCTGGTTGGAATCCCTTTTCGGAAATTGCTTTTCCCTGTGTTCTATGTAGGAAGATGTTGTTGATGCATGTAAAATGTGGGATGATGATCGATGCCTGCCAGTTGTTTGATGAAATGCCTGAAAGGAACTTAGTTTCTTGGAACACCATTATAGGAGGGATGGTTTGAGTTATTTCATCTGATTTATGATTTATGTAGTTGCAAATGATGTGAAGATATTGTGGAGTTGATACATAGCTCTCTTATGAAGGTAAGCTATCATATCATACATGCATTACAGACAAATTGTCTGGTCTGCTCAATAGATTTTAACTATCACCGGACATGTGATGGATGCAGGTTGTGCTGATGTCATTTTAGCTATCATATCATACATGCATTCCAGACAAATCCCTCCCAAAGGCTACTATTTTTTGACAGAAGATTATTTGGAACTGAACATCTTCTGTTACCTTCTTCCTTATCAGAAAGCACCTGCATTGCATCAATCAGTTCAGATGAGTACTTCAGTGGCCCTGTTGTGTGATCTGGAAACTGGAAATACGACTGAAAGTGTCCCAAACATGCTGATTGCAGGTTCAATGTCTTTGCACCTCAGGGATCACATCAGATGGTTATACAACCACCACCTTCAGGTATTTACCCTGCTTCCTACAAACATATGTAGAAGTGTAACCACCCACGTATGAAGTTCTAATGTGTTTGTTTGACATGAAATGGAGATGGTGCATATAGATGGGTGCTTGAAAGTAGACTTTTTCTATATGGGCTGTTGTAGACCTTGAGGTCTTGAGCTAGCTTATTTTGTCTATTTGCTCCCTCATATTGTAATCATGGTTTGGATTCTCACTTCTTTACGTTGGTTGCAGATCCGCGGCAGTTTAGAATAACATTTTGGTACCTGCGGGGAGATCACAAAGATTTCAACTCCGAAGGATTATGACACCGGTGCTTCCAAGGGGTTTGTAGATCTTTCTTTTCTAGTCTTAGTATTTGTTGCTCCCTTATTCTTTCCTTTTTGACAATTGTGCTATATGTATGTTGTTCTTACGTTTCAAAAAGAAAAAATCTTGTTCTTGCAATATTGCTTTGAGCTATGATATCTTTTGAGAGAAGCTCTTGTGATTTGTGGCAAGAGGTCTTGTGAAAAAGCTATTGTTTTGCAAAATGTGCGTCAAGATATGCTCGTGTTTTTGTTGTTTGTTAGGTGGCCTTTGCCTCACCTTTGTTTGCAAGTCAGCTTGGATGTTTCAAGACGAAGGAAGTAAGGATTGACTTTTTGGCTGGAGCTGGCCTTCAGGTAAAGGGGAAGAGGTGAGTACCCAGATCTCCCCTATTGTTTTTAGATCATCAAAATCTCATTGCGATCTTCAAAATGATAATGCTCCCGCAACCTTCTATTTCATCTACTAAATTGTGGCGAGAATGTCAAATCCATTATTGGATACTCGGTTTAAATATGGATTGGTCACTCTCCTCTCTTCCTCGCAATAATATTGGTTGGATGATGCTTTCAAATGGTTTCTTCATGCTTGTCAGGCTATGTAACAAAGCTCACTTGACAGAAAAGTTTGTCGTGTTGAACATGTCATACGTAAGTTGCAAATGTGTAGTTGGGCCCTGGCCCATCTGAGATAGTAAAGTCAACGCTATGTTTGGGTTTAGCCCAGAAGCCGAACTACGACTTGTAGTTGTAGATCAAAATTTTCATCTTTTAAATATTCAGTCTTAAAAAATCAGCATTTAACAGCGAGGTTTGCTAGTTCCCATGCACCTTTGCAGATAGATGGACCTACCAGGAAATGTGGACTTTCGATGTGTGTATTAGGTGAGATCTATAGTTTTGATATATGACCAAAACTTTCTGTGTGCCTGCATATCAAGCGTTTTATTTGTTGTATTTGATTTATTGAAGTTTATTGATTTGATTTTGTCTTTCCTCTCAACTCTTGTCACTTTTTTTTTTTTTTAGAGAATCCATATCTTATTTTAGGTAATTCATTGATTTATTGAGGTTTGTTGGCTAGTTTCGAAGCTTCGGATTCAACTACAATAATCATTTCAGGTAGTTTAATCCAAACTGCCCAAACTTTATTTCTTGATCAAACTTTGGTTTATACATTATATTACTTTGAATGTAATCATTATCTTTACTAAAAAGGTGAGAATTAGCTTATAATTTGAAATATTTACCTCGTATGATTTGTGAGAATTGTGATATATATTTTTTGTTTGCAGTTGTCATGATCTGTCACGGCCAAGTGGGAACCTGGGATTGGGTATCATATATACAATAATTTTTATTTTATTTTTAAGAAAATACATTATATATTCGGGATTTGGATGGTAGATTTGATTTTGATTTCCTTTCTTTTGTATGGACTGACTTTATCAAATAGGTTGGTTGGTTAGGGGCTTTGGAGAAATGGCTATTAAGCTACTTTTGGATGTATGTATTGACGAGGCAATCAATTTTCATTATTATTAAAAAAAAAAATTAAATTTAGCCGTCGGCGAATTCTATTTAGCCGACGGGCTTAGCCGTCCAAAACGCCGACGGCTTTCTCCGTCACCTTCAACCGTCAGAAACGTCGATGGTTAAATCCGTGGCGATCAACGCCCACGCCCCCTTTCCCGACGGTCCGTCCGACGGCTAACAGCCGTCGGAAAAGGTCATTGCTGACGGTTTTCAGCTGTCGGCGTTTCTCAACATGAGCTTAGTGGTTCACCTATGAGGAAATTTAACTACAGCATGAGTGCGTGGGTGTGTATGCGACAGAACGGAAGGGAAAAAAAAAAACCCTACCTGTAATTGTTTACAAGCCAAATTTAATTATCTTAAATAAGTTATCTACTCCTATAAGTAGAAAAGTAACTTATTGAGTGGACCTGGATCCTTACTCTTCCTCGGGTGGTAGACTCTCAAGAGTTTCAACACCCGGTCAAGGGTTCGAGTATCCATGGGTGTGAAATTCCAATAACATGAGTGTGTGGGGTGTGTGCGCCTGTGTTTAGAAAAAAAAAAACAACTTATTAGGTGGACCTGGCAAGGCTCAAACCGGGCTAGTTGGATGGTTAGAGTACATGTATCATCAGACATGACCTGAGCTTGTCCCATTTACAGTCCTACTCAGCACTATAAGGTATAGTGCTCTTATTTGCAGTGGTTGACTTGGACAGTAGAATCAATCAATCTGAACCATCCAATTAGTTGAGAAAACACTTTGTGATCCACCATGAAAAGATTAAACTGATCAAGCGATTTTCATTATTGATTTGGTCTTATTTCTTGTCATCCTTCTCCATTCTTGATTCGGTCTTATTTCTTGTCATCCTTTTTTCAAGCTTTAGGTGGTTAGGATTCTCCAATAAAAGTGATTCTTTAGAATTACAAGTAATCCATGATAGTCTTAACAAATAGATGAATCATATTGTTGATTAAGACTTATTTTTGGGTAAATGATCTTAGCCGTCCATATTTAAGGCCATTGATCAAATGGTTAATATTTGTCGGAGATACTATTAATTAGTATATTTTTTCACGGTAGCATATTCATGTACATTGGACCTAATGCACGGTCAAGATCAATGGATTGGACTAAAGTGTCCCACTGCAACTTAGACTCTACCTAATAGTAATATGAGAACATTGGAGCAAATCTCTTGATTTAATAAGCCACGTGTACAATTTTTAGTGCCTGATTATCAAAACTCGTACTCTGCCAGAGTAACAAATAACTCCCCTTATGAAAAAAAGAGGGAGAGAATCCAATAACTCCTCTTTTATAAACGGGGAGAGAATCATAACCCATGTGTGAGTCTCCGCCTGATATGGATTGTACACGGGTTTTGATTTTGTACAAGGCAAGGCCCATGATTCAATGATCGAGATCATTGGCCCCAAAAATCTCAACGGTAGAAAAGAGAGGAGATCACAGAGCTGTGGCCCAGTAGGAATTCTTGATGAGGACTTACTGAGGTGAGGATTCCTAAGTGGGGCCAAGTGGGAATTCCTGTGATCAACAAAGACAGAAGTGGAACGGAGTGGATTACTCACGGCCCCAAAAATAACTGTGATTGGACAATCACAGCCATTTGAAGAAATGCAAATAAATGATGGGATGGAAAATGGTATTACCATCCATTTACCATGTCCTTATTTGAATGGTTCTGATTTCCCTATTAGGGTGATGATGGGGCCACGTGCAACCTCATAGCACCTCTCCTGTCCCACTGTGAGTACAGTGGGTCCACACATGCCCCGATGTGGAACGTGTCACATATACGCTCCTAACATGGTTGGGTCAAAAGAAGGTAGACCGTACGTTAATTGTAACTTTTGATTCGGGCATCGTTACGGGGCGCATAACTTATCAATAATTACTGAAACGGTCCATCTTAGGTGAACCGACACACACAGTGGGTCACATCTGTTCGTTTCATCAGAAAATGCATGCTTTCAACTCAAAATAAAATTTTAGGAAAAATTCATTATTTTTAGTAATTCTAATTTAATATTTTTTCTATTTTTTGAGTTTTAGATTTTATTTCTTTTAAAAAATAACTTGTAATTATATTAAAACTCATCTATCAAAAGTTTATTTAAAATTTTTGTTTTAAAAAATTAAATTTTAAAAGAGTTTTATTAAAATTAGAATTTTTATTAGAGTTAGAATTTTACTATTTTTTGGTAATTATGAATTTTCGTTTCTATTTTTTTTTTTTCCTTTATTTCCTCATGGATTTGAGAGAGGAGTCTAGAGAAGTTCCATGGATTAGGATTAGTTATCCTTCAGGAAAATGGTGATCGACCTCATCGTGTTCATACCTACGTCAGCACGCATAAGGTATATGAGATCCAATTGCTTCATAAGGTGGGCCCCACTGTGACGGTTACTTGGCATGAATCCAAGCGGATGGGTTGATTGGGTGGGCCTAATAATAGGCTGGTACCTTTTTTTGGGTAGGAAAGGCTGGTCCATTTATTAGATGGCCTACAAATGGATGTTGAATAGAGGCTGTTGATCTCTTCTTACTTATCATCTACCACTTTTGGCCCACTGGAGGAACAGTCTATGTCACGCCCCGAAATTCAGAACCCGAGTTGGCCAGGCCCGAACCCGAATTTCAGGACTGTGAGTTAACTTTAAACAAAATATACACCACAACCCATAATATTTTCATGATTTTTACGGCAATCAGAGTAACTAAAAAGGGTCAAAGTAACTATCATTAAATAACATCCACAATCAATCATTAATATTTAATTACATTGATATTTAAAAAAATAATTATTAACAACAAACTTTAATTTATTTCTAAATAAATAAGGGAAAAAGTCTTTAATCTTGCCCAACTGTTTTTTCATATAGAAACCCTGCAAAATAATCTATACGAATGTGAACATGACGGCTCGTAGGGTCACATCCTTCCCAAAAATGAAAATTCAACGATAATACCAATATAACATAATAACATAAACATGATCAATTGTAATTATTGAATTGATATTTTACGTGGCAATAGAAATGATTTGGTATTCTTAGTAGCGAAATAAGATAAGGCAGTCATCCAAGATCGTTTTTGGTTCAATCCAGGGCAGAGCACCCGTGTGTGTTAATCCTTTTAGGGGATGACCCTCGGCAGAGCACCAGTGTTAATCCTTTTAAGGAATGACCCTCGGCAGAGCACCTGGTGAATAGACTTTTAGAGTAAATACTGGGGGCAGAGCACCTGTATGTGTTGATCCTTTTAGGGAATCACCCAAGGCAGAGCACCCGTGCGGATCCTTTCAGGAATGACCCTGGGCAGAGCACCCGTTGAACTAAAAGTACAATAATCATTTCAAGGCAAAACACCCATAATTTAAATACATTCTTCAATGTATAACAAAATAAATTCTTTCTTCAACACTTAACCATAATCATTTAAATCACGTAACAATAATAAATTCGATATTTAACCCATAACAATAATTTAATAAAATCTAAAATACATAATCACACAACAAGTAATCAAATAAATCTAAAACATGTTACAGGTAATTAAATAGATTTAAAGCATGTAACAATTAATCAAATAAACGAAATTCGTAAGGTAATGTAACGGTACAGTGTACATAGGATTTTCAACGAGAAGATCACGTACCTGTAATGGAATAAAATATGCTATGAATTTTGTGTATGGTTATCCTTTAAACTGTCCACTCTTCTATTGCTTTGATTAAGTCAACTCAGTGAGTCCTTAAAAAATGAGGAATTTCAAAGGATCACTGGTATAATAACAACAGAGAGAATTTATATTCAAATAAACAAAAGAAAAAAAAAGAAGCTAGTTACCTCTACTATTATGGGAGGATAAGGTCAGTTCGGATTCAACAACACGAGGATGGAATACATGAAAAATGATGACTCAATCTCAATCTCTTGGTCCTTTGATCTCTCTCCTAAGCATTTTATTATCTCTCTTACCTCCCTGGAAGGGTTATAGACGTCTAGATCCTCTATGGAGTCTGAATCTGATGGATGGTTTGGATCAGTGAGGTGGGTCCCATGTACAAAAAGGCGTACAAGACCAGGTCTAGCTAGTCATGTGGATGTTTGGCGCTGTAAAGAAGAAAGATGGAGAGGAGAGAGAAAATGGGGAAGGGAGTTTGGGTTGGTTATGTGAGAGGAGTGACGTGTTGACGCATGTCACTTTCTTTACTCCCTTTTTAAAAAAAAAAAAAAAAAAACATATATAGTGGGATCCACAAAGATGATGTGGAAAATCCATTCCGTCCATTTATTTTGCTGGATGATGTTAGTACGTGGGCCAAGAAATAAGGTAGATTTAATGCTTAAGTGGGGCACACCAAAGGAAAGAGTGTGATTTAGTTCCCACTGTTAAAAAATAAACGGGTCGTTATAGTCTGGCTTGATCTTTAGGTCGGAAATGTTGATGGTGAGCTCATATAGGTGGGCCAAACCGTATGGAACGGTATAAAATCATGACTAAAAACTCTAAATTAACGTGGTGAGGCCCACATTAATCTTGGAATATTCTGAATTTCAGGTAACCCATTCATCCTTGTATGTAGCGTCAGATGAATGGATTGGATGGCATAAAAACACCACGGTAGACCGCATACAAAATTTGGACTATTTTAATGATGTAAGTTCCCGTTATCAACCGTTCCTCGTGGTGTAATGCATCTGAGTATTTAATCGGCCTGAATTTTGGGCCCCGATATAGAGAGAGCGTAGCACACCTGATGGACGGGGTGGATCACATCCACGTGAAGTCCTCCATCCACGTGAACAAATAGTTACTCCCCCACGTGCCTGCGCGTAGACACGCAGGCGTTTTCTGGACGCAATGGCATTGTCCCCATCGCTACGGCGTTTCTCCGGCGCAGGAAATCGTCGTACTGTAGCCCCATTAAAAAGGCCGGTTTAGTGGTATGACTGACTACCAAAAACGGTACCCCGCATGCTCTTCCACAGTACATGGAGTCCACCCTCGACGATCAGGAACGTTCATCTGGTGGGCCTATCATGGTGGCTCGTGGTTCAAATATTTTAACGACCTAAATGCTGGCCAATCCAGTTCAATAAACTTCTAGCCTTTCCATCTTCTAGAACGGGTGAAAATGCCCAAAAAGCCTCTAGAGGAAATAGTACCTTTCAATTAATGGTTGTGATTGAAAAGTCCAAAGCATGGCTGATAGGATCTTCCATCTGAGAGATTTTAATCGAATGGTCCATCCAAGGTGGTACAGAACAGATCAATGGTCTAGATTATCACGCATTTGTTCCACTTGTCAGAACTGAAAACCCACGTGTACTCTGGAAAATGTCCAGTTGCATCATGTCAGCGGCTCTTAGCTGTAGATTTCTATATATGAACATAGCTTTTTTGGATGGACGGCTCCTGTCATCTGATTATTCTATCTATATGTATCTGCAAACAGGCACCAAATGTACAGAGCGGATAAGGTGGGTGCGGCCATTACTGTAGAGCCACCTTGATGTATTTGTTTTATATCCACCTTGTCTATTTGCATTGCAAAATCATTTTAGGGCATGAGCAAAAAATGAAGAAAGTTCAAATCATTTTAGGAAATTATAAAAATGTTCTCACCTAATTTTCTTTTCCTTAAAAAGTAGTGAAAGCTAGACTTGTGGAGCCCACATGGTGTGTGTTAAACATCCAATCCTTCTTACATAGGGAATTTGTTTCATATCCATACCTTCATTGCCACCAGCCGACACTTAGTTGAATCATTTCATCAAACAGTTGTGAGTAACATCAATATGAAAATAACTAAAACCCTGTTTGGACGGATTGATCCCACGGTATTAGGAGGGATGAGATCGTGATATCCCGGGATATGCATGAAGAGCCAAACCGACCCGGTGAACTTCTCCCGGGATATAAGCAATCCCATGGATCTTAAAACAATCCATTGACATCACCATCATTACCTTAAAATTGATCCCATCCCTCGGTTGGATGGATTGGAAAGTAAAATCCCGAGATATACCTGGCGTGCCAAACAGACCCAGTGAACTTGTCCCAGGATATAGCAATCCTATGGATCTTAAACCAATCCATTGACACCACCATCATTACCTTAAAATCCATCCCATCCCTCCTAATCCCATGGGATTCGCCCAGCCAAACATGCCCTTAGTGATGGATCCGAGTTCCGAGTTCGATAAAAGTTGGGGTTTAATCCAAGTCAAGTCGAGCTCGGGCAAACCCAAACTCAGTTTAAAATTTTTCCAAAAACAAAAAATCACAGCTTGAACCCAATTTCAAATTGAGTTGAATAGAGCTTTTACGAGTCAAGTCGTGCGAGATAATCCAGCGAACTCGGTTCATGTACAGCTCTAGTGTTTGGTGCCCAATAAGAGGTGGATGATATAGGAGTAGGTGGATCAAGACCATCCATCAAGTGGGTTCCATCAATGGAGGGGACATGTTTGAAAATGACAAGCAGACCATCCTATCCATTTGACTGCTGATCTTAAGGGCAAATTGAAAATTACCAACAGTCAAAATTCATCAGGAAAAAACTGATGGCTAGGATTGCTTTTTGAGATGATCTTCGACCACAGCTCATGAAATGGCAGGATCCAGAAGATGGATGGTCTGGATCCATGGTCCCCTGTGCCATGTGCTAAATAACCAATGTTCCTCGTCTGCATATATAAAATGCTCGAGTTTGACCGTTTATTTCATACATGTGGGGCCCACACCGTCCTACCAAGTACTGTTAGACAATAGCTACTTGACAGATGGTTCGAAATACTAAAAGACAATCGACGGTCGAAGTCCACCCATGGCTCGTCCGGAATTCTTCCACGGAGGAGGCTTTTTACTCCATTGCCCGTCCTGTGGGGCCCACAATGCACCGTCTCACACCGACCGTGGATTGCATACTGAGTAAACCGTTACGTGTGTATCTTATCCATGCCGTCCATCTATATTTCCAGCTCATTTTAGGGCATGATCTAAAAAAACATATCCAAAGCTCAAGTGGACCACACCACAGGAAACAGTAGGAAATGAATGCTGACCATTGAAAACTTTCTGAGGGCCACAGAAGTTTTGGATCAAGATGATGGTGGTCTTCTTCCTTCATCCATATCTGTCGGATCTTATGAACAGGTTGGATGACAAAATAACATCACTGTGGACCTTAAGAAGATTTCAACGGTCCCCATTGTTTCCTGTAGTTTGGCCCACTTGAGCTACAGACATGCTTCAAGTTTGGGGTGATGTCCTAAAATGGGCTGATAAAACGGATGGACGGTGTGGATAAGACGCATAAATCACGGTGGGCCCCACAGAGGTTACTCAGTACGCAATCCACGTCCCTGGACACCATACCGTGGGCCCCACTGGGGGTGGAATGTTCGGCCAGATGAAAACACGGTTAGTTGGGACGGATCATTTTATAATATCTCTCCTTTGTTTTTCAGGATGCGATCAAATCCGCCACCTTTAAAAATCCAGAAGAAGCTGATATCCAACGCTTCGTCTTTCTTCAAGGCCGGCTATGGCAGGTCTGCCCAAAACAAAGCATGGGCCCGTTTTATATTTCGACCGTCCGTCTGGTGGGCCCCACAGAAAAATCATCGGCCTCTGAGATTGAGACATTCGTACCCGGAAGCGGTAAAGTCGGGCGTGTGGGGCCCACCTCATGTTTGACCAGATCAAAAGAAGAGAGCTGGAGCATGTATAGGGAATTATAAATGTGTCATGTTAGATGAAGGACGTGGATTGGGTACTACCATCTCCTGTCCCCATTCGGAACAGGCTGGGGTTCTGAGGGACCCACCATGATGTATGGATTTATCCACACTGTCCATCCATTTTTTTCATATCATTTTAGAATGTAAAACCTAAAATGAGGCAGATCCGAGCCTGAAGTCAACCACACAATGGGAATTAAACTCCAACCGTTAAAAACTTCTTGTGAACTGTGGAAGATTGGGATCAAGCTAATATTTGTAAGTTGTCTTCATCCATACCTATGTGACCTTATGAACAGGTTGGATGGTAAATAAATGTCACGGTGGGCCCCAGTAAGGTTTCAATGGTGGGCGTCATTATCACCATGATAAATCGATGGACGGCGTGGATAAATTCATAAATATCGATGGACGGCGTGGATAAATACATAAATAACGGTGGGATCCTCATAGCCCCAGTCTGTTTCGAGCTCGAGAAATTTCCAACTGTACGACCCATATATGGCCCATCAACCTTTTGAAGCCCACTCGCTTTTCACCTCCCAAGAATACTCCCCAGCTGTACGGCCCCATTTCTCAGGTCGAAAATGCCCCTGCTTTTCCGCTCGTTAATATGTGAGTGCTGGGGCTACCTTTGGCTACGGATTATAACCGTAGCTATAGCCGTAGCTATAGCCCAACAGCAATGTACTTCGATATATCGAAGTTCATTCGATATATCGAAAAAGGTCCAAAACTGTCCAGCAAGTTTGCCTCAAAATTCTTTTAATTTTCGATATATCGAAGCTCATTCGATATATCGAAAATGGTATTTTACCTTTAGCTACGGATTATAACCGGATGGTCATTTCCCTTCACTTTGCGGTCATTTCCATGCATTTAACGGTCATTTCGATTCATTTCACGGTCATTTTCATGCATTTTACGGTCATTCCAAACAATTCTGTATTGATTAACGGTCATTTTCACGCATTTCGCGGTCATTTTCCTTCACTTCGCAGTCATTTCCATGCATTTAACGGTCATTTCGCTTCACTTCACAGTCATTTCCGAGCATTTTACGGTCTTTCCAAACAATTCCGTGTTGATTAACGGTCATTTCCACGCATTTCGCGGTCATTTCCATTCACTTCGTGAAATGACCGTTAAATGCATGGAAATGACTGTTAAATGCATGGAAATGACTGCGAAGTGAAGGGAAATGACCGCGAAATGCGTGGAAATGACCGTTAATCAACACGGAATTGTTTGGAGAGACCGTGAAATGCACGGAAATGACTGTGAAGTGAAGCGAAATGACCGTTAAATGCATGGAAATGACTGCGAAGTGAAGGGAAATGACCGCGAAATGCGTGAAAATGACCGTTAATCAACACGGAATTGTTTAGAAAGACCGTGAAATGCACAGAAATGACTGTGAAGTGAAGCGAAATGACCGTTAAATGCATGAAAAAGACCGCGAAGTGAAGGGAAATGACCGCGAAATGCATCGAAATGACCGTGAATCAACACGGAATATGCGGGAATGACCGTGATATGCATGAAAATGGGGGTGAAGTAAAGCGAAATGAACCGCAAAATGTACGAAAATGACCGTGAAGTGAAATGCACGGAAATGACCGTGAATTTTCGTGAATGAAATTAACCGCAAAGTGAATGAAATGGATTTTCAACCATCGAACTGATAGAATCTTGAAAAATAACTAAGTTAGTTGGCTAAAGTAGCTTCTCCTACCCCAAAATCATATATGGTACGTCAAGTAACTAATTTTGGTTTAGAAGATATTCTTGTTAAATGAATAAAGAAATAAATGAAAAAAAAAAAAAGGAAAATTTTTTTTATATGCTTATATATATGTATTTTTATAAATATGTATTAGAGAAAATTGTAGGTAGAATAAATATCTCCATGTAAAAAATAAAAAATAAATAAAAAAAATAATAATAATAAAAAATTTCATAACTTGGCACAGATTACCGTTTTGGCTACGGTTATAATCCATAGCAAAAGGTAGAGTACCTTTTTCGATATATCGAAGGTCTTTCGATATATCGAAAATTGTTGGATTTTTGAGAAAAACTCACTGGACAGTTCTGGACCATTTTCGATATATCGAAAGACATTCGATATATCGACGGTTTTTTTTTTTTTTTTTTTTTTTTTTAAATTTTTTTGCTGTTGTAATCCCACCGCTTTTTGTGGGTCCTATTATGAGGTATGTGTTATATCCAAACCGTCCATATTTTTTGCGAACTCGTATTAGGGCTTGAGATGAAAAATAAGACGGATCTAGCTATCAAGTGGACCACACTGTTAAAGGCTGTGGATGATTGAACGTCTACCATTGAAACCCTTTTAGGGGTTACAGAAGTTTTGGATCATTACGAAATTTGTTTTTCCTCTTCATCCAGGTCTTTGTGACCTTATGAATAGATTGGATGGAATATAAATGTTATGGTGGGCCCTACAAAAGTTTCAACGGTGAAAATCAATTTTCTGCTGCTCTTTGTGGTGTGGTCCAGTTGATCTCTAGATATGATTTTTTTTTTTTTTGTATAATGCTCCGAAATGATCTCAAAATATGTATGAACGTTGTGGATATAATAAATACATAACTGTGGGGCCCATATAACGTTGATCTCTTTTGAGCCGTTCGTTCAACTCGGAGTTCGAGGAGCGTAAGCGCTCGTCTTCGAGCACCAGGCGATCCGCCTCAGGAAGGAAAGCAGGGGCATTTTCGACCAGAGAAATGGGGCCGTGCGCCTGGGGAGTATTCTTGGCAACTAAAAAGAAATGGGCTTAAAAATGTTTTTGGCCCAATACTGGTCGTACAGTTGGAAATTTCTCTTCGAGCTCAGTACAGGCGGTGGTGGTACCCAATCCGCATCGGATTATGTACCGAGTAAACTCTGTGGGACCCACAGTGATGTATGCATCTTATCCACTCCGTTCATCCGTTTTAAAATATCATTTTAGGACATGAGACAAAAAAATGAAGCATATCTAAGGACCCTAGGATGGTTTCAACGGTGGATGTAATTATTCTGCTGTTTCCTCTGGCATGGCCCACTTGAGATTTTCTCATTCTGATAAAACGGATGGACGGCGTGGATAAGACAGATGGATTACTTGTATGACTAAATCCACGCAAGTGAACACGTGGCTTATGATCCAGACCGTTGACTTTAAGGGAAACTTTATATCGGGGACACCCACAAATCTTCCAAACATAAGATCCTAACCATCAATCTTTGACTTCTTTCCCAAGCAGGGAGTTGATAGAGCTAGTCATATTTCTATATTACACGTGGCAGGTTATCTTTCAATCAGGATTGTCCATGTAATGGGACCCACTACGGATGGAAATATGATTCAAGATAGGCATAGATTGGATGATCCTAGTCATCTAAACAGTGGCCAACAAATCTACGGTGGGAAAGGAAAACAGTTAATAAATCAATGATAAAGATGTGAGGAAATGGAATGGGATGGGAGAGCCTATCTGATAAGTATGAATTTCGAAATATGGTCCATCCATGATAAGGCCCACTAGTTGGACAGTTCAGATTGATGGATAATATTTCCACGTGTTACACAGAGAGGTGGATGTACCATATTCCCGTTCTTCAGGATCTACCCTATCATCTCCCGCAGGTCGAATTATGGAAGCGGAATGGGCGTTGAACCCAAGGTGGTGTGGGGCCCACCGTGATATATCCACGCCGTTCATTCGTTTTTCCAGCTCATTTTATGGTATTATCTAAAAAATAAAGTAGATTCGAAGCTCAAGTGGACCATACCAGTTGATAAGGTCACAGAGACGTGGATGAAAGGAAAACACAAATACCAGCTCGATCCAAAACTTTTGTGGTGTGGTCCACCTGATATTTGGATCTGCTGCATTTTTGGAGTCATAGGCTAAAATGATCTGAAGAAATGGATGGACAGCGTGGATATAAGACATATGCATCAGTTTGGCCCCACGGTCAGGATCCACCGAAGCAGCATTCCCACAACTTTGGGCCTTTTCAGTTGAACGTGGATTGCTATGGTTCTCTTCTCCACCCATGTAGAATTGAGAGGTCAGGATTGTTCCATGGAGATCTTTCGGTATTATCATCTCCAATGGTTTGGATTCACGAAAAAACAAGGCCCCACATCTCCAATGATTTGAATTCACCATCTATAAGTGGGACCCATCACATGAACAAGGCTCCACTTACATAGACCAAGCCCATCAGAACCATGGTTATTAGACTCAGAGACTCGGATAGCAAAGAACCCAGACCAAAGACTGGCCTGGCCCACTAGCTAAATGAATGGCCTGAAGTGTTAAATCCCGAGATGAGCTGGCTGTCGTTACAGGTCCCTTTTTTTTTCCTTCTTCTTCTGATTAGTTATCGGCCTCAAAACTAGTGACCGTACACGCGTCGAGTTTAGCTTGGCACAGCTCAGCTCACTCCCCAATCCGGACAGGCTAACTTAGCTTGGTTTGATCAACAATTCAGCCGGTCTAAGCTAAAGTTTAAACTTATGTGACATTTTCTCAAACACATAGAATGCATGTTCAATATCTTACATAATGTAGAACAGTAACAACACTTTATAAATATTTCATCAAACATTCCATGAGCAATATAAAAATCAAGATATGACGACGACCAATTATATCAAGATTTTTTAAAAATAAATAGTGATTTATTTCATATCCATTCCTTTCTCGACACCAGCTGACTTTGCGGAGCATGTACACACCTGAAACAATATTCTATTGAGTCATTTCATCAAACATTTAGCGGGTAGCATCAAGATAAAAATAACTGAGTCACTAATCCAAGTCGATTTGAGTTGAGATTCGAGTCAGGCTCGGGCAAGCTTGAAGTCAGCTCAAAATTTTTTCAAGATTCAAAAACCAGTCCAATTCGGTCCGAATCCAATTTCGAGCCGAGGTGAGTCAAGGTTTTCTGAGTTAAGTTGAGAGAGCTAACTCGACTCGTGGTCTGGCGACTCTGGCCCATATCTTAGCCCTTTAACCTCGGCCCAAAACCCATCTCAAAACAGATAGCCCAGTTAGCCCGGCCCGGCTTTCCACCTAGAAATTCAAGACCCTGTAAACTGTAATTCTTCTTGAAATGTGGATGACCTGCCAATGAGTAGTTAGTGGCTACTAATTCATCAGGATGTGAATAATGCGCTCATGTGACCGTCCACACAAGCTGGTCCAACTGTTTTAGTCACACACGTGGGTAGTTTGATGGGCCCCACTGAATGTGGATTTCTAAGAACGGTCTTGATTGCATGATCCCTAGTCCTTCGATGCCCAACTTGTGTGGACGGTTAGGAAGGACTAGGGACCTTACAATCTAGACCTTTGATTCCCCAGCTTGATGGGCCTGCAGGGTTTTTGGGCCTGGCCAATGCCCGATTCTTTAGCTTGGTCCATTCACCATCGGCCTTTGAATTTAATAGATCAACGGTCTGGATTACCAAAACATGTCATCTACATTTGAGTTGAAAATCTGTATGTACTGTGCAAAAATACAGGCAACGCATCATATGAAGGGAAATCATGTGAAAGAGGCATCTACATCGTGACCCTAAAAAGGCCCATTATAGGCTTATACCGCCCATAAGGAAGTCTATACGTTGAATCAAAACCGTTCATCTAGTACTCTGTGCATTGGATGGACCATGAGTAAAATATTTCATTAATAGAACAATCCTATCCATCACTTTTTCTCAACTTTCTCCCAGGAATTTCAACTAAAAGAACATTTAAGAGCACTCTCTTATTCCCAAGTTCTAAAAATGCACCATCAATGCTTGTATCCACAGTATGTACATCTGTGACAGTAAATGTATATATTATTTATAGGATGCATGATTGACACACGCAAGACACATGTGAATCATAGTATACGCAATAAGTTTATAAAGACATGCATGTTGATGGCAGATTTCTTGCAATTCAATTCATGCATAACATGATCATTCCAAATCTGAAATAGATATATAAAAAAGGAGATTTTTCCTAATATGATTAATATTTTCTTGATGTCAGCAAAAGATTAGAGCAATTAATATAGGGTCCATGTGAAGTTAGAAGTAAATTGAATCACGAAGGCAACATAAAATAAGGAATTTGAATCTTGCTAGAACACGGTTTATGCACAATCAAATATTCACACAGAGTTACAGCATGACCGCTACCTCTTAGGAATCTATAAAATTAGTATCTAAGGAATAGTTTGGAGCTATCACCACACACAATCAATCTCTACGACACAATATTGATTATCCTTAGTTTAATTTAGATATTTCACTTCTTTCTAACCACGTTACAATAAGTTACAATAAGTCCAGAATCCTTAATTTAGATTTGTTATTATCCAACACTATCATTGTAACATGCCCTACGAATAGGTTAAGTATCCACGATCACCGTTTATTGTCAGATCCCTGATCATTGAGCCTTCGCTTGATAGATTACTAATAACATCTTGCTAACTTTACACTACAACTGTCTTATGACTACTATTTTTTTTTTCCATAGCCGTTTCGTCAACACAAGCAATTGTAGGTACTTATTTTCTTCTTTGATTAATTTACTTTTCTTTTCTGCTAATTGTATTATTCTTCCATGTAAATCAATAAAATCAGCGATTGATCTTATTTTTTAATCTCGCTCATCCATTATTAATTTCCTAAGAAGCCTGATACACTATCATCATTGAAAGAAAAGTCTTTAACCCAAAACAAAAAAATAAAATAAAATAATAATAATAATAATAATAATCTCATTTTGAAGGATTAATATTCTTTTTAAATCTCCTGATTGTTATGACAATTGGTAGTTGAATAGTCAGATCAACCTTTATATGTCTAATCTTAATCTAGCTAGTTTATCTCATAGGGTTAGAAGCATTCAATCGATTTGAGTCGAGCACAACTTTAAAATGCCTGATACTATTCCTAATTGCACACATTTAATCGAATTCAGATCGTTTATTACACATGTAACCACGTGTCTAGATTGAACAACAACAGACAGAGTATGATACTTGATATGCAGGCAATCATAATATGTCATGTCGTTTGGCACCTAGAATATGAGAGCCCGTATGGCTACTTACATTTGGAATGCTCTAGATTCCAAATCCTAAATACACTGTAACCAATGCATTTGGAATCCTCAATTATATTTGGCATCCTATAATTGGAATACACTGAAATCCAAAGTTTTTGTTTGGTAGCCTATGTTCTAAAAGCATTCGAATCTTATATTACATTCATAAAAGCCTGAATTTTATTAACTAAATCATCTACAATAGTTTAAAATGATGTATATGTGTAACATTGTAAATAGTCATTGTAATAAGACAATCAAAACGTAAACTTTGGTTAAAATTGAGTTAATTCCAAGCTATAAGTGAGCCACAAAAGTGCCCCACAAACTTGCAATCGTCTAATTTCAATAGGTTCAATAGGTTATAGGTTTTTTTTTTTTTTTTAAAAAAAAAAAATCCATCTAGGAGCTACAATGATGTATATGTGAAATCCACTCCGACCATTAGATGAGTCATCCAACGTTACACCCAAGGCCGAACATTCAAGTTCACCAGTGATTATGGTGGGCCACACCAAATGAAACAGTTGGAATAGAAACGTTCCCTTGATCTTTTCAAGGCCCATCGTGATGAGTATATGAAATCCACTCCAACCATTAGATGCCACAGAAAAATTTAGACATGGTTCTCAAAAATTAGGCTCATCAATGAATGAGGTGGGCCACACTAAGGAAAACAACTTATAAGGTTAACCTTGCCTATACGCGGTCTCCAATCGTATGATCCACTAAATCACGAATATGGTTGAATTTTTTTTCCCCTGAGCCTAACATTGGGTGAAGCACCCGGTGGTCAAAGTGAATTTCATATAAACATCAGTGGGGCCCACGTGCACTGCTTACTCGTATGCACATTTTTTAAGATCTCTTTAGAAAGATTGCCAATGAGCACTTTGTTTCGATTTCAAATCCTTGCTTTTTGAAGAGTTGAAATGCATTCAAATCCAAATCTTTTGCAATTGTTTTGTTGGAATACACTCAAATACCTTCAAATATTGGCCTTACGACAGCAAGTGTATTCAAAGGTAATTGAGTATAAATAACAAAGGTTTGGTAGGCTACTAATTTATCATATACTAGCCCACTGTTGATATCCTAAAATGATCCAAACTATTCAAACATTAGCCATCTAAATGAACAGTTAACAAATATTGGCAACTTTGCCATTTTTAATCCTTACATTTGTAGCCCACCCGAGGCTCATAATTTCCTCATTTTTTACCAAAGCACAAACTTCAATGGACTTATTACAATCATTCTATCAATTTTTTACCAAAGCACAAACTTCAATAGACTTATTACAATCATTCTATCAAATATCACATACGTCCACTAACTTAAGATATTAAAACTGATTCAGTTAATGAAATTCAGGTTCCTATCAAGATACTAAAGAATGCAAGGTTACTATTAATATACTAGAGTATTCCGGTACCTACACTTAGATATTGAAGCTGATTTAGTTAATCTAATTTTGGTTAAAAAATTCCAATGCATTCCAATTCCGAGCATCGATACACAATTCTTTTGTAATAATGTATTCTGATTACAAGTTACCAAACACAGCTGAGTATTCCAATTCACATAAATTTCACAATAACTGCTATTTGAATTCCAATTCATTCCAAATATAAGCTCCTAAACGAGCCCTAAAGTCACGAACCATTATAATTTGAACAATCCTAACGTCTGACTCATGGATACTTGTTTGCTGAAATATGACCATTGGATATTATTCATTTCTAACCATCCAAAATAAATGTCCACCAATCTGATGGTCAGACAGACAATCAACTTAAGAATAATTCTTGGCTCATGATGTGGACCGTTGTTAACCACCAATCCCGTAGGCACTCCCCAGTCTCCAATTCATGTAGTAGATGATCCTGTCAAAGCTCCAAACTAGAATTACACATTTACAGAAACAATGTAAGGTCTTACAAGAAATCGTTTTCCCGAAGACCTTAGCATTGTTCCAGTACCAATTACAGCCCTACCTTAGGTAGATACTGTGGGGTCCGTCTAGATACACGGCTGCCAGAAGCAAACCTCTTTCAATAACAAAGAAGAGGAAGCGCTTCGATGAGCAATAATTTCATCACTAAGGAACATAAATAGAAGGAAGGCTCTCTTTTCCTTCTCAAACTCATTTATCTGTATCTTCAATTTTATCATTCATCCTCGTCATCTAAGCAGAAACAACGAGGGGGAAAAAAGGCCAAAAATACAAAGAATCAGAAAAACACAAGGAGATTTTAAAAATATTAATAAAAAAGATAGAGAGAAAATGGTATGCAATGCAAGGCATTCTCTTGCGATTGAGAGAGCGAGCGAGCACCAGCTGCAGCATCAAGCTATACACCCAAACGTAAGAGAAGCAAACTCTTGTATTAGATATGTGGGAGAGAGATTCTATGCAGAGGCCTTCTCCCACTTGAGGGGCTTCACCACCTCCCATGTGAAATCGGGGTCATCCCTGCCAAAGTGACCATAGGCGGCTGTCTTCAAGAACCTGTTGTTGCCACCCCTCTTCAGGTCAAGGTTGATCGTGATCATGCCTGGCCTGAAGTCGAAGTTCTCCTTCACTATCTTCAATATTTCCTTGTCGGGTATCTTCCTGTCCCATAGGTGTCGACAAACACCGACAGTGGCTCCGGCACGCCGATGGCATATGACACCTGCACAATGCACCTCCGGGCTAGCCCATTGGCAACAATGCTCTTGGCTGCCTGCCTCACAATGTAGGCACCACTGCGGTCCACCTTCGTTGGGTCCTTGCCTGAGAAGGCACCCCCTCCGTGGGCTCCCCAGCCGCCATAGGTGTCGATGATGATCTTGCGGCCAGTGAGCCCAGCGTCACCATGGGGCCCACCAATGACAAACCGGCCCGAGGGGTTGAGGTGGAAGATGGTCTTCTCATCAAGGTACTTCTCGGGGATGATGGGCTTGATGACATGCTCCTTGAGGTCAGCAGCGATCTCGTCGTTGGTGACAGTCTCATCGTGCTGGGTTGAGATGAGGACAGTGTGGACGCGGATGGGGACCATGGCGCCTTTGTCGTTTTGGTACTCGACGGTGACCTGGGTCTTGCCGTCGGGCCTCAACCAGGCACAGGTGCCATTCTTACGGACCTCAGTAAGGCGTGCGCCAAGCTTGGTGGCCAGGACATGGCTGAGGGGCATCAGCTCAGGTGTCTCGTCAGTGGCATAGCCGAACATGTGACCCTGATCACCAGCTCCAATCTCCTCGGGGCGCTTGGTGAAGTGGCCATGGACACCCTGTGCAATGTCGGGGCTCTGCTGCTCAATGTTGACAAGGACCTTGCAGTTGTCAGCATCGAGGCCAACATCATCGGACACGAAACCAATTGTGCGGCATGTGTCCCGGACAATCTTCTCATAGTTGACGTTGGCCTTGGTGGTGATCTCCCCGAATACCATGACCATGTTGGTCTTGGTGCAGGTCTCACAGGCGACCTTGCTGTCGGGGTCTTGCTCAAGGCATGCGTCAAGAACTGCATCGGAGATCTGGTCACAAAGCTTGTCGGGGTGGCCCTCGTTGACAGATTCCGAAGTGAATAGGAAGGTCTCCATTTTTCTTGGGAGCTGCACAACCCAAACACCAGATTGAAAATCAACAGACCATAGAGGAGAGTAGCTGAGTCACCTAACTCGGCCGAGTCGAGTGGAAAAATCCTCCACACTGTGAGCAAGACTCTTTAAAACAGTGAAAAGGCAGGAATATATACATAGAAAAGAAAATCGTCTAACAACCCTTTTCTACCAAAAGAAATTCCTTAATCCTGATTATTAAAAGTAAAAAAAGAAATACCAAAAGAATTCCAAAGAGAAGCGAATCTGGAAAAGGCAAAAATCCAATCTGGACAGAACTCAAGGCACATGTTAGCAAGAAGAGGGTTTTTCTTTCCTTATCTGGCACAAATGGAGGCGTAGGTTAGGAAAAATCTTAGCAAGACTCATCAAGCTACTGGCAATCCACAGAGAGTAGATCTAGGAAAAGAATCTGGAAGTTATCATTCCAAAAGAAACAGAATTGAAAAGGAGAAGCAGATCTGGGAAAATAAAGAGGCAAACAAAGCAACTCCTCCGGAAATCCATGATAGAAAAGTGAGATTTAGCATATATTCAAGCAATTTCTAAGCAATTCAGGTGAATTCATGATATATTTGCAAACAAAAATAGATTCGAAGATGCTAAAACCCTATGGCTTGTAGACAAGCCAAATCTCAAAATTTCTGAGCATTTCTTCGGAAAATCACATCCAACATCATATTTCTTTTACAAGATTACTAGAAACTACACCGTAACAAGCAAAAATCACAAAGTATGTTAATGGAATCAAATCATCAATCTCAAAATGCATTCAGAATCCGTTAATGGAATCAGATCATCAATCTAAATATACAATGACTTTTCTTCTTTCTTTTTTTTAAGGCATTTTGACTTTAAAAAAAAAACCCTAGAAAACAAGCCTAATTATCCAAATTGATAAATTAGAAAATCTAGAGTTGAAAAAAAAAAAGCAGAAGAAGAACAAAGCCCAGTACAGCTCCAAAACCCCACAAAACGAATGGATATCAGAGCCTCCCGCCATTTCTTTCCGCTACTCGAATCGGAGGATCCACGTTTAGCTCCAAACCCTAAACGAACGGATCTCGAAACTTCTGAATCATTTCTACCCGCAACTTCAACTGGTCAAAATCAAGATCCGCGAGGAAATAAAAACAGATCCAGAATCATTTCGAAGCATTTCCCTCAAACGTCCAGAGAGTCAACAGATCTGGACCTGTTCTCCCCCAAAACCAACCCCAAACACGCCGGCAGAAAACAAATCTGACCAGATCCGGTAATCTAGAGCAGAAAAACACAACATTCGAAAGAAAATCAAGGACGAGAAGAGATCTCCAATCATTTCTCCTAAAAAATCGACGCAAAGACGCAGAAAAAACGAGAAAATCGACAAGATCTGCTAATCCGCAACAGAAAAAACAACTAAAAAGAGAAACGGATCTTCGAAACGCAGAAAAGAATACCATATCGCTAACAATATATCAAGATCTACGAAGAAAAAGACAACATCCCGCACCTGTAAATGCTAAAACCCTCGCTGTAGTAGATCTGAGAGCGGACGACTGTTGCTCTCCTTCTTCGAAAATGTACGAGTCTTACCGCTTTCCTACGGCCGCATTTATAGGCGATGACAGCTGTGCGTCCTTGGAATCACTTTTTACGGAATCTAGATCCAACGGCTGATGTTGAAGCCACCGTCATATACACGCCGTTGGATCTCCTAAGGGTTGCGGCCAGGATTTTCTGGAGTTGGTGGGAAAAGGACCCTCGCGAACGGTGGCGGATTAGGTGAGTACGGGGTGGGTGAGGACCTGATCGTGGGCCCCACCTTGATGTAAGTGTCCTGTATACCCGCCGTCCATCAGTTTTGCCGGCTCATTTCAGAGCATGATCTCGATAAATGAAGCAGATCCAAATCTAAGTGGACCACATCACACGAAACAGTGGTCATTGAATGCCTACCGTTAAAAAATTCATATGGGCCCACCTTGATGTTTATCTGCCATCCAACATGCCGTTAAGGTCACACAGACGTGGACGATGGAAAAACGCAGATCCAAAACTTTCTTCACCCACTAAGTTTTTAACGGTGGTCATTTAATCCTTACTGCGTGGTCCTTTTGAAAATTGGATCACCTTCATTTTTAGTAAAATAGCCTAAAATGATCTGAAAAAACTGATGGATGGCGTGGATATACAAAACATGCATCATAGTGGGCCCCACCATCAGGGCCTCAGCCACGATTAGCTGGGACGCTGTTTGGCAGTGACGGTGCGAGTAGCCACCGGATTGCGTACTACCCCACCCGTCTCTGGCCCCGAACGGGCAGTTTTGTGGGCGGGCCCACCATGATTTATCCGTTCATCCAAGCCGTTTATCACTTTTCTCGGATCATTTTAAGGCATGATCATGAAAATGAGGCAGATCCAACGCATTTAATGCAGCTAACATTTAACGCTTTGTGCATTTAATAAAACGAGTTTGTTATTTGGTGTGGTCCAATGATCGTTGTATCTGCGTCATTTTTGTGTTTATGCGTTAAAATAGCTTAGAAAGGACGGCTAGAGACGGGCGGTTTTAGGACGCAATCCGCGTCCGTAGCCACCTGACATTCCATGCCAGTTCTCTGTGGGCCCTACCATAATGTATTATGTGCTTTATCAACGCCGTCCATCCATTTTTTTTAGATCATTTTAGGCAGATGTACATCTCATGTGATCAAGTCACCAGGAAACAGCAGCAATTGAATTTCCACCGTTAAAAACCTCCTAAAGCCCATTGTAATGTTTATTTGACATCCGGTCTGTTGATTAGATCATACAGACCAGGATGAAGGGTAAAAACAAATACTAGCTTGATCAAAAACTTATGGCCCCCCAAAAAGTTTTTAATGATGAGCATTCAATCAACACTGTTTTTCTGTGATGTGGTCCAATTGGGACTTATTTCTACCTCATTTTGTAAATCTCAAATAAAATGATCTGAAAAAATGGATGGACGGCGTGGATGAAACACATACATCATGGTAGGGCCCACAGAGAACCGACCAGTAGCCCCGAGCCCGTCCACTGAGTTGTTACCCCGGTCGTCACGTAACCCCTTCCCCCCTCGAACAACCACGTTGTCGTCAAGTTACTGGGTTTACCGGTTACAATCGGTAATTCACCAACCCCGAGAGCGGTTATCGGCTCGGCTTGCTTCCAACTTCCGGTGAAGAGGGAAGAGTGAAATTACTTTTTTACCCTTGCATAAATGATTTAGACTTGCTAAAAGGAGAACATACGGTAAATACGGAAGACGGAACTAGAATTCGGTAGTGACCCCTCGAATACGGACTACACGATACTCGTACGTGCAGTGGGCCCCACCAAGATGTATGCATTTTATCCCACACGTCCATTCATTTTTCCATTTCAGGTATATCCAAATCCAGGTGAACCTTACCACATGAAATAGTGGTGATTCAACGCCCACCGTTCAGAACTTCCCTGGGCCATGTTTATTTGCCAGCCAACCTATAATGGTGATTCAACACTCACCGTTGAGAACTTCATAAGGCCCACTAATGTTTATTTGCCATTTAACTTATGAATTAGGTCACACGAACATAAATGCATTGTTCCCTCGTATGTAGAAATAGATCATGTGTAACATTTGCCAGCATGCTAGAACTGACCATTGAGCTAACAACTCTGACCCCAGGCACCAACATATATCTAGATCTAAAAATATCATTGCTTATTCAGCTACTTGCAAAATGTTGTTCTAAATGATTAAACAATTATTGAAGGGTTAAGTTTGTCCTCCGATGATAAATTGCACCTTACCTTCGGTACGAAAGGAATCAATTGCAAAGAATAACCGCAAAACATCTTTATAAGAGATTTGTTTTATTGCAATGGAAATTTGTCCTTTGTATAAGGTTAGATCTGAATTACAGCTACTAATTAAAGCTATTGGGTTACTACTACTAATATAAGATTAAGCTACTGGTTATGCTAAGCAGCATAAATGATAATTTATGCTAAGTAACATAAATGATAATTAAAAGATAGATTTAATTTGTTTGATTAGGTTGATATGAGACATTTTACTTCGTTAAACTCCTTTGTTATTTATAGATTTTTTTTAAATGGTTATTTAAATGCGTCTTCCCTTGTTCAATCGATTATAGCGATTGCTTCTTCACCATTTCAGTCTTTCGAATTCTTCTTGGACACTTGTTCCAATAACCACTTTAGTACAGTCTTTCTTTCAACCACGCCTTCCTTTTGAGTTTCTCGATTACACTTCGTCTATGAATGACTTGTAATATCTTGATCAATACCAACTATAATTCTGTAAACAACGCTCCAAATATTCTTCGAATTTCACGGATGTTGTATGTTTCTCGTGCAATGACACTATCCCTTCCTAATTGGCTATTCTAGGGATAATAAAAAATAAGTTGCAATAGGATAGAGAGAACATAAATATCAAATTGTTGCAAAACTTTTATATGGCCTCTAAGAAGATTTTAATGGTGGGCATTTAATTACCACAACTTCCTATGTTAGGGTCCACCTAAGATTTGAATATCTCAATTTTAAGCTAATTGTTTTGGGGAAGAATGGACCGACCTAGATAGGCAGATCAAGTCAAGATCTGGCACAGTCCAATGTACAACAGAGGATAAGGAATCTTACCGTCAGGTTAAGGAGAAAGCTTGGTTCAACATAGATCGGTACAACATAGGTTGGCACGACTAAGGTCAGCCTGGAGGTAGCACGACCAGAATGGATTTTTCGAGGAACGACCTTGAAAGACTATCAAGACTCATGAAAAAGTTAAAGGCTACAGAAATTAGACATTAAAAAAAAAAAAAAAAAAAAAAAAAAAAAAAAAAAAAAAAAACCTTATGTAAAAATGTTCTTCCTAATTGAAAGGACAGGTCGGCAGTCGAGGAGGAGCTCATCCGACCTTACCGCGTCTGCAATCCGACCTTATCCAAGGGAGCAGTCCGAAGAACGTGGAAGCTAATCCACGATAGGCTCAGGATCCCAAGATCTCCGCCGAGAATCTCGGGTTATGAATCCTAATCCATGTACAACACGCACCTATTAAACCAGGAGGATCCCGCTACATCATTATTCCTCCTCAACTATAAATAGAGGGATCTCCAATGGTGAAAGGTACACGCTCACTTATTGTCTCTACTTTAAGACCACTTCTACAAGACCCAGATTCCTGACTTTGGCATCAGAGGGTCCTCTACTCTAACCAGGGTCTTCCTTGTTTTGTTCTTTGTGCAAGTACTCAAGGGTCCAAGAATGGCTAACCAGAAAATTGCATCAATACTAATTCTCTAAAATGAGTTGGAAAAATGCAAGGACAACATGATAAAACACATACATCATTGTGAGGCCCACTCATCAACCAATATCAAAGGGTCACTACTGAATCCAATCGGGGCCCCAAAAGAAGCATAATATGGTAGGGCTATCTCCCTACCATCAATCTTAACTGTCCAACTAGTGGGCCTAATGGAATGTACAATGTTTCAAAATCATACCATCACTTATCTTTAATTTCATGCGCTTAATGTGCATTTTTATCTGTTTTTCTTTTCCCACCATGGATTTGAAGGCCACTTCTTAGATGGTTTGGATCACTTGACCTATGCAGATCTAGTAAATAAATAAATAAATAAATATCCACCCACGAGTTATGTAGAAATATGGCTCTACTATATTATATGGTCTTTAGGCTCCACGGTGAAATGTCCCCAGTTTTGGGTGTTTTGGCTGGAGAAAAACTTTAAGGGCCCGTGTTGGGAGTGTGGATTCGAAACCCGGAACCCTCTTGTTGTGTTTGGCACCCTAGATTGAGAATCAACTTTAATTCAAAAGTAGTTATTCATAGTATATTTGAAGGTGTTTGAATTTAATTACTAAATTAACTTTAATATCTCTAATTAGTGAACTTATGTAAATTTTGACACAATGGTTGTAATAAACCCGTTAAAATATATACTTTGCAAAAAAAAAAAAAAAAAATTGATGAAATTCCAAGTCTCGGATGGGTCACAAGCACAAGACCACGTCTGAGTGACTAACCAACAATTTTTAACCGTTGATTTATATGAAAAATGTTTGGACGGTGCTCATCATCATATTAAAGTAATTATAGTGATGCAATTGATAATCTAATTAATTTATTATATTATTAGTGGGTCACGTGTCCAATATATTAATAGTCTAATGATACACATGTTACACATGCAACTATGGGAATGATTTTAGATGTAATCCAAGGTCTCACCTTGATTTCAAACCCCCTTATTGAGGGGATTTGAAACCCCCAATTACTTTATGGTGCCAAACAACACAGGGGATTTGAAATCCCCTCAAATCCATGGTGTCAAACAACCCCTAATACTCCATTGTGTGATGCATGATACTCAGTTGCTTAGAAATTGCACATGTATAGCAGGTAATTCAATCTAAACTATCTACATCATGGGTCCAACATAGGTGTATTATGAAGTAGAAATTACTTAATCATGTGACTATTTGATTATAAGACATTTATTGGATCATTAAAAAAGAAAACATCCAACAGTCCCATTAAAAAAAAAAAAAAAAAAATCTTAAAATCTCTGATTTGGATAGGTACCATAAGTCAGTATTTAATCTAAGTAAAGGTACGCTATCCCTATAATTTTTGAGCGCCTGCTTATCAGGCAGGGATGGGGTACTACCCTACCCCATCAAGACCTAGCTAGAGATGGACGGTCCTGGCAGGAGCTTTGTAAGGCCCATCATATTATGTGTTTTAGCCAAGCAATCCATCCATTTTGAAAGAATTTTGGGGCATGGCCAAAAATGGAGGTAGATATAAGGCTCAAGTGGACCACAGAACGGAAAAAGTGAGAATTGAATGCCTACTGCTAAAAACCTCTCAAGCCCATGGAAGTTTATTTGGATCAAGTTAATATTTATGTTTTCCCTTCATTCAGGTCCATGTGACATTATGAGCAGGTTGGATGGCAAATAAACATCACCATGAGCTCTAGGAAGGTTGCACCGGTGGGATCATTGTCACCACTGCTTCCTGTAGTGTGGTCTACTCAAGCATTCAATCTACTTTGTTATTGGGCTCACGCTCTAAAATGATCTTGTAAAATGGACAAACAGCTTGGATAAAACATATATATCACCTTGTTTGGTCATTCGTGTATTGATTCCGACGGTCGCACCCACCTAATCAAATGGATCCACCCTTTTTTAAGATGATGAATCTCAATGTAAGCTAAGGTGATGTAGGGCAAAGTAATGACCATCACATGAAAGGATAAGACCTAAAGAAATCAAGGTAGAAAGTTCAATACATAGATCTAGCTAGCATTATAACACCTAATGGTCATAATTTTATAATCGGTTATCTGTTTCACATTTATAATATGTTATTAGAAAGCTATCAATAAGCTCTACATCTTAGCCAATGCCAAAAGTCATTGGTTTCTGAATATTTTTTTTAAATTAATTATTTTAATAGTTAATTTTAAATTTTAAGTTAAAATTTACTATTTTTAATAAGTTACATGCTTCATTATTTGAGAGTTTTCAAATTTCTGGTCTAATTTTAAGTCATATGATAAGTCATAAGTCTACTATTTTGGAAATTTTTATTGTTGGGACTTTATGTAAGTTACATTAATTGCATAATAAATGAATATTATGACTTTTATTTCTGATTTTTTAGAGAATTTTCTCTTTTGTAAATTTATAACTTTTTTTTTTTTTTTTAAGTCGGTGGTCTCCTCTTTTATTCATGCATCCGCTACGTTAAGGCATGGCAAAAGGCTCATTTTCAAGATGGCCTGGCTATGGCCCGACAGTTTGTTTTGGGCTATTAAAGACCTCAGGTCTAGGTCTTACCTTGTAGGCTAGCTTGGATGGACCTTGCATCCAAATTGCCTAATTACCACATGCATTTCAAGAACCAAGCCAACGGATAGCTACAAGAATAAACAGAAATTATTGTGAGAATGAAAATGCATTCTAGAAACTACACAATGTTCCGAAATCAAGAACATAAGTGATGAATCTCCACGAAATGTTACGTTCTTGAATCTCCACAAAATGCTTTGAAGAAAAAACAAACGGACATAGTATAATCTACAGAGAATCCATGCTAAATGCCACAAAAACCAAAACCCATCAACATGATTATGCATGGAACTACATTGAATTATCACCATAAAAGTCCTTCGAGAACGAAAACCCATGTGTAATAGCTCCACCAAATGCTATAAAAACCAAAATCCATCTCCAGAATCAAATCCAAACCAAAATAGAACCAGACCAAACACATTCAAAGAAAAAAACTCATTCACAAAATCAGCAAAAGAGCACTACACGACACTCAAGAAAAATGGAGAACGCCATGCAACATCCCAAAATGGCATAAAAACCAAAACCCATCTACAGAGTCAAATCTAAAATAAGATAGAACCACTCAAATTGTTGGGGCCCAAGCGGACAATGTTGCATTTGTTATTATTTTGTTGTCTCACATCAGGAGTTGCGAACAATAACCAAATGCTAAACTTGTGCTACCACATGATGATAATCCAGAAGGACCTAACATCTCTTCATGTTTTCTGAATATAAAGAGACTTGAGGGCATTATTTACACTTGGCCAAACACAATCCAAATCAGCGAATGAAAAGTTGTTACGTATATCAACATATTTGTACGAAAGATGAGAAAGAAACATAATTGCACTTGGCATAACACAATCCAAATCAGCGAATGGTCAAAGTCGTACACATTGTCAGGAAAAAAAAAAGAAAAAAGAAAAAAAGAAAAGAAAAAGGCATCTATCTCTTGTTTGACACATTATCAATGGCTGCAAGGCACACAAGATCCTTACACATGTATGGCAAGCTTTTCAAAGACTTATTATTGTTGGATTTTTCATAGCATATGCACGAAATAACTTTCTTTGATTAACCCAAAAGATTTATTTTTTTAAAAAATTTTTTTATAGAGAATATCCTTAGATTTTCTCGAAAATAGTAAGAAAGAGTAAACAACGAAAAATCATTTGAAAATATAACCAGACCATCTAGGATAGCATAACACAACAAGGACTCCACATCCAAATACAATATCGTTGTTACGGAAGATTCATGTGCAAGTCATGAAAACTTTATGCACAACCGTTGTCTCTCAAAAACTTCTAAAAGCGACACTCGAAGAAGAGCTTTAAACGCTCACCAACACAAATCAATCAATTTCTTTTCAGCTCTATGTTCCTTATTCCTTTCATCTTACATAAATAATTATTAGTTTAGCTTTTTTAGCTTAGTCTATATACTTTTGCATAGTCATGCCACAACAATTTTGGAACTATTAGATCTTAGCTTAATTTCATTACTTTCTAATGCATTGTTGTAGTATGCATGCAGGAGTCGTTTAAATATCTACAACCCAATCATTAGATCTTTAGATTATTGTGTTGGGGGCCTTGCACAAACCTTAGGATCTAGCCCTCCAGAACAAACCAGAATTATGGATAATAAAGCAATGAAAGTGATCAATGCATCAATCACACACCACACAAGAGATTTTTACGTGGAAAACCCTCAAAGAGGTAAAAACCACGGGACCTCGTCCAAATCAACAATCCACTATGAAGTAGAATGTTACAACCTTCTTCACTCACGCAGAAGTGGATAAACAATAAGAGAAGTAAAGAAAACGAAGAGATCTAACCGATTACGAGGATGTAGAAGCGCTGAGATATAGATTGCACAGTAAATAACCTCCACGAGCAGAACTTCCCTTCTATAAGCTTCCTCTCTCTCTTTCTCTCTCTCTCTCTTACCTTTGATAGCCCTAAACCCTTTAGCAAATCTCTTGTAAAGCTTTAGAAAACTCTCTTGTCATACTTAGAAAGCCCTAAGAACTCCTATTTATAGTTTTAAGAAACTCCCTTCCGCATCCTAGTTGCGAAAGGACTTGCTACACGAAATCCGTGCAAAATCACGGAATGAATCTGCATAACCTTGACTGGTCGAACCGAGTCCACGACCGGTCGAGAGCCACCTTCGACCGGTCGAGCACCTCCTTCAACTAGTCGAGCACCCCAGAAAAAAATAGTCCACAGTCGCTGGACTTTGAGTCGTGCCATGACTCGTCTTCCACGACTGGTCGACCACAACCTTCAACCGGTCGACGATGGGTCAAAAAATCCCATCAAATCTCTCCCTTTTTGACCCAGGAGGGATCCACCTTCTTCAAGCCAGCCAGGTTTCTACAAACCTCAAACTCACTCTTGAGCAAAGCCTTAGTCATCATGTCTGACCCATTATCATCCGAGTGGACCTTCTCAAGCGGTAACACCTTCTGTTCCAAAATATCCCTGATCTAGTGATACCGAATCTCTATGTGCTTTGACTTGGAATGCTGACTTGGATTCTTTCTCAAGTGTATAACACTCTGACTATCGCAATAGACCACGTGCTCCTCCTGCTTCAGGCTAAGCTCCTGTAGGAACCTTTTCATCCAAAGCATCTCTTTGCATGCCTCTGTGACTGTAATGTACTCGACCTCTGTCGTCGACAAGGCTACGACCTTCTGTAGCTTGCTCTGCCAAGAAACCGCTCCCCCTGCAAACGTGAACATGAACCCCGATGTAGACTTCCTAGAGTCTATGTCGTCTACCATATCTGCATCTGTGTAGCCCTCTAACACAGGTTTACCGTCACCATAGCATAGGCTCAACCTGGATGAGCCTCTTAGATACCGCAGTATCCACTTCACCGCTACCCAATGCTCTTTACCAGGATTAGCAAGATACCGACTGACAACACCAACCGCATATGCTATGTCTGGGCGTGTACACACCATAACATACATCAAACTTCCTACTGCTGATGCGTAGGGTATCTTCTGCATCTCTTCTACCTCTGCCTTCGTCTTGGGATACTGCTTGTCGCTCAATCTGAAGTGACCATCTAGTGGAGTACTGACCGGCTTCGCTGCATTCATATTGAACCGCTCTAGGACTTTCTCAATATACCGCTCTTGTGACAGCCAGAGCTTCCTGCTGCTTCTGTCACGGGTTATATCCATTCCTAGGATCTGTCTAGCCGGGCCCAAGTCTTTCATCGCAAAAGACTTGCCCAACTCCTGTTTGAGCCTGTCGATCTTCTTAATGTCTTTTCCCATGATGAGCATGTCATCAACGTATAAGAGCAGAACTAAGAAGTCACCATCTGAGAACTTGCGTGTGAACACACAGTGGTCCGACTCCGTTCTGTCATACTCATGCTATAACATGAACGAATCGAATTTCTTGTACCATTGCTGTGGAGCTTGTTTCAGTCCATACAAGCTCTTCCTCAGCCTACACACCATATGTTCTTTGCCCTTGACTTCGAACCCCTCTGGTTGGTGCATGTAGATCTCTTCTTCCAGGTCACCATGGAGAAAGGCAGTTTTAATATCTAACTGCTTTATCTCCAGATCCATGCTAGCCGCCAACCCAAGCAACACCCGTATGGATGTCATCTTCACCACTGGTGAGAATATCTCCTCGAAGTTTATGCCTTTCCTCTGACCAAACCCTTTCACCACAAATCTGGCCTTGAACCTCGTTTGTGAATTCTTCTGCTCAAGCTTCTTTCTGAATACTCACTTGTTGCTCAAAGCTTTCTTGCCCTTAGGCAATTTCACCATATCATAGGTGTGGTTCTTATGCAAGGATTCCATCTCCTCTTGCATAGCTTTCAACCACTCCTCCTTATGCTCGTCGGCTAGGGCCTCGGAATAATCTTCTGGTTCTCCCCCATCAGTCAGCATAATATACTCATGTGGCGAGTACCTCTTGGACGATTGTCTATCCCTAGATGACCTCCTCACCTGTGGCTCAACAGGTGGATCAAGTGGGGGCTGCTCCCCTGGTCCATCTTCTGTAGAAACTCCCTCGTCCTTTGCACCTTGCTGTACTCCCCTGTCATCAGGCACCATGGGAGGAGTAACCGGATCCATGTCCTCTAGCTCACCTGATCTAGGCTGGTTCTTCTCTGGCTTACCAATGTCTTCTATACACTGATCTTCAAAGAAAACCACATCCCTGCTCCTGACAAGCTTCCTCTCGGTCGGATCCCACAATCTGTAACCGAATTTTTCATCACCGTACCCTAAGAACACACACTGCCTGATCTTCATATTGAGCTTAGACCTCTCGTCCTTTGGTACGTGAACGGATGCCCTGCATCCAAACACCCTAAGATGACTGTACGATGAATCTTGTCTAGTTCACACCTTCTCAGGTACTTCTCCATTCAACGGGGCTGATGAAGACCTGTTTATCAAATACACCGCTGTGTGCATTACTTCTCCTAGAACGTCTTGGGCAATTTCGCATGAGATAACATGCATCTGATTCTCTCAACGATGGTGCGATTCATTCGCTCATTTACACCATTATGCTGGGGGGTCTTGGGAACCGTCTGTTCATGCCGTATACCCTGGGACTTACAGTACTCATGAAAGTCGCCAATATATTCACCACCATTTTCAGTGCGGATGCACTTCAATGGTCTACCTCTCTCTCTCTTGACCATATCATGAAACAATTAAAACACACCAAAGACCTCGTCATTGGATTTCAAAGCATAAACCAAAACCCTCTTAGATGCATCATTTATAAAAGTGACAAAATACAATGCCCCACCTAAGGTTTTTATCCTCATAGGACCACAAACATCAGAATAAACCAAATCTAATGCATGCACTTTATTAATATGAGAGGCAGTTTCAACGAATGAAACTCTATGTTGTTTCCCTGATAAACAATCAAGACAGGTTTTGAGAGGTGTACCTGTCACGTCTGGAAGGAGCCGCTTCTTTACTAGTACCTGAAGCCCTTTTTTCACTCATGTAGCCTAAACGCCTGTGCCACATGTCAATGACTGAATCTTCCGCTGCGTTCAACCCACCCTTGCACATACTGACACTTGTCTTGTAAATGGTGCAACACTTCTTCCCTCTGGCCACGATCAACGAACCCTTGATGAGCTTCTATCGCCCACCAGCAAACCGGCTTTTATAGCCATCATTGTCCAACCTTCCCATCGACATCAAGTTGAGGCGAAGGTCTGGGATATACCTCACATCCCTGAGAACCAATGTGCAACCCACATCGGTCTTCACATAAATATCACCGACTCCCACGATTTTTGATACGCCAGAAATTTTCATCTTCACAGTCCCACAGTCACCTGACTTGTAGCTTGTGAAGAAGTCTCTGTGTGGAGTCGCATGAAAAGAAGCTCCCGAGTCTATCACCCAGTCGATATCCTGACTCCTAGCCGTGAGACATACATCATGATCTGCAAGAGAAGAATAACTACAACGTCGCCATTTGAAGCGACTGCAGTGGAATCTGATTCATCTTCCTTCCCTTTTAGTTTCTTGTCGTTCTTCTTACCATGACATTCATGCTTGTAATGGCCCTTCTTGCCACAATTCCAGCAATCAACATCTTTTCTGTTACTCGACTTGCCTATTGATTTATCTCGGGCCTTCCCACCTTTCCTGTTCTTTCCTCTCCTCCGTTCTTGTGTTACAAGGGTCTCTTGCTGAGTAGACCCCTGAGACTTCCTCCTTGTCTCTTTATTGAAGAGACAGCTAGTTACCTGTTCCATGAATATCTTTCCGTCTGGCGCGGAGTTACTTAGAGACACCACCAATGTCTCCCAACTGTCAGGCAATGAACTAAGCAATAGTAAAGCCCGCAATTCATCATCCAGGACCATCTTCATAGAGGAGAGTTGGTTCACTATATTGCTGACCTCATTCATGTGCTCGGCCACAGAACCACCATCCTTGAACTTGAGATTCACAAGTCGCCTTATCAGAAAATTTTTATTACCGGCTGTCTTCCTCTCATACAGCCCTTGTAATTTCAGCCATAGGCTAGCGGCTGAGGTTTCCGTAGACACATGGTGGAACACTGAATCATCCAACCATTGTCTAACAAACCCCACCGCTTTCCGGTCCATCTTCTTCCAATCATCATCAGTCATATCCTTGGATTTTGCTGATATGCCTAAAATTAGAGAATATAGGTCCTTGCAATAAAGCAAGTCCTCCATCTTAGTCTTCCATATGGTTCAGTTAGAACCATTGAGGCTGATCATCCTTGATGAGCCACCTTCCATAATTCAAAACCGATCCTACCCGTTCAATGAACTTAGCTCTGATACCACTTTGTTGGGGGCCTTGCACAAACTTTAGGATCTAGCCCTCCAAAACAAACCAGAATTATGGATAATAAAGCAACGAAAATGATCAATGCATCAATCACACACCACACAAGAGATTTTTACGTGGAAAACCCTCAAAGAGGTAAAAATCACGGGACCTTGTCCAGATCAACAATCCACTATGAAGTAGAACGTTACAACCTTCTTCACTCACACAAGAGTGGATAAACAATAAGAGAAACAAAGAAAACGGAAAGATCTAACCGATTATGATGACATAGAAGCGCTGAGATATAGATTGCACAGTAGATAACCTCCATGAGCAGAATCTCCTTTCTATAAGCTTCATCTCTCTCTTTCTCTCTCTCTCTCTCTCTCTCTCTCACCTTTGATAGCCCTAAACCCTTTAGCAAATCCCTTGTAGAGCTTTAGTAAACCCTCTTGTCATACCTAGAAAGCCCTAGGAACTCCTATTTATAGTTTTAGGAAACTCCCTTCTGCATCCTAGTTGCGAAAGGACTTGTGATATGAAATCCGCGCAAAATCGCGGAACGAATCTGCGTAACCTCGACTGGTCGAACCGAGTCCACGAACGGTAGAGCCACCTTCGACTGGTCGAGCACCCCGGAGAAAAATAGTCCACAGTCGTTGGACTTTGAGTCGTGCCACGACTCGTCTTCCACGACTGGTCGACCACAGCCTTCGACCGGTCGAGCGAGGCTCACGACCGGTCGACGTCGGGTCAAAAAACCCCATCATATTGAGTCCTAACTTGGTTACATCTTTCGTCAGGTCCTGCAGACCTCATGTCACAACCGTCTCACATACAACTGTTTAATATCTTCTAGTGTTGTTCTCAGTAGCACAAACTATTATAGGTATTTTTCTTTTGCTTATTTTCTTTCCTTTTATTGATTATATTTATTTGATATTCTAGTTAATACCTTTAATTTTAATTGTCTTTCTTTATTATTTTTTAAGAAATACAATAAAGCTATTACTGTTAAAAAAAAAGTCACTGTCTTAAAGGCAAAAAGATCTCATTCGAAATGATCAGCTCTTCCATTATAAAATCATCTTATCGCTATAACAATCGATGGCTGAATAGTTAAGCCAATTTTCATAAATCTAATCATAATCCAGCTAGTTTAATACCTAGGGTCATAAGCATTCAATTCAATTCGAGTCAAACATGACTCTAACACGCCTAACACCTAATCTAATCGCACGCCTTTAATTAAAATTATATCATTGATTACACATTTGGCCATATATCCCGGTTGAAAAGTAATAGGAAGTTACTTATTCTCTATAAGCATAAGCAGCTTGGTATTCAAATACAAAAATTATAAAGTAGCATACATTACTTAAATGAAACGGGCTAAATTATGAAATTGGATGAGTTGAACAGTTACAATCTCTGCTTAATGGACACTTGTTCGTTAAAATAGAAACATTTGATAATTTTCATTTTTAACCGTCAGATCAATGTCGACCAATCGGATATTCAGATGATCAAGTAATCCTAGTTTTGGTTCACATGATTCATCTATCCTGGGACCCATGATTTAAACAGTTTAAATCAAATTAGTTGTATGCCACCTGTAATTATATTAACCATTAACGTTTGGATTTAATCGATCAATGGTCTGGATTTCCTATCGATGGCCTCTAAATGTGATAATTGAATAGCCGTGTATATACTGTGCAAAAATGCAGGCAACGCATCATATAAAGGGAATCGTATGATAGAGTGTACATCTCAGGCTTTTTAACACTCATATGGAAGTCTAAACATTAAATCGTGACCGTTCATCTAGTACTACATCCCTTGGATGGACCATGAGTTAAATATTTAATTAATAAAATAATTTTATCTATCATTTTTTCTCAACTTTTTCTTATGAATTTCAACTGTTCCATTTCTTTGCTTTAATCGTCAATTTGATGGGGAAAAAAGAAATTTGGGAAGATTTTCTTATTCTGAAGTTCTAAAAGTGGGCCATCCATGGATCTATCCATCATATGTGCGGTCGAGATCGAATTTGTGCTTCCATGTGGTCAGTTCAGGCCTGCAAAATTAAAATTTTAAATAGGCCTGGCCCGATACCGTTCAAAATCCGGGCCAAAGCCAATCCAGGCCCGGCCCGTTGTCAGCCCTACTTCAGAGGATAGATATTTGATACTCTGGCAGACTAAGACACTTGATACGCAGGCAATCAGAACTTATATGGGTATTATGATTAACTCAAACTAAACCGACAAAATCATGGAACACCACTGTATATAAGTCACAAACTATACATCAGATAATTTGAACAATCCTGGTATCTGATACATCAAATAATTTGTTGAATATGCCAGTTGATTATTATTCATTTCTAACCGTCCAATGATGTCCACCAATCGGATAGTTAGATAATCAAATAAGAATAATTCTTAGCTTATGATTCATATATCCAAGACAGTTTAATTTTACTTCTTTGTATGCCACGTATGCAATTTCTAAGTGCCTGCGTATCATCCATCACCGTCTGCCAGAGTATTAAATCTTTTCTCATCTTGAAAGTCTTTCCCATCCTCTCTCACCCTCTATGCAACTGAAAAAACAGACTCCTCCCTCCCTCTCTCTCTCTCTCGGCTTCCACTAACATACGCCATGGCGCCGTTTAAGCATCCTTCTTAACAATTTCCTCTCTCTCTCTTTCTCTCTCTCTCTCCGAAAATGCCATTCCTCGCAGCCCTCTCTCAAACCCCAATCTCTTCACTCCCTTTCCTACAAACCCCCCTCGCATCCCCAACAATAATTCCCAAAACCCCCTCCCCCTCCAATTCCTATTCCCAAATACCCCCCCAAAAAAATTCCAAAAAACCCCCCAAACCCCACTCCCCCTCGCAATCCAGCCCTCAAATCCTTCCACCACCGCTCCAAATACTACAAACCCATTTCACCTGACAGTGGCGTCGTCAAAACGGACGGCTCCGATCGCTCGATCATCCTCGGCGAGTCTGGCCTCTCCTACCTCCTCCCCGGGGCCCCCTTCGAGTTCCAGTTCAGCTACTCCGAGACTCCGAAGGCCAAGCCACTGGCAATCCGGGAGCCCCCATTCCTGCCGTTTGGTCCCCCGACGATGCCGCGGCCTTGGACAGGGAAGGCCCCACTCAAGAAATCGAAGAAGAAGAAGGTCCCGCTGTTCAATTCATTCGATCCGCCGCCTCCCGAGACAGAGGGGGTGAAGCGGATGGAGACACAGAGGCTGTTGGTTTTGGGGCGGTATCCAAAGGAACAGAAGACGAGGGAGGAGATATTGGGGAACCCGCTTACGCGGGCTGAGGTGAGGAGGCTGGTTCAGCCCTACCTTTCCCGTAACCGCCAGGTCAATCTCGGTAAGAACCCTACATTGTTTTCCGAATGATGGTTCGCTGGTGGCGAGCAGGAACTGCTGCACACATCCAAAATGGGAGTTCACTGAAGAGCCAGCTGGGGTCCCATTTCGAATGTGTCCAGTCGTAAATGAAAGGCTGGAGATTTTCAATCATGGTCTTCTGTCTTCCTGCATTTTGCATATTTCTATCGAATTGGGATTGTTGTTGGCTTCATTTCTATGGGAATTTAGCTGTTGATGTAATTTGTTATGTTGCTTCTGTTGCCTTTGAGGATACATAGCTTGTTCAATTGAGCAATTTGCTCCCACCATCAAGCTGTTCACGTGGGGCCATCTTTTTGTGATCCCAGCCATTCATATAGTGGTGCCCATCATGAACTGGTGAGTTCCCTAAAGTCCGCCTGAACATCGGATCATAAATACCTGACTAGTGAATGTTTACAATCATCCGATTGGGGAGATAACTGACTGGACCATCCAATGATGGGGCCCAGCAGATAAACAGCTTAGATCATTGACTAGTTGAAGAAAAAGAGCCATTTCTTTCAAATGAGTATCATATAAAAACATCATTGCTTTAAGATGAAACACTTCATCATGCACAGAGAGTTACATTACACTCCATTCTGTAGGAAGGGATGGATTAACTCACAACATGCTCGAGTTGGTACATGCGCATTGGAAGCGGCAACAGGTTTGTAAGGTTCGATGCAGAGGTGTTCCGACCGTTGATATGAACAACGTCTGCCGCCATCTTGAGGTTGCCATCTTCAGCACAAGCTACTTAGATGAATTCCTGTTTCTTGTTATCTTGCTGCTTGAGAAGCCTGCCTAGTTTCATATTTAGTAAAACCCCTACATCAAATTACGTATTTGTGTTGTTGCTTAATGAGTCTGCTGTATAAATTCAGTGACTGATTTGCATCCTTTCCATGGCCTCTTTTCCCATTGACACAAGAATTACTAAAATAGCACTTACATAATTTGAAATTACCAATCAAATTGAAGGGTAGATTTACAAGACCAGCCATGCTTTATGGGGCAGAATGTTGCGGAGTCAAAAGAACAACATGGTCATAGGATGAGCGCAGCTGAAATGGATGTTGAGATTGATGGGTGGCAAGACAAGGACAAATAGAATTAGAAATGAATGCATTTGAGGGAACTTAGGAGTAGCACCAATAGTTAATAAGATGAGGGAAAGTAGTCTTTAGATGGTTTGGCCATGTGCAGCAAAGACCAAGAACCGTACTAGTTAGGAGCATAGTCCTAAACTTTCTGACTTGACTTGAAATTCAGCTGATTCAACTCGATTCAATGAGAGTTTGAACTGAGTTCTAGGAAATTTGGCCACGAGCTTGACTTGGTCCGAAATTGACAAGACTCCTTGAGTCGTCTCAACAACTTGGCAAACTCAATACAGCTCGGTGAGACTTGAACCAAGTCAGCCCTGAGTCATGGGCCTGTTAATAATTAAAAAAAAAATGTAGGAGACGAGAATCAAACCCGCACCAGTATGAATGAATTTATGCATGTAATAATTATAAATATTTATTCACTGTTTATATTCATCAATTATATATGTTATAATATCGAGTCGAGTCAATTTAAAACTCAATTGAGTCTTTGAGTCGACTTCACCCAATTGGACGTCGAGTCAAGTTTTCGGGTTTTTGAACTATCGTTAGGAGTGAGTTGTTTCAGGTTGAATGCTCTAAAAGGGCAAGGGAAGGCCCAAAAGAATGTGGGTGGAGGTAGTAATAAAAGATTTGATGACTTGTGGCTTAACTGAATATATGATCCTCGATAGAGTGGAATCGCATAATTGGATTTGCGTATCGGAACTGAATTAATTGGGATAAGGCTTTGATGATGAGCCTTATCCCAATTAATTGTGATATGTTGTCCCATACTTTCCCCAATTTTCTATCTTGGACATTTGATTGATAAAATGCATCCACAATGTCAAGATGAAATTCTTATCTAATTGTGAAGTCACATAATGTGTTTGATGCCTTCTTGTCTATAAGGCATTGGATCCCAATCGGTTATACCCACATCAGATGGCTGTTCATAGTATTGTTCTAGGGATCAATTTGAGTCTAGTGAGCTTGTTCTGCATATTTAGCTGTTTCTATCAATGCCTTATTTCTTGAGTAAGTTATCCATGTATCTCTCTGACTTTTCCTTTCCATATTTTTCTTTTCAAAAAATTTTAATTCTCATGTTGGGGTTTCTCTCGAAAAGAGGGGCAACTGAATAAAGTCTGGCTGAGGTGGGGACTGACTATATTTCCAGTCCATTTTCATCATGCCAATTTTCAATTTGTGCTTGACAAAGCATATCTGATGTTGATTGTTGAATTGAAAGTGCTATAACAATACATACATTTGTAATTTCCCTTTATGAAAATCATAGGGCAGAGAAGAGACTGTTTTCTGCTTTCATTCAAGTGTTTTTCATAATGCCAGGAAAAAACTGGGGGCAAGATCATCCATCGAGTTGGTGGTGTTGTTTATCTTTTCCGTGGGAGGAACTATGATCCTCGTACACGTCCAGTATACCCGATAATGCTCTGGAAGCCAGCTGCTCCTGTTTATCCAAAACTTATCCAGGATGCTCCAGAAGGATTGTCGAAAACAGAAGCCGATGAGTTACGAAAGAAAGGGCAAAATCTACTTCCAATTTGTAAACTAGGTAAGATTGGGTGACACTTTCTCTTGATACCCTTCAAAAAACACGTTTCTTTTGCTAGATTCTTTTTAGTATTTTGATCTGCCTTTTTATCATGTTGGTTGTTTTCAATAGTCAAACAGATCAACAGAAGTGAATGAGGACAATCTACTTTTAGGCTAGTCTTGGTTTAGCTTTTCTGGATTCAGGATAAGAGAGAGAGACTGGTACACGGCATGTTAAGTTTCAGTTCTATATTATATGTTCTGAAAAAGAGATTAATATCGGCTAAAACAATGTAATGGTGAAGACTGAAGAGCTATTACAGTTGAGAGTTGTCCAGTTGGAAATATGGCATTTATACTTGTCTTATTTGCAATTCAGTCTGGAATTTATGATGGAAAAGCGTATAATATGGTCTTTGTATTCAGTGAGAAGAGTAATTTGTAATAGACTGTAAGCTGGAACGAGGGCCAATAGTCCTAGCAGCTTACAAAAAAGCCCAAGGGGAAAGCTTTGAAAAATCGGAACCACCTGCATGTGGTTTATAGTTGGCATTGGTCCAATAATGAAAATGAAAAGCAAGAGAGTCTAAATCCCAGTTATGAGCTATGATGCCCAAGGTATTCCATAACAGCAATGGTGGCCTAATGGCCACCATTGTTACTGTAACGATACAGGACATAATGGCTGTATGGATTTTTATTTAAAAAGAAAAAGAAAAAAACCTATCTTGGCCTTGTAGTGGACCAAGGGTCAATTCTTCCATAATGGACGTTATGGCCATTATGACCCATAATGTGATGGGTTACGGTTGTTGCCATTATGTAACAACCATTACGTAACTGTTTCGGAATACCTTGATGGTGCCTAGGCTAATAGGAAAGGATGTCAAGTATAGAACTGATTGGCTATGCCGGATCCTATAAATCCACAAATCTTATACGGGTATGATATGGATTGACTAATACACACAAAATATAGTAATGTAAAAATGTTTCCCCAACAATTTCACAATTTGGGATGGTGGCCTAGATGATACTAATCAGTCTAAATTCCAGAAATCTTGTATGCGTGGAGTTCAACATGGAGGTAAGTTGGAGTTCATGTATCAGGAAAGGGGGATCCCTTATCCTCACCTGAATATCTGAGTCAGATAGCAACTTTTTCAAATGATTAGACTATCATTGTGGTTCGAGCCTGTAGCTCAATTCTAGACTGACTGCATTTCACATTGAGATCTGGGGTTCAAGCCTAGCTTACCAATCCAAGAAAAAAAGGGATCAGTCTATGATTGGTTACTGGTGTTTAGGGCTGTCAATGGATCTGGTTACCCGATGGACCTGACCTGATTCTAACAGATCTGGGTCCCATTTTTGGACCTGTTGAGAAATTGGGTCAGGTTTGGGTCTCGCCTTTTGGATCCGGTTAAAAATCAGGTCTGGTCTTTTGGATCGGGTCCATCAACTTGGAACCGGTTAAAATCGGGTTGGCTCGGGATCCAGTTTGTTTTAATAGTGTGTGTGTGTGTGTGTGTGTGTGTATATATATATTATTCTAGCAGGAAAATAGGGTTTTCTAAGCCACACAACATGTAAGAGAGCCCATTTATACACCATGCATGTATCCAAGTGGGACATGTGTGTGATCTAATCCATCCATAAACGGGCCTGACCATATAAATGCTTTTATTTGTCTGAACCCAGCTCAATACCTAGATCCAAAGACTCGATGGGCACCCAACGGGTACCTGAATCCAATCGAATCTTGATCTGAGTCTTCAAGAACCAGACCTGGACCCAGTAAGACTTGAACCCAGTTAGTCTGGGTATGGGTTCCATAGGACCCGACCCAAACCTAACTTGTTGACAGCCTAGTGGTGGTAAATATCCTTTTCTTATGCATGACAGTCTTGCCTATACTCTATACCCTACACACACGCGCGCGCGTGCACACACACACACACACACACCCAGTTGGTGACAATTAGTATATCGATTAATTGCTATTTAGATGCGCTCACCTTTTTTGACCCTTTACCTGAAAAGGGAGACTAGAGAATATATTGCTCCTCTCTAGAACTCAGTTTTCCAAAGATTTTCCACTACTTGGCCCTTGTTGTTGCTAACAACTTTCCTATGCAGCGAAAAATGGAATATACATTAGCCTTGTGAAGGATGTGAGGAATGCTTTTGAAGGAAGCCCTTTGGTGAGATTGACTGCCAAGGGGATGCATGCCAGTGATTACAAAAAGATAGGCGCAAAGCTTAAGGTTTGTAGAGCTTTTAATCAGCTTCTAGTTTTCTAACTGGTAAGAAGTCACCAGTCTTAAGCTCTCTAGTTTATGTTTCTAGCACGTGACATATCCAATGCACGGAATTTTCTTCTGAAAATGCATCAAAATGTTTTTCGCATAGACCACCATCATAGCCTTTCCCTTTTTCTTTTCTTTCTTTCTTTTCCCCTTTTTTTGTAGCCAGATTTACAAATCCTATTTCACCAATCATTTTTCAAGGCAGGAATCTCGTGATTGCTTGGCAAAACTTCTACAATCAGCTTTCTACCTGGCATCGACCTTTCTCCTTTATCCATTCATCACATGGATGACAATTGGCAGTTCGTTTGATTGGATTTTGTTTGAATTTTGTAGTCATGGCATTGCTGACTGTGCTTGTTGTTGGTTTGCAGGAACTAGTTCCTTGTGTTCTGCTGTCGTTTGACCAGGAGCAGATATTGATGTGGAGAGGCAATGATTGGAAATCAATGTATCAAAAAGCTCCCCTTCCAGTGTCAGACATCCACCCCTCTGACGGTAACATTTCATCTTGTTTGGTTGCTTCAGGTATATGCTAGAAGGTCAACTATTTTGCACCAAGCTTGGCATGAAACTAACATTCAAACTATGAAATTACAGATTGTGGTGATTCAAATGCTTCAGACACAGACAATGCGTTATCTTCATCTTCGAGCGGCCGTCCACGAAGAGTGGGTTTAGGTGAGGCCTACTTATCATTACAAAGATCTGGCTCCAATATGTAACTTCGATGATGACTAAAATGGAAAAAAGAAAAAAAAGAAAAAGAAGAGTCCAATTGGCCAGAAATCTGACTGTTGGGGACATTATGCCATGCTTATGCAGTCGCATACTTCTGTGCGACAGCAGAGAGCCCAATGGTCCAAAACTGCAATGAGGTCCATCCTCCAAAATGGCATATGCAATCGCATATGACAACACTGGACCCATAACACACACACACAAAAAGAAAGAAAAAAACTCATAAATCATACATTTAGAAGGTTAGAAATTGTTCTCCTGCAATGGACATGCTCTTTTTTATCTTACGTGTGCTTTTGTTCCGTGATTTTAATATTGACCCCCTCATCCAATATTTTTACCAGAGAATGCAGAAACCCGTAACCAACAAGCTTATAGTCCACTCACTCCTTTTAAAACTGGACCATGCTGTGCAGTCCATCTGGGTTTGACTGGAAATGAAGCTCTTTCTATTTTGCTTGATGATTCGAACCATTCAAGGTCTAATACCTGTCCAAAATGGCTTGAACCTGTACAAACTGACAGCTGGACCGGTTGAAAATTGTTTGGGTGCTTCGTTTTTATAGAAAGTAAATTTGTGTTGATTATAATGCTACAGTTCAAACCAGTTCGACTGGCAATTGAACCGGTTTGAAGTAGACTGGTTGCTTTTCAGGTTCAACATCTGATCCAGTTTTTAGAAGATTTCTTTGGGCAAGTGGGGCCATGATTCAGTGATCCAGAGCATTGGTAAAATCTCCCCGTTTGGAAGATCCTAATCATCAATCTTGGGGTTTCATTCAGTTGAATGTGTACTGTTGCTCTTAACTTTTTTTCTTAGCCACCTATTTGCGGTCCAGAATACTGCTAAGGCAAGGATGGTCCTATTGAGAACGTAATTGGGACATGGTCCATCCATGATAGAACGCAACGGACAAAATGGTCTGATCACCGAATGATGAGCCCCAAACTGAAAACCCATGTATATGTGCATATCTGTGGACCAAGAATCATATAACTCCTTCATTTTGCCATGCAACTGCATAGTTTCCCACTGCCATTCTAGAGACCTTATGCCACTTCGCCCCAGCTCTGATGCTTTGTTTGTGTTTGCATGGGTTTTCAGGCCAATTGGGCGATGCAAGTGTTAGATCAACGGCTAAAATGGAAATCTCTAGCCCAAGAATGATGTCATTGTGGAAGCAAGCAATCGAGTCAAGCAAAGCGTTGTTGCTCGACGAGATTGATCTCGGTCCAGATGCTCTTCTAGAGAAGGTGGAGGAGTTTGAAGGCACGTCGCAGGCAACGGAGCCATTCATATCGGGCGTTGATTTTACCGAGTGGGAATGATGTGAATATTTCAAAAACCAACATAGAGGGACGGGATCTGAGGCTGCAACTGATGACATTGGTGATGAAGATGACAATGACAACGACATTTTGTTAGTGATTCATTTGAAGGGGACGAATCATCTGTTCCATTAGGTTCCCTACCTGTGGATTTGCTTGCAAAGAGGCTTATTCGGAAATGAATTCGGTTATTAACATACAATCACACCTGGTTCATTGAGAATGTCCTGCGATTCATGTTATATCCTAACAGATTGAAGGATGAAGAATGAAGATGTGGGCAGATAAATCATTGTCGGCTAATTTCACTTTCCAAACTGTCTATAGGGGGGGGGGGGGGGGGGGGGGGGGGGGAATTGAACTTTGATTTTAGAGAGAACCCAAAATTAGATTTTGGGGATGAGAAAGACTATCAAGATTCAAGAATGGGAGTCTCCCTTCACTACTGTGATTCTTGCTACTTTTTTCAATTAAACTCTTCTCATTGCATACTTAGATCTAGCTTTTCTTTTCAGTGTTTCCTTTTTAGTAGAAAAAGCAATGTCAGGGTAGTTACTGATCTATCTGTTCATTTTCACCATCTAGTTTTTGGAGGGTCGTTATCATTTCAGTCACGGTCTTCGGGTAGGCACGGTATCTATTCATTTCCACCATCTAGTGTTTGGAGGGTCCTTATCATTTCAATTAATACTGTCTTTGATATGATGGAAGAAAAAGTCGGTACCCCAATTCTACTATTTATTTCTCAATAATGCCTACCCAAATGTATGGCTGTCAATCATCGGGTCCGATCAGGTCTTATACAGTTTTGGGTATCGTGCATGAAGACCCGGACCCAAACGGACCAGGTTCTGGTCATGACCGGGTCCAGTAAGGACCTTGCAAGGTTGGACTAGAGCTGTCAATGGGCTGGGCTGGTCCATTAGGTTTTTAGGCATAGCCTGCTTTGGGCTGAGCTTGGGCTGAAATACTAGGAATGAGGGCCGGACCTGGGTCTAAAATTTAAGCCTGTTTATTAATTGGGCCTGTTTAAGTTTTCAAGGGCATTTTTGTCAATATCATGCATGATTGGGCATGCATGATGAACAGCCTAGATCTTGCATGAAAAAGGGTGGCTCTGGGCCGTCACAGGCCAGAGCTGGGCTTGGAGCTTGGGCAGACCTCTGCCTGATGCAAATCCAGCCCATTGATAGCCCTGGGCTGGACCCAACTGATGGATGGATGGATGGATTAGATCACAGATATGTGTGCCACTTTAAGAAATGCATGATGAGTAGATGGGCTTGCTCACATGCATACGTGGCTTGGAAAACCTTATTCTAGTACTAACATATGTAACTTACTTTTCCCAGCCCAATTTTAATCGGATCCAATATGGTGGACCGGATTCAGGCCCAACCATACCTTGATTTTTTTTTTATATCAGGTCCAAAATGGTAGTCCCAAAGTTAATCTGAAATCTAAAGACCGAATTTGAAATCTGAAGCTTGAATTTGAAAACTAAAGCCTGAATTTGAAATCTGAAGTAAAAAAACTTGTTTGATAATTATGGCTGAAGTCTAAAATTAAGTATTGAAACTTAAATAAACTATTTGTTAACAACATCTTAAATGTCTGAAATATGTTAATTTGACACATTTGTCTCCATATCTCATTTGGAAATGTTTTACGTTATAAAGAAATTATTTTTTATTAAATGAAAATGAAATTATTATATTTACTTTAAATAAATTAAAATATTTAATAAAAAACTAAAATATCATCATAAGGCCCTCAATTCCTCTTACAAGGAAGAATAAAACCTTTAAATAAGCCCACCTTTTTTTTTTTCTTTTTTTTTACACATGCACACACACCCCACACACTCACGCTAGTGGAATTTCACCGCGAATGGGTACTCGAACCCTTGACCGGGAGTTGAAACTCCCCAGAGTCTACCACCCAAGCAAGAGTAAGGACCCAAATAAGCCCACCTTATATTTATATGCTATCCAAACCGTTTATACGGTCATTCCCAATTGGATGAAGTGAAAACATATTGATCCAAAACTTTCGTGGCCTATATTAAGTTTATTTTCCATCCAATATGTTCATAAGGTCACAAATACCCATACGAAGAGGAAAAAAATATAAATCATATTGATCTAAAACTTTTATGACAAAAGGGTTTCAATGGTAGACATTAAATCCCACTTCTGTGACCCCAAAAAGGGTTTCAATGGTAGATGTTCAATCCCCCATCACTTTTTGCAACTTATTTTTCATCTCAAGCTTTAATACGAGATCACCAATGGATGGATGGTTTGGATATAACACATACCTCATGATGGGACTCAAATAACTTGCTTACGTCAATGAAGCAGCTATATAGCTGGTGTCAGGTACACCAACCA